>OX451739.1:1470957877-1471135377 GCA_948472305.1 Vicia faba | reverse complement strand
TGGTCACAACGATTGATGACCCTCACACATTCTGATGTACATTGGTGTTCTCGGTCTAGAGAAAATGTCATCATCGTTGATCGTTGTGGGGAATTCCCTAATGTCCCACTACTTGGAATTAGGGGAGGCATTACCTACAACCCCTGTTTAGCTCTAATACAATTTGGATATGCTCGAAGGGTTGGCCCTCATGACATGCTGATTCCTGACCTAGTTTTTGACTTCGACAATGATGCGCAAGGACTTCGACAAAGATTCATCAGAGCTTGGAGGATGCCCAACAAGGTGGATAGTAAGACATTGGGGCACAAAAATTCCATCCCCCTTGAGCCTTACCTCAAGTGGGTACGAACCCGCGCCCAGAATCTTATGATGCCATACCCTCACATTCTCCCTTTGATCAAAGAGCCTGTTATGGAAGGAGAGGTTCCATACACCATCCTACATCCTGACATGCCAACATCATGGGAAGAAATGAAAAAGAGTTGGATCCAACTCAAGTAAGAACGGAATACTTTTGAAGCCAGCTTCTATGCCAGTGAGAAGAAGGTTTTGGAGCTTACCCGCCGACTTCATGAGGAGGAAACTCTCAACCCTTACATCGCACCAAAGAGGATGCGCAATGTCTTTTTGCATTAAGAATTTTGTAATATTTTGCCCATGGGGCACATATGTATTAACAACTTCTTCTTAATATGACGTGTGTTCCTTTTTGTTTGCAACAAATTTGAATTTCTGAATCCTTAAATGCATTACATGAATAACACACCCATTCATCATATGCATAAACAGGTCTTCACACCAGGTTTCCTTATCTTTATGCTGTTTATTTCAGCAAGATGGATTTGGAGCAGACAGTTAAGGATCCGCAAGCACAGAATTCTCAATTCCATCAACTCCTCATGACCTTAACAAAGGGTCAAGAGGACCTCAAAGCACTGTTGGAGAAGAATAAATAGAAAAAGAAGAAGAGGCCCGGAGTAGCCACTTTTGGAAGAAGGTTTGAAAGCAACGCTAGAAAAGTTCTCGAGTTCCCCTCAACGTCTGATGAAGGGGCTGGTAAAGGAAAAGGGGCTGTGGTACCGTCTGAATCTGAAGTTGAAGATGAGGAATAGGAAGAAGACGAAGATTACTCCGAACAACAATATCCCCCGGCGGATGATAAATATAAGAATCTTGAGGATAGATTGGCAGCCATGGAGTTGCAAAAGGTACTTGGTTTAGATTTGGAAGAACTAGGGTTGGTCACTGGGATCGTTATCCCTCCCAAGTTCAAAGTACCAACATTTGCTAAGTATGATGGCCTGTCCTGCCCAAAAATGCATCTGAGATCATATGTCAGAAAGATCCAACCCCACTCATCTGATAAAGACCTTTGGGTACACTTTTTCCAAGACAGTTTGTCAGGCACACAATTGGACTGGTTCTATCAACTCGAGAGATCAGAGGTTCACAATTGGGAAGACTTAGCTACTGCATTTTACCGTAAATACCAATACAATGCTGATTTGGCGCCCACTCGTACTCAGTTACAAAGTATGGGGATGGCTTCCAATGAAGGATTTAAAGAGTATGCCCAGAAGTGGCGTGATCTGGCTGGAAGGGTGCAGCCACCATTATCGGACAGAGAGTTAGTTGACATGTTTTTGGGGACCCTGTCTGGCCCTTTCTTCAATCATCTAATCGGGAGTTCCTCCGCGGGATTTACTGAACTAATTCTGACCGGCGAAAGGGTCGAGGCCGGTATTAAAAGTGGTAAGATTCAGAAAGATACCTTCGCGTCCACTGCTGTTAAGGAAACCTTCCCATCTAAGAAGGAAGCCTCTGCTGTTTACTCTCAGAAAAGTCAGGGAAGAACCGAACACCGGCCAACTGTAGGGGCTGTGATGATTCAAAACTCTTCAAATGATCAACCTCGCGGCAATCAGTCGAGATCTAATCAACAACGGGTAGAAAGACCACAACGGCAGTTCACCCGAATCAACATGACGCCAGCTCAAGTACTCCCTCATTTATTAAAGCTGAATCTTACAGGTTTGAAGGAAGCGCCAAAGAACCCTAATACCTCCTCTCCATACTACCACTCCAATGCCAAGTGTGCTTACCACTCTAACAGTGTTGGGCATGATACAAATAATTATTGGGCGCTTAAGAACAAAATCAAAGATCTGATTGATGCCAAGGAAGTAGAATTTGATGCTCTTGAGAAGCCCAATGTGATATCTGCTCCGATGCCCAAGCACGCTCATAATGGTCATGCCGTTATGGAAGACCTTCATGTTACTGATGTTGCTGACCTTTTGACTCCCTTACCAGTGATTAAAGAGAATTCGATGAGAGCCGGGATATTCCCAGGCTGCGGAAAAGACTGCTACTTTTGTTTAAACATACGAGCTGACTGCCCAATGTTGAAATCAGGTGTCCAACGCCTGATGGATACCCAAGAGATACTCTTCCAAAAAAACCCTGTTGATACCTTCACTCTTGTTACTCCTGCTACTTTTTCTACCTCAACCAACGATATTGCAATAATAACCATTTCCACCAATCTTCCTAAGGCTTGTAAAAGGCCTGTCAAGATTACACCTGATCCTGAATTTGTACCTTTAAAAATCACCATGCCGGGGCCTGTCCCGTATCAATCTAGCAAAATGATACCATGGAACTATGGAGGAGAAATCTTATATCATGGTATCAAACAGATTGAAGCAGTCCAAGAGAATTCTGAAGAGGAAATCCCTGATATAGGGAACATTGTGGGTACAAGCAAGATAACCCGCAGCGGACGAATTTTTTCTCCGGAGATTGCTCCCCCTCGAGCAGTTTTCGGACCCTTGAAAGCTTTTGTGCCTGTTAGGCCGTCTGTGCAAGACCCGATAATTGAAGAATTGGATACTCCTGAAGTAAGACCATCTGTTGATAATACCGATAAGGGTAAGGGGATACTAGAAGTGCCTGTCAGGACGAAGGCTCATGTTGTGGTTATCCCCGAAACCACCCAGAAAGAAATGGATGAAATCTTGAAAATAATCAGAAAGAGCAACTACGACATCGTGGAACAGCTAGGGCAGACCCCTTCTAAAATCTCAATGTTAGCTCTTCTACTCTTCTCTGAGGCCCATGCTAAGGCCCTGATCAAATTTTTGAAAGCGGCACACATGCCCCAAGAAACTTCGGCTGACCAGTTTCAGGAGTGTGTGGCCAGTTTTACTGCTGATAATGGCCTTGGATTTTCCGATGCTGATTTGACTCCCAAAGGAAGGAAACACAACGATGCACTACATGTCTCAGTTGAATGCAGGGGAACCACCATCGCCCATGTCTTAGTTGATATTGGTTCTTCCTTGAATATGTTGCCAAAGAAAGCGTTGGGTCGTTTGGACTGCGAAGGATTGACCCTCAAACCTAGTAACATCGTTGTTAGGGCCTTTGATGGATCCAAAAGAATGGTTCACGGAGAGGTTGACATTCCTATCATAGTAGGCACAGAGGTTTTCAACTCCACCTTTTATGTGATGGACATCTGTCTGTCATATTCGTGCTTGTTAGGAAGACCGTGGATCCATTATGCTGGGACAGTTACCTCCTCTTTGCACCAAATGCTGAAATATCCTGTTAAGGGTAAAATTATCACGGTGCACAGCGAGGAAGAGTACATGATAAGTCATCTCAATTCCTTCCGCTATGTGGAGTTGGATGGCGAGTTCATCGAAATGCCTTTCCAACATTTTGAGGAAGTTTCTCCTGAGGTAGCAGTTGCAAAGACAATGGTTGAGGTGCCTTACATTCCCAAGCATGTATCTAGGATGGCATCTCTCAAGGACGCAAAGGCTGTAATTAAAGAAGGGAAGAGTACAGTATGGGGGCAATTGCCTGATTTTCCCCATAAGACGGACAAATTTGGACTAGGGTTTACAGTTGCAGGACAGAAGGCTATGCGTCGTTCCAAGACTGGAGGGCCACCTGTAAGGATCACTCATCACGAAATTAATGTTGTAGAAGATGAAGATGAAGAGGACAACTTCGCATATTGGATATTTCCGACCGTCGAAGGGGGTTTAAGCAACTGGGAAGCAAAGGATTTTATTCCCATCACCTTCATCAACCAGTAATTTTATCTTTGAACAATTTCTTATTTCGGTCTGTAATAACTAAAACAATTCGTACACTATTTTCACCTTATGCCTTGCCCGAGGCATATAGGTCCATTTGTAAGGGCTTGATTTTCTTCATTATCATATTCCATGTTTTAATGAATCATTGGACGCTTTCATCTACAAACTGTTGTGTTCATTTTCTTTCCTTTTGCATTTTTGTTTTGTTTAAGGATGGCTATCCCTTACACACACCCAGACTCACAAATGCATGTACCCATCCACTCTGGATTCCATGGGTGACTATTCTGTTTTAGCCTTTGATAACTCTGAAGATTTGGTCAATCATGCTGAGTACGAAGTTGACGAAGACTGTGAAGTGCCGGGAGAGTTATCCAGACTTTTGCAACAAGAAGAGAGGGTTATTCTGCCTCATGAAGAGTTGCTAGAAACCATCAACTTGGAGACAGAGGAAGACAAGAAGGAGGTGAAAGTGGGTGCCAACCTGGAACCAAGTGTCAAAGAGCGCTTAGTACAGTTGTTGAACGAATATGTTAAAATCTTCGCCTGGTCTTATGAAGACATGCCGGGACTAGACACATATATCATGGTTCACCGTCTCCCTACAAGAGAAGATTGTCCACCGATCAAACAAAAGGTTCTCCGAATGAGGCCTGACATGTCTGAGAAGATCAAAGTTGAGGTAATGAAGCAATTCAACGCTGGCTTTCTGGCTGTTACTTCCTATCCATAATGGGTTGCTAACATTGTGCCTGTGCCTAAGAAGGACGGCAAAGTCAGAATGTGTGTGGACTATCAGGATTTAAATAGGGCTAGCCCTAAGGATGATTTTCCACTGCCACATATCGACATCTTGGTTGACAACACAGCTCAACACAAAGTTTTTTCCTTCATGGATGGATACTCGGGATACAACCAGATCAAAATGGCCCCCGAGGACATGGAGAAAACTACTTTTGTCACGCAATGGGGTACCTTCTGCTACAAAGTGATGCCATTCGGACTGAAGAATGCAGGGGCAAGCTATCAATGCACCATGGTAGCCTTGTTTCATGATATGATACATCATGAGATCGAAGTTTACGTAGACGACATGATATCCCGATCACAGACAGAAGAAGAACACCTTAATCATTTACAAAAGCTGTTTGCCAGGTTGAAGGAGTATAAGCTCAGACTGAACCCAAGCAAGTGCACTTTTGGAGTTAGGTCTGGTAAACTTTTAGGATTTATTGTCAGCAACAAAGGCATTGAGGTTGATCCAGCTAAAGTAAAATCTATACAAGAAATGCCTGCCCCCCGCATTGAAAAGGAAGTTAGAGGATTCTTGGGACGCTTAAACTATATTGCGAGATTCATCTCTCACCTAACATCTACCTGTGAGCCAATTTTTAAACTGTTGAGGAAAGATCAGGTAGTTTAATGGAACAATGATTGTCAAGTTGCTTTTGATAAGATCAAGGAGTACTTACTAGAACCTCCTATTCTGATGCCACTCGTCTAAGGAAGGCCGTTAATCATGTATCTAACTGTTTTGGATAACTCAATGGGGTGCGTGTTGGGCCAACATGACGAGTCTGGCCGAAAAGAGACTGCCATTTATTACCTTAGCAAAAAGTTTACCGACTGTGAGACTCGCTACTCACTGCTCGAGAAAACTTATTGCGCTTTGGTATGGGTTGCTCGCCGACTAAGGCAGTATATGTTGACTCATACCACTTTGTTGATTTCCAAGATGGATCTGATCAAGTATATCTTCGAGAAGCCTGCTTTTTCTGGAAGAATCCCTAGATGGAAAATGATCCTGACTGAGTATGATATCCAGTATACTACCCAAAAATCTATAAAGGGGAGTGTACTAGCTGACCATCTAGCTCATCAAGCCGTCGAGGATTACCAATCTATGAGATTCGACTTCCCTGATGAGGACATCATGACATTGGACAACATTGAAGGTAACGGACCGTATGACAGACCTGAACAAGGATCCTGATGGACCCTGTACTTTGATGGTGCTTCAAATGCACTTGGCAACGGTATCAGTGCGGTACTCATTTCTCCAAAATGCTGCCATACACCATTCACTGCCCGACTTTGCTTCAGCTGTACCAACAACATGGCTGAATATGAAGCTTGCATCTTTGGTCTCAAGGCTGCTATAGACTTGGGAATCAAATCTTTGGTCGTATTTGGGGACTCGGATTTAGTTATCAGTCAAGTCAAAGGAGAGTGGGTCACTAAACATCCTAATCTTATCCCATACAAAGAACATGTCTTGACGTTGTTGCCTCATTTCGAGCAGATTACTTTCGAACACGTTCCGCGAGAAGAAAATCAGTTAGCCGATGCTCTGGATACAATGTCTTCCATGTTTAAACTCAATTGGGATAACGAGGCTCCCCAAATCACCATTGAACGAATGGACGAACCTGCGCATTGTCATGAGATTAACACCGAAGAAGTAGTGGAACAACCCTGGTTTCATGAAATCCAAAGGTATCTCCAGACTCGAGAATACCCTGAAGGAGCTTCCGTCAATGACAAAAAGTTCTTAAGGAGATTTGCTGCCAAGTTCTTCCTAAGCAATGGTATCCTTTATAAGCGCAACCATGATTGTGTTCTACTTCATTGTGTGGACAAGGTTGAAGCAGAGTTGATCATGACCGAAATACATAGTGGCACATTTGGCACCCACTTGAGCGAACATGTGATGGTTAAGAAGATTCTAAGGGAAGGCTACTATTGGTCTACCATGGAAGCTGATTGTCATCAACATTCCCATACCTGCCACAAATGCCAAGTCTATGCCGACAAGGTACACATTCCTACTGTTCCTCTCAACGTTCTGACAGCTCCTTGGCCATTCGCAATGTGGGGCATTGACATGATTGGAGATATCAATCCTACGGCATCCAATGGACATCGCTTCATCTTGGTCGCTATTGATTACTTCACCAAGTGGGTCGAAGCAGCTTCCTATGCCTCTGTTACAAAGAATGTGGTTGCCCGCTTCATCAAGCAGAACCTCATATGCCGGTATGGTATCCCCGACAGGATCATTACAGACAACGGTACAAATTTGAACAACACTATGATCACCGCTCTGTGCGAGCATTTCAAGATTTATCATCACAATTCATCTCCCTATCAGTCAAAGATGAACGGTGTTGTTGAAGCCACGAACAAAAACATCAAGAAGATCATTCAAAAGATGACAGTCACCTACAAGGAATGGCATGAGATGTTACCATTTACTCTGCATGGATATCGTACCACGACACGTACTTCAACAGGGGAAACCCCCTTTTCTTTAGTATATGGCATGGAAGTTGTTTTACCTATGGAAGTTCAGATTCCTTCCTTGAGGATTATGAAGGATGCTGGTTTGAGTGAAGACGATTGGATTCAGACCCGGCTTGATCAACTTAACGTGATCGACGAGAAGCAACTTACTGTTGTTTGTCATGGTTAGACGTATCAAAAACGGATGATCAAGGCTTTCAACAAGAAAGTCAGACGTCAGGTATATCAAGTCGGAGATCTTGTAATCAAGCGGATCATCTTACCGCAAAGTGATCCCAGGGGCAAGTGGACTCCTACTTATGAAGGACCATTTGTAATAAAGAGCATCTTTTCTGGTGGGGCAATGATTCTGACCACCATGGACGGCGACGACTTGCCACACCTTGCGAATGCAGACATAGTCAAAAGATACTACGCATAAAACGACCAGGCAAGTTGAAAACCCGAAAGGGCGACTTGGGCAAAAATAGGCATCCTGGTGAATCGAAAACCCGAAAGGGCGGTTCAGGCAAAAATTAGGGATAAAATAAAAAAATCTGTACACCCGGCAAGTTGAAAACCCGAAAGGGCGACTTAGGCAAAAAAGGGTTTCCCGGTGGATCGAAAACCCGAAAGGGCGGTCCAGGAAAAAGTTAGGGAATTAAAGCGTATGACTATGTCTCGTCGGATCACTTTAAGGACAATCTCTTCACCAACAAAGCTCCAAGCTACTGATCAATCCAGTCATCGGTGGACGAAGCAGCGAGTGGATAAGACACTCAGAGTTGTGCAGGCTATAGCAGAATGGGAACCCCATGGAATTATTACACATAGCCATCTTTCTGTTGTATAAATTTTTTTCTCAAGTTTATGACAACATTCTCTTACTAGGATGTCTGTCTCCTTTGTACAAAGATACTTACAAAAGTTAATACAAAGATACTTCAAAGTGCAGAAATTTGTTTACCTCTCTTTTCTTTTTACACTTATGTTTTATTTGAAAACGTCCAATGTTTTGTTAAATAGGCATATGCATTTGAATATAATCACTACTTACAAATAAAACGAAATTGAGAAAGGATAATTACTGATAGGATGAAAGTGTAGGAAGATATCTTTGTGCCATTTTAGAAGAAACCCCCTACAACACACCTTTCAGATCCTCAGCGGAGCCAGTGCATTCTAAACTTGATTCCCCAGCTGAGTTAAGTTTCGAATTTCCCACCAGAGTTCAAACTCCCGATCCCCAGTGGAGCCTGAAAACCCTGAAAAACCTATCCTCCAGCGGAGCCAGAGTATTCTAAACCTTCTTCCTCGGTGAAGTCAAATTTCCAACTATCAACCCCCGGTGGGAACTATTTAACTTCCCCCAACTTCCCCAGTAGTTTGGTATACAACCCAAAGCTCTTGATTTCACTGACCGAATAAACATTCTCCCCGCAGAGTTATCTCCCATTAGATCGAAGATTCCTGGTCTCATTTCTCCAAGCAGAAGCCTCCTAAGTTTTAACTCCCCAATAGAGATTTTCAGAGTTTTCTATATTTCCCAGCAAAGTCATGAAAGATCCTCATTCCCCGTAGAAGTTGTCAGAACCCTTGTAAATCCCCACAAGTCACTAAGGATTTTCAATCCCTAGCACTGGTCCCAGGATTTCTCATTTCTCAAACAATCAGAGATTCTTTAATCCCCAAGCAATCAACAAGGATTTCTCATCTTCAGCAATCAAAGATTTTTGAATCTTCAGCATTGGTCAAAGATTCACTTTCCTCGGCAGCAGTCAAGGATTTTATTGTCTCCAGCCATCAAGGATTTATTTTCCTCAGCAAGACAGCTACTCAACTTACATACACATCCATTACATTCATATATCATGAACATTGATGAAACACAATTCATTGCATCATACATATCATGCAACATAACTTTGTGTTTTAGCTGACTTTTTACCCTTTTCAGGATAAGATTAAAAGGCTATCGTTAACAATTATTCAGATATAGTATGGATACACCCCAGACACGGCAGTCATTCTATTACTCATTCAGAACTCCAAGTCAAAATAGAGTACGAATAAACCCCAGACACGGCGGTCATTCTACTACTCATTCAGACTTCAGCAATCCGATACAGACTAGATACGCTCCAGACACGGCAGCCATTTTATCTCTCATTCAGATTCAACTACAAGTTCAGATACGCTCCAAACACGGATGCCATTCTGGCCCTTTACACCAGCAGTTTGATTCTCCCTAGTCCAGTCGCCACGTAAATCATTATGTCACTTATTCAGATCCCAGTTACAGTTCCAGATACACTCCAGACACGGAAGTCATTCTGCTACTCATACAGATCTCAGCTTCAGATACAGTCCAGATACGCTCCAGACACGGTTGCCATTTTGTCACTTATTCAAAACTTATCCCCAGCACACAGTTGCTCTATACACAGATGTTTCTCTGTTACCCATTCACAATACAGATACACTCCAGACACGGCGGTCATTCTGATATTCATTCAAAATTCAAATACGGTTACAGTTCAGATATGCTCCAAACACGGACGCCATTCTTTTGCTCATACAGACTCAGTCTCCAGATACAGTTCAAATGCATTCCAGACACGGATACCATTTTGATGCTCATTCTTCGTACCTACCACATTGCAATTCAACAAACATTCTTGGATGGCATCTTTAAGCCCATCTCCAGCAAGATTCTACCATCTTCAAATGGCATCTTTAAGTCCATTCCCTCATATATGTTGTGACGAGTGCAAATTTACGGGCACTCTAGTGTCCAATCCTCTTTTACCTTCGAGTCGCGAAATGCAAACTTGCCAATCTAACTCTTCAGGTTCAAGAAGATTGAACAGGGGAAACTGTTGTACCCCAAAATTTTCCCTCCCATTTCATCAACATTTCTCATCACAAGACCCTTGGAACTCAAGATTAAGCTAGGGTTTGCTCTGCTCAAGACACCTCCTTGCACTGTTGACATAAACTAGGGTTTGAGTTTTCACAGGGATGTTTTGACCTACAATGCCCAAGATGACTTTCATGCTTCATGTTGGACTCACAAGCTTGCCCATACCAAGTTTCAAGCCTTGAATCAAATATTTGCCCAGTCAATTGGACATTTGACCTAGAAATCAGCTGTATTGGGGAAAAAGTCAACTGTGGCCAATTGACAGTCAAACCTCATGAATTTTGACCCACATCAACATTATGAACTCATATGAACCATTTGATCAATTTTGGATCACAATTCCATAAGAAATTTGATCAGATCACCAAAAGGGCAAAATGGTCATTTTTAGGGTTTTGAGTGTACAAAGGCAATTTTTGACTATTTGACCTAACCAATGGAAAATTAAGCTCAACCATGGACACAAGGACCCAATGACATTTTCTTGACCCATTCAACAAGTTCAAAAGATCTCAAATGCATAGGATTGGCAGATGAATTTTTCAGTCAACTGATCAAAATTTGACTGTATACTGAAAAGTCAAACTTTGACTTTTTGGTCAAAATCAAGTGCCAAGGGTCATTTTTCATCAATACATGTCAAATTATGAAACTTGTTCATCAAGAAACCCAAAATTGGAAATTAGGGTTTAAAATGGAAAAATTTCATAACTTAGAAATTTTCTAAGTTATAAAATTTTCTTATTTTTTCCTAACTTTGTCCCATTTTTTCACCAAGATGAAAATGGATTCAAACAAAACTTAAAACATGAAAGTTGTAGTCCATACCAAAGTCTACAACTTTTATTTACAAAGTTTTCCCAAAAGAAGCTTGGATCTCAAGTTATGATTTTTGGAACAAGGGTACCTAAAACTTTTAACTTAGAGAAATTTTGCCCTAGTTTAGGCAGGATTTTTACCCATCTTCTTGGCCATTTTTCACATAGTTCCACTTGGATTTTCAAGTTTCATTTCAAAGATGGATTATAGTACATGTTGCAAGCTTTCCAAATTGTCTAAGAACTCCTCAAACACCTTTGTGGTTAGGGAGAATCGAATGCTTAAAGTTGGCAAAAACTCACTTTGTGACCATGGCCAATACATGTTCATACCACTTGCCAAGTCTGACCAAGCTAGCTTATTACACAATTACAGGCCTCTAAACCAGTTTTTACTCCATAATTTAATGCAAATCCATTGAGCCAATGCATTGTCTTGGTCATTAGGGTATTGTACACAAGTTTAATCCCTAAATGGTAAAAGGCACATTTCCATTTTTACAAAAGGTTGCTTTATGTCAAACCACTAATTCTTGAGCCTTGAACAAGATCTTATGCTGTCAACCAAATCCACAAACTGGGGGCCAAGCTTGCACAATGTATGCAGGGTTAGAGCTAGCCTGTACAAGCCTGCTCTTGGTCACTTCTCATTTTGCTTCATAACCAAGGCATTATGCAAAAAGCCAACAACACACACATCTGATAAATATAACTCAAGCAAAGTTATCAAACAAGTTTCTCATACCCTAACAAGTCAGAAGAATGAGCCTTTCACCCATAAAGCACCCTCATACTCCAAACCCCCATTTTCTTGCAAAACAGGGTCAGTTCTGTATTTTGCAAGCCACCATCAAATTCCCTCGTGCGTTTTGTCCAAAACTACTTTAAACACATCCCAATCAATATACCTAAGTTGTCCAGACCATTCACAAGTTGCTGTAACTCCATTAACACACATTGCCATTTTTGTTTGGATGCTTTGCAGGTTGAGTTTTGTAGCATGATTCAGGCCATTTCAAAACAAACTAAGCATTGGGAAAGATTCAGTGGACACCAGGCAAGCTCAAAAGAACCTCAAGCACCATTGAAAGTTGCTGCATTGTCCAGCTCAAACTCAACTGAAACAGGTATTTCATGAACTTCTATCTCTCTATTTAGGAATAGTTAGACTTAGGTTTGTGAATGAAAGATGTTGTATTCATAGCCCTGAAACCATACATGTGCTCAGTTTTCATTTATATTAATCGTGCTAGGAGAATTTCATCCATGAACTTTCTGAAAAAATAAGTTAGAAATTCGGGCCAGAGAAATTATCTCTCGTCTTTGAGAGTTAGCTTAAGTTTTTTATATGGTTAGATTCGTTGTTTGATGCTCTACAAGTTTCATGTTTTGAGTTTTGTCAAAGAAACACAAATACAGGAGATACAGGCATGTGTAGCTAGCGCGCGTTTTTTTCAAATTTCTGTGGACAGAGGAAGAAGATGAAGTAGCTGGGCTGGGCCTGGTTACTTCGTGCTTTTCACACCCCATTTTTCAGCTTCACACCCCCCTGGCCCATTTCTTGTATTTTTATTATTTTTACATTTTTATTTCATTTCTGACTTTTATATTTTATTTTCAAACATAAAAAATGATCCAAAAATATTTTCATAATTTTTTACATTTATTTGGTTTTTATTTTTATTTTTACTAGCATAAAAACATTTGATATACTTTTATATTATTTTGTTTAAATTTAAAAATATTGAAAATAATACTTTTATTCCATTTCTTATTTTTATTCACATTGAAAACATTTTCTTGAATATATTTTATTTTTGTAAATAATTTATTTTATTTTTTACATATTTAACATATTTAATATATATATATATATATATATATATATATATATATATATATATATATATATATATATATATATATATATATATATATATATATATATATATATATATATATATATATATATATATATATATATATATATATATATATATATATATATATATATATATATATATATATATATATATATATATATATATATATATATATATATATATATATATATATATATATATATATATATATATATATACACACACACACACACACATATACTTTTGTTTTATTAAAAACTTAGAAATAAAAACATAAAAATATTATCTTTTATTTTTATTATTATTTATATTAAAAAATACCTTCTTTGGATATATTTCATTTTTATACATGTTAATACATTTTTGTACATAAATAATACATTATATTTATTTTCTTAAGAAATTAGGGTTTTTTGCCCTAAAAACAAATAAATTAACTTTTTATTTAGTTCTTTACATTTCTTTACATAAAAAATACTTTTTGCATACATGAACAAATAAAAACTTTTTTTGCATAATACATTTTATTTAATATTTATTTATTGTACTTATTTAAATATTGTACATTTAAATATTATGCCTTGCAAATTCAATTTGGATGTAATAGTAATTAGGGTTTTATATTTCTTGCCAAATAATCCCCTATTCAAATTTGTACCCCCCTCCCTATATCATGTTGTAATAGTGTAGAATTTAAATTCTCGCACCTTTAAGCTTTCAATTATGTCATGATTAGAATTAGGATTTGTATGCCAAATCAAAACCAACAAATAGTTTGACCTAATCAAAGACAAAATGCATGAAAATCAAACACAAAACACACTTGCACCCCTAGGGTTTCAATCCACTTGTTGCCTTCAAAAATGGGCCATGATATGCATGTCAAGTACTTTGGCAAAACAAAAACAAAACAAAAGATCATAGTCCCTCGATGACGCTATCTGAGTTGCCTTAACAAAATGATCAAGTCCCTCAAGAAAATTTCCAAAAATACTTGACACAATTGCTTTCATGGTCTATATGATGACCCGCGCCTGTCCCGTTTAACATCCTAACACAAGGTTGTTCACCAAATACAATGGTGAAATAACACTGTTAAAAGGGTTAAAAACATAAGAAAGATCTTTGAGTAAAATAGGGTAGACAACTCCTAGTTACTTGATCAAAAGCTTGCAAAACATCCTTCCTATTCGCAAAACACACTTCACAACACAATTTCAAAACCCTACTTTCAAACATTGAAAACTTTTCATAAGACAAAAACACCTTTGTATACATTCAAACAAGAATCATTACAAAGGTTGCCACAACGATGGCCTCTTTTCAAAACATCTTTCAAAACCACACACAAAACACCATTTCAAACAATTGAAGAGCACCATTTCAAACAATTGAAAAGCAAAGCAAGTGATCTAAGCAAGTAACTAAGAGCCCATGGATAACCATGGATAGAAAGGGTGCTAATACCTTCCCTTTCTATAATCTACTCCCCGAACCCAAGAAAACATCTCAAAGGTCTTTCCTGTGCTTTTTGACCTTTCCTTAGGATAAAATAAAAATTTGGTGGCGACTCTTGCTAAACCGAAACATTTGCGAACACAAAACGCAAAATCCCAAGTCAGTTCTCCCACCGTATCACAACCATTTTTAATCTTTGTAACTTTATCATTTCCCAACAATTTCAAAGATTGTAAACATCAAACTTGTTAGAAATTTCACAACGATTTCAAATTTGTAAATAAACTAAACAATGGATCAAATATGAATGAGAATTTCAGTTGGTACCAAATTTAACCTTACTTTTTCAGGAAGTTCGAACTTGAAATTCACACAACTCAGGGAATATAAATGAAATCTAAGGGCATGGTTGGCTACAGGGCTATGATGTCTATATTTTATCTTCACAAATGAGTCAATAATGATGCTTGTAGAGAGAGTTCAAAGTTAAGGAAACTTACCTCAAAACTAGAAATCGTATTATGAGTTTGAGCACTCCTTAAGGTGTTGTGATGATTAGAATAACTTCAGTGACCCTCCAGGACGCTAATGCAATGTTTAGTTTATACTGGAGATGGCTGAATCGTGCTGGAGAAGTCCAAGTGCAAAGCTTTGTTTTTGAAAATGGAAGATGGTGCAAATTGTGTTACAGTCGTGTAACATGGTGTAAGATGAGTGACAAATGGTGTATGGTAGCTTTGTGATTGAATTTTAGTGAGAACGCATGAGTGAAATGTGAGTTTGGAATTCAAAGTCAGAAATGAAACAAAAATGGAGTTTGTGTGCAAATTCTAATCTCAGGGAGTTTTAGGGAGTTTCTAGGCTTGTGAATTCATGTGTTAGCTTGCATATAGTGCCTTTATTTATAAGCAAGAGGTTTGGAGTGCTCAAGTTGGTCTGAATTCAAAATCCATACTCAACATGTGATTTTCTTGACAAAACAAGTTTCCATGCATTGTACCTTTGTTCATAGAGTTGTTAGCCACTTTAAACACCATGCCTCTGACTTTGTGGATGGAGTGTAATCAGAGAAAACAAGTTAGGAGCTCAAGAAGTTGACTTTGTGCATAAAGCTTGCTTTACAAGAATGGATGTGTTGCTTTCTCCCTAAAATGGCAAATTAATTTGGATAATGCTTGAAACTCTTGGATAAGGGCACAATTATTTATGTAAACCATTAATTATGGAGTGAAAAATAAGTTTGAGGACTGCAAACTGAGATTATGCAGCATGGCTATGGATTTGGTTCATGTTGCATCAAAAATTTTGCCTTGCAAAAAAACTTGAAATCCCAACTTCTGGCTTTCGATTCTCCTTGCTCACAAATGATCTCAAGGAGATCTTGGACATTTCGAAAATCTTGTAATGTTCTCTAAAACCCCTCTTTGAATCACTTTTGCAAAATCCAAATTCAACTATATGAAACTTGGGTCAGAAGTTAGGTCAAAACCCTGACCAAAATGCTCAAAATTTCACTAAGTGTTTTAGTTTCAAGACCATGACTTCATGGATTAATAACTTGAGATAAAAGAATTTATAGGTGAAGTTGTGTAAACCAATGTTTTATATATCATGGATATCTACAACTTTCATGTTGAAAGTTTCTTTTGAATCATCTTGCATCATGGTGAAAAATTGGCTCAAAGTTGTGAAAAAATATGATGTTTTCAACACAGAAAAATTTCTAAGTTTGGAAACATTGACTTTTCAAAATGAAATATTGACTTTTTTATTTCTTGATGAACAGGTTTCATATTTTTACATGTTTTGATGAATTGTGATCTTTGACACTTGATTTTGACCAAAAAGTCAAAGTTTGACTTTTCAGTGTACAATTGACTTTTGATCAATTGATTGAAAATCAACTATCAATCAAATTACCTTGAGCAATGTTTTGAGTTATGACATTAGGTTAAAATGATGCAATTGAACTCTTGTGATCATGTCTTAAACCAATTAACCAATTGCTAGGTCAAAAATCTGAAATTGCCCTTTCTCAGTCAAAACCCTAATTTTGACCATTTTGCCCTTTTGATGATCTGATCAAATTTCTTGAGGAATTATTGTCCAAACTTGATAAAATGATACATATGATTTCATAATGTTAATATGGATCAAAAATTATGATGTTTGACTATAAATTGGCCACAGTTGACTTTTTTCCCAATATAGCTGATTTTTAGGTCAACTGCTCAATTGACTGAGCAAAAATGTGATCCAAGACTTGAAAATTGACATGAGAAATCTTGGGGGTCCATAATGATCGATTAAAGTCATATGAGGCATTAAAATTTCAATTATCCTTGTGCAATCTCAAACCCTAATTTCAGTCATCAATGCTTAAGGAGGTATCTTGAGCTGATCAATCCTTGTATAGTCTTAAACCAAAGGAGATCTTGTGAGAAAATATTTGATAAATGAGAGGTACAATTTTGGGGTACAACACTATCCCTTATTGTTGATTATAACCTTGTGCAACTAGTCATTCTTTGTTTCTGACAAATTCACCTTTCTCATTGAGTTTGTTTCTGAACACCCATTTGGTTCCGATGAAATGGACAATTTTGGGTTTCTGAACGAGATCCCAAACATCATTCTTTGAGAATTGGTTGAGTTATTCTTCCATATCCATAATCTAATATTTATCTAGAAGGGCTTCCTCAATATATGTTGGTTTTGTTAAAGAAACTAAACCCATAAGCACTTCATCAGACGGTTTGAGAGTTGATATTGTCTTGATTGGAGCATCTTTACTTCCAAGAATGAGATCTTAATTATATGAGGATGTGATTCTTTTCTTACTTGGTTGATATTGATCAAAAGGATTATCAATAACATCAGAAGAAAGAGTTTCTGATTCTTTATCTTCTTGAATCTTCTCATTTGGCTCAGCAAACATTATAGTTACATCTGCTAGCTTTTCACACAACTTTGACTTTTCATATTCAAGCTTATCATCGAATATGACATGGATTGATTCCTCCACAATTCGTGGTTCTGTGTTATAGATTCTGAAGCCTTTAGATCTTTCAGAGTATCCTAACAGCAGACACTTCTGTGCCTTAGAATCAAACTTACCCAGATTCTCTTTAGTGTGTAACATATAACATATACATCAAAATGGATGGAAATAATAAATGTTAGGCTTTTTATTCTTCCACAATTCATAAGAAGTCTTACTTAAAATAGGTCTTATGGAGATTATATTTTGAGTATAACACGATGTATTCACTGCTTCCGCCTATAAGTGCTTAGCCATATAAGTTTCTTAGATCATGGTGTGAGCCATTTCTTGCAGTGTTCTATTCTTCCTTTCCACAACCCCATTTTGTTGTGGATTTCTAGGTCATAAGAAGTCATGGACTATGCCATTTGAATCATAGATTTTTTCAAAAAATTTGTTTTCAAATTCTCCACCATGATCGCTTCTAACTCTGATTATTTTGCAATATTTTTCATTTTTTACTTGGGAACAGAAGGAAGCAAATACAGAGTGTGACTCATCCTTGTGTTTCAAGAATTTTACCCATGTCCATCTGCTATAATCATCATTGATGACAAGTCCATATTTCTTACCATTGACAGAAGCAGTTTTCACTGATCCAAATAAGTCAATGTGAAGAAGTTCTAATGGCCTAGAAGTAGAAACAATCCTTTTAGCTTTAAAAGAGGTTTTTGAAAATTTGTCTTTTTGACAAGCTTCACAAAGAGAATCTGAAGTATACTTCAGATTGGGCAAGCCTCTAACTAATCCAGTTTTATTTAGTTGAGAAATTTTTCTCAAGCTAACATGACTCAGACGCATGTGCCAGATCCGTTGTTCTTCTTGAACAGTTAGAAGACATTTTACATTTTTATTTTTTAAATCTGATAATTTTATTTTGTAAATATTTTTCTTCCTCTTTCCATTGAATAGAACTGAGCCATCCTTCTGACTAAGAGCTTTACAGAATGTTTGATTAAAAATGATGTTATAACCATTGTCACTAAGTTGGCTAATTGACAAGAGGTTATGCATCAGACCCTCGACTAAAATAACATTGTTAATAGAAGGGAGTTTACCATTACCAATAGTCCCAGAGCCGATGATCTTTCCCTTATGGTTGCCTCTGAAATCGACAACGCCTCTAGAATTAAGTACCAAATCTTGGAACATATGCCTTTCGCATGTCATGTGTCGCGAGCATCCATTGTCCAGGTACAATGACTGGTGTTTCAGTTGCGCCATCAAGGACATCTGCAACATAGATTATCTGATCCTTAGGTAGCTATATTTTGGGTCCTTTTGTTGTTAGCAGTTCCAGAGGTTCTGACACCTTTGGACTTTTGTGCAACAAAATAATCATGTGAAATTTGTGCCTAATACTTTGGTTTAGAAGTTTCCTTATGTGTTTGTGTTTGTGCTACAGTAGTATAAAAACCTTCTTGTTCTGGACATTTCAATTTTGTGCCAGCAAGCATGAAATGTTCAGAAATAGGTTTTTGTTTGACATTTAGAGTCTCATCAATTTTCTTTGATGGTCCTGAAAATTCCAAGCCTATACTTCCATTTCTACTAACACCATAGATCATTGAGGCCATTTTTATTCTATTTATGCTCTTAGCTAGGAAATCCTGAAAAGCTCTACCATATTTGATTACTTCATAAGTAATAGATATGGTAGAGATTATCTCTTCTTCCAACCTAGAAACTTTACTTTTGAGAGCTAGATTTGATTTTTCTAAAACAAATAATTTTTCATTTATATTAGAAAAGGTTTTCCTCATCATTAGTAGAGATTTTAGAAGTAACTACAAACTTATTTTTTAGAGTTTTGTATTTACTTAAAAGAGTTTGATACTTTCTCATAATTTTAGAAAAACAAGATTCAAGTTGAAAATGATAAAGATAAGCAATTACCTCAACTTCATCTTCGAAGTCAGACTCATCATCTTCTATCAGCTCACATTCTAATGTTTCTGCATCTATGCTGGTTCTGGCTATGAGTGCCACGTTTGCATACTCTTCATTAGAATCTTCATCTTCTGATTCTAAATCATCCCATGTTACCATGAGGCCCTTCTTAGCTTTGTAAGCCTTCTTAGGATTCTTGTCTTTCTTGAGCTTTGGGCAATCATTTTTGTAATGTCCAGGCTCGTTGCACTCATGACAAGTAACTTCTTTTCCAGAAGCATTTTTCTAACTAGAAGTAGATTCACCTCTTCCATAAGTCCTTCGTTGACTTCTGAATTTGCTTTATCTATGCTTCCATATTTGACTGATTCTTCTGGATATCAATGAAAGTTCTTCATCATCCGGGTCTTCTTCAGATTCTTTTGAATCTTCCTTATCTTGATAAGCCTTTGTCTTTTCATACTTAGACCTTAGAGACACATACTTTACTATTTTTTGTGGTTCATCTTGATTAAGCTCAATCTCATGACTTCTTAAAGAGCTAATCAGCTCCTCAAGAGAGGTGTTGTTCAAATCCTTTGAAAGTTTCAATGCAGTTACCATTGGTCTCCATTTTTTAGGTAGATTTCTGATAATCTTCTTAACAGGATCTGTTATAGAGTAGCCTTTATTCAGAACCTTAAGTCCTACCACAAGAGTCTGAAATCTTGAAAACATCGTTTCCACATATTTATCGTCTTCCATCTTGAAGGCTTCGTATTTTTGAATTAAGGCTAGAGCCTTTGTTTCCTTTACTTGTGCATTTCCTTCATGCGTCATATGAAGATAACCAAAGAAAGACTTTACAGTTTCTCTATCCGTGATCTTCTCATATTCATTGTATGAAACAACACTAAGCATAACAATTCTTGCTTTGTAATGATTCTTGTTAACTTTCTTCTATGCTTCTGTCATTGCACTTCTTGCAATCTTCTGACCTTTATCATCTATTGGGTGAGTGTAGCCATCAACTACCAAATCCCATAGATCCAAGTCATATGCCAGAAACTAACTTTCGATTCTATCCTTCCAATAGTCAAATTTCTCCCCATCAAACATAAGAGGTTTTGAAATATAATGGTCTCTATAATTATCCCTATTATCAACAGTGGAAGTAGGTGTAGCCATTGGTTTTTCACACACACTAGGTCGGTATTGAACATTGTTAAGTATTTATAAAAATGCAAATTTTTTATCTCCTCAGAACCAGAGCTCTGATGTCAATTGAAGGTGTGAAAAACACAACAAGAGGGGGTTTGAATTTGGTTTTTAAATAAAAACTTTTCTTTTAAAAATATTCCCCTTTAATTAAAATACTTTTTCCTTTACTCTTGATGATAACAATAATTAAGAACAAAAAGTAAAGAACAAGATACATTTATACTAGTTCACTTGAAAACAATCAAGCTAGTCTAGTCCACCCGCCAAGGTAATTTCGCCTCTCTCAGTAGAGGACTTAATCCAATAATCCATCTGATTATTACAATGCACAAGCTACCCGCAAGTGACTAATAACCTCTAAGACACACAAGTCCTAGACTTCTTTAGGATACAGACCTAACCGGTCCCTTAAGGAAAATCAAACCTCAAAGACACACTAGTCCTAAACTTCTTAAGGATACAGATCGAACCGGTCCCTTAAGAAAATCGAACAACTGTTTGAATATAAGTTTTGTTTACAATGATATTTCTTTTACACAAGCTGAATATGTAAACTATTTTAAGAACAATGACTTAAGAATATGAAAGTTATGAACAACACTTGTGCGTGGATATTCAGTGAAAATTCACCACTTTCTCTCTTAGTCTTCAAGCCTTTATATAGCCAATAAAATAATATATCCGTTGAGGGTTACTCTTGGGATTTCCATAAACATTGGCAGCTTAAGCAATCATGTGGGGAACAAGATCGTGCAACGTGTCCATCCTTTCATGGTAGTGGAATGAAACATTGATTGTACCATGTACTATTTATACCATATTAACGTTATCTTCTTTCCTTTTGCACTTCAGAGGCTTCTGCAAGCATGAGTTTAGAAGAGAGATCATGACACAAGGTCCTCAGGACTTCAAGTATTCAGAGTCTTCAAAACATCATCTTCAGAGACTTCAACACTTGTTCGTGAGAATCTTTTCTTATAACCTTGGGTCTTCAGAAGTTCAAGTCTTTAGAGTCTTTAGAACTTTTGCCTTCATATTCTTTATCACTTGGTCTTTAGAAACCTTTTCTTATAACCATGGGTCTTTAGAACTTCAAGTCTTTAGAACTTCGTCTATCAGAATCTTCAGCACTTGGTCTTTAGAACCCTTTGTCTTCAGAAACATTAGTCTTCAACATCTGGACTTAAGTAGAAATGTTTGTCTTCACATCTTCTGACTTATTTCTTTATAACACGTTGTCTTCGGAAACATGAGTCTTTAGCATATGAACTTAAGTAGAAACTTCTGTCTTCAGATCTTCTGACTAGTTTGTTTAGACTTCATATCATAGCCTACACTTCAGAGTCTTCTGGAGTGTCTTGCTCTTATGCATCAGAACTTGTGTATCCAGAAGCGGAATTATTTCTTTTTTAATGTCTTGGCCATGTCATCCATCAAAAGCAGAACCTGTTTGTTAAATACTCAAAAATAACAAACATTAGAGTATCAAAATTGTTCATACAAACATACTCATTTGTTATCATTAAAACTCAGATAACTTTTGTCGAACCAAATCTTGTTCTAACAAGTATAACAGGTTGATAGGTTTAAGTCTATGAGAAATACTATATATACATGCTTGATAAGTTATTCCTTTTTCCTTTTTATATATTTATTTTCTATGGATACCTTTATTTTCAACCCATTTAACCCCAAACTCATTAATGAGAGATTTTCCGAATGATATTTCAATACACCAATCTCTGTGAATACGATATAACCTAAATATCACCTGGTAAATTAATAACTTACTTTTTGCTTGCCACTTTACCGCTTCAACAAAATGGTGTCGTTTCCAGGGTTTGGTGTTTATTGTTTCGCATTGCGATAGTTTCTTTCTTTTTGAGTTTTGTAATTAATGTATATGTTGTATAGAATGTGTACATAAACTTGTTTATTTTTACTTGTACATGTTTTGTATTTACTTTCCATACTTGTGCATATAAGTTTTTTCTTTGTTTTCACGTATTGTTGATAATTGTCTCATTTTTGTAACTTTTGTTGTGTGGTTGTTAGGACACTTTCTTTAGGTTTGCACGGTGTGACAATACCATGCCATGACGAGAGGAGGTTACTAGCTTGCACAATTAAGGCGTCGAGATTACGATGTAAAACAAGCATGTTTTGTTTGTATTCATTTATGTATGTGTTGACTTGTGTTTTAACAACTTGAAATTGGACATGTTTTAAATTCACAAATTTTCACTATTCAACTTGTTAATTCACTTTCAACTGTTTGTTTTGGTATGTCAATTTTTGTTTTTCCGCAAACTTGTCGTGTTTAGCTTGAGGAAGTTTATATATTGTAAATATTTTATGTTTGAGGTTGTATAGGTGTAAGTAGAGCTTGCATAGCAGCTGCACCAGCTGCCCTATTTTTCTGCAACTGGTGTAGTGCGCTTAGCACGCTCTGTACCGCTTAGTGCACCCTGTTGTGCAGAGCTACTGAATTCTTTTAATTTTTCGCTTGGCTCTCCTTTTTCCCACTTCACCTAGGGCTTTATAGTATAGTAATTAATCGTAATATTTTTAATTCTTGTATTGTTGTTTAGACTCAAATTTTGGTTATATAGCTTGAAGAATGTCGAGGTGATTTTTTATTTTGATTGATTCAACTTGCGGATGTATGGTAATGATAGTTTTTGAAGTTGGTACTCGCCAAATACTCGTTTATCGCTTTCTATAACATAGCATGTTTAGGAAACTTTTAATTTGTACAATTACCATGTCATTCATTCTTTTTGCATTACTTTCTCATGACTTGAATCACTTTAATTCCCTTTTTACCCTTAAATGTGAGGAAGCTTTCCATTGTTCATACATGTTGGAGGCTACAATTCTTGTTTTAACTGAATTTTATTATGTTTAATCTTTTGTTTGTGTTGCTTGTATGAAAACATGAACATGATAAGGCATTTTTTTTTCATTTTGAGTACAACTACCTTGGCCAAATAGTCAATTCACTTTGTGAGTGTGTGATCACTAGTATCCCCTTTTGACCCTTTTTGTCGATATCCATGTTATTTTTGCTAAATGTTTTTCTATGAGTGTTTGGTTCATATTTTTGTATGGATATTGATTCTTTGTTTTCTTGAACCTTTAACTATGATTTGTAGTTTGAATTTTTATCTTGCCTTAGAAAGTAGGGAGTATTCATATGTGATACTGTTGAATTCAAGTTGGGGATAAAAATGATTGTATACTTATTGGTTTATTACTATGAGGTAGAAAAAGAAAGAAAAATAAAAATAAAAAAGTTTAAAAAAAAAAGAAAGAAAGAAAAATAAAAATAAAAAAGTTAAAAAGAAAGAAAATAAAAAGAAAGAAAAGAAAAATAATGTTGTGTTAATAAGTTATGGGTGTTGGTGATAAATTTGGAATGAAGAAGAAGTTTGATTGAAATTATTTTGCTTGAGTCTTTGTGAGTTAATCACTCCCTTAGGTTTAGGTAAGTTTTTGTTTCGATTAGATTTAGGAATTATCCCTTGTTTGTTAATCAATCCACATTACAACCTTAAAAAGCCCTTGTGATTCTTGCCTTTGTATTTTCAATATAAGTTTTTGGATGAATGCATAATTTAGTCTATTATTTGCAAGATTGTGGATGAGTATTTTTTGTCCCTCACTTATGTGTGTTCTTCATCTACCGATGAATCTTTACTAGGTTTGAGCTTGTTTTGTTTTAGAATGTTTAGTATGATTTTTGTACTTAGGATTCGTTTCGTTTACATGTTATCATTGTAGGATTGTGGTAAGTATTTACCTTGCGTATGCGGTTTTTTTTAACCATACTTTTTTTTCTGATTTAAAACTTGTTGATTCATTATATTTTGGTTGATTACTTTTGGTTCTTTTATTTGTTTGGCCATGTTTGAGGACAAACAAGTTCAAGTTGGGGAGAGTTTGATAAGTTCAAATTGTAGCTATTTTTGTATATACTTTTTGTTGCAATTATCGACTCTTTGTTTTTAATAATCATTGAATAAACTCGACTTTTGTGTAAATACGTTTAGTTTGTGTTTATTTGTATTTTTGTGTACATAGTGTACAATTTGATGTTTTTCCATTCATTTTGTAGGTATTTGTTGCATTTTTGAGCATCAAGGAATAAGGTGTCAAAGGCCGCACGGCTCCGGATGCACGTTTTCGGAATAAAAGACCAGTTTTGAGAAGTTTTACCCGGAAGAGCCCGCTTAGCACGTAGAAGGCAGCTAAGCGCGAGTGCGCTTATCATATTTTGTAGTGCGCTGCTTGCATTTTGACATTTTGGTAGAAGCATTATTTTGGAGCCTGCTTAGCGCGGATAGCGCGCTTAGTACGGATAGCGCGCTTAGTGCGGTTTAGGTCGGTTTAATTTGTAAATATTGCACAGCCCGCTTAGCGTGATCTGCTGAGATTTGTTTTATAGTTTCATTTTTAGTTCATTTTTTGTTATGGTTTTGGGGAATTTTTTTCTACCAACTCAATCAACCTCTAATTTTGTTAGGATTAGATTACATAACAGCTATGGAACTTGCATACGGATGATCTGAGGTGGATTACTCTTCGATCAGTGTTGACAAACTGGTAGATTTGTGATTCATTTCTCTTTTTATTTTTGTATTCTCTATTGGTTGGGTTTTTATATGTATTTTATTTCAACTCATATATATTTTTCACACTTGGCGTTATATAAAACTTGCTTTACAAATGTTTGTCCATTGTTATCCTTAAATTTTGCTATGTGCTAAAGATTTGAGTTGTTATAGACATATACTGCTTGAATTCTTATCTAGGATGATTATATAATAGTGTCTTAATTCTAGAGATAAATGTAGTGTTGTACCCCAAAATTTTCCCTCTCATTTATCAAATATTTTCTCACAAGATCTCATTTGGTTCAAGACTGCACAAGGGTTGATCAACTTAAAGACACCTCCTTCAGCATTGATGACTAAGATTAGGGTTTGAGATTTCACATGGATAATTGAACTTTTAATGCCTCATATGACTTTCATGGATCATTATGGATCCCCAATATTACTCGTGTCAAGTTTCAAGCCTTGGATCACATTTTGCTCAGTCAATTGAGCAGTTGACCTAAAAATCAATTGTATTGGGGAAAAAGTCAACTATGGCCAATTTATAGTAAAACTTCATAATTTTTTTCTCCATATCAATATTATAAACTCATATGTATCATTTGATCAAGTTTGGACCATAATTCCTCAAGAAATTTGATCAAATCATCAAAAGGGCAAAATGGTCAAAATTAGGGTTTTCATTGAGAAAGGGCAATTTCTGATTTTTGACCTAGAAAATGGTTAATTGGTTTGAGGCATGATCTCAAGAATTAAATTGCATCATTTTGACCTAATGACATGACCCAAAACATTGCTCAATATCAATTGGATTGATGGTGAATTTTCAGTCAACTGATCAAAAGTCAATTGTACACTAAAAAGTCAAACTTTAACTTTTTGGTCAAAATCAAGTGTCAAAGATAACAATTTATAAAAACATGTTAAAATATGAAACTTATTCATCAAGAAATCAAAAATTCAAGATTTCATTTTGAAAAGTCAAAGTTTTTTAACTTCGAAATTTTTCTAAGTGTTTAAAACTTCATGTTTTTTCACAACTTTGAGCCAATTTTTCACCATGATGCAAGATGATTCAAAAGAAACTTTAGACATGAAAGTTGTATATCTCCATGATATCTACAACATTTATTTACACAACTTCTTCTAAAAATGCTTGGATCTCAAATTATTAATTCATAAAGTCATGGTCATGAAATTGAACACTTAGTGAAATTTTGCCCTAGTTTTGGTCAGGATTTTGACCTAACTTCACGGAACTTTTCCATATAGTTCCAAGGGGAATTTTCAAAAGTAATTCAAAGAGGGGTTGTAGATAAAATTACAAGCTTTCCAAAATGTCCAAGAACTCCTTGATATCATTCCTGAGCAGAGAGAATCGAAGAGATGAAGTTATCGTTTTCAAACTTAAATTACAAGTCATTTCATGATGAACAAAAATTCAAATCCAAGCCTAGGCTGCATAATCTATGCTTTTCAGACCTCAAACTTATTTGTCACTCCATAATTAAATGTTTATACAGCTGTTAGAGCTTTAATCCAAGCACTTGAGCCTTTATCCAAGTTACATTTCCATTTATGGCACAAAGTTGCCATTTCCATTTTGATAAAGCATCACTTTTGCAATTGTCAACTTATTGAGCTTTTCACTTGTTCTTTCTGCACACATAACCCCTATAAACCAAAAGCAATGTGTCTAAAGCCTCTTGGAACTCAGAACATGCTTGTACAACACTTTGAGATTTTTCTTCTCACTTTTCTTCAAAAGCAAGTTATAGAGCCAAAAGGCTATAACTCAGAAACCTTGTGTGCAATAGCTCTCCAACCTTTTCCATACATAAACACAAGTCATATGCAAGAAAAGACACGCATGCTTAAGCCCTATAAGACACAAGAACTCAGAACTGTATCACATACCTCCATTCTTGCATAATCTGACCAAAAACTTGAAACTCACATCTCCCTCGTGCGTTTTCAAGCCTTTTGGTTCCTAGAGCTTCTAAACACCAAATACAACTCATTCCAATACCTGTTACACGACTGTAACTCCATTTCCACCATTGTCCAAACTCAAAATAGAGCACTACAAGTGGACTTCTCCAGACCATTTCAGCCACTCTCCATCCAAGCTAATCATTGCATTAGCTTCCCAGGACCTCAGTGGAGCTATTCTGATCATCACAACTCCTTGAGGAGTACTCAAACTTAGAATATGATTTCCAGTTTGAGGTAAGTTTCCTTAACTTTGAACTCTTCATATAAGCATTATTAATAGTTTATTTCTGAATAAGAAATGTAGATATCATTGTCCTGAAGCCAACCATGTCCTTAGATTTCATTATTATTGCTTGAGTAGTTAGAATTTTGAATCTGAATCCCTGAAAATATCTAGGTCAGGATTTTGTACCATTATAAATTCATGCTCATTTTTGGGAATTAATTTAATTTGTTTACATTTCTGGAATCGTGTTGAAGTTCTACACAACTTTCATGTTTACATTTTTGCAAATGGTTGAGAAATTAACAAGTTGCAGGGATTTTGGCTGGAGGTTGAAAATGAAGTTATAACATGGACTTGTTTTGTTTTAAGGTTATTGATTGTTGTATAATGAACGGATGAAATAGGCCACCCCAGTGGTACAACAAGTGCGCGCGTATTAGGAGGTCCTGGGTTCGATCCCCAACGAGACCTTTTGGTAATTTTCTCATTCTTTTTAAACTTTTTTCCATTTTTTGTTTGCAGCCAACAGGCGCTTCGGCCTTCCTCCTTTGGGCCTGGGAATTTTTGCTAGCCTTCCACCCTCCTGACTGTTTTTAACACCCCTGACCCTAATTTTTATATTTTCATATTTTTTTATTAATATTATTATTATTATTATTATTATTATTATTATTATTATTATTATTATTATTATTATTATTATTATTATTATTATCATTATTATTATTATTATTAATACCTTTTTTTTTGCTACTAATAAAAACCCAAAAAAAAATTTATGTTTTTATTATTTATATTTATTTAGTTTATTTTTTTCATAAAAACTAAGAAGAACAAAAAACATTTCTCTTAATAATTAATTTCTTTTTAATAATTAATATCTAGACATAGGTTTAATTATCTATTTTCTTAATTAAAATTAATTCAGAACTTAGGTTTATTTTAATTAATTAATTTTCATATTACTTTTATTAAGTTAAAACTTTTTCACAAAAAAACCTAAAACACCTTTTTTTAACTTAATTTCCTTCTTAATTAATTTAGATTTAAATTTTGTTTATTAATCATCTCTCTTAATTAGGTTAAAACCCCTTTCATAAAAACAACAAAAATCATTTCTTTTTCCATTTATATTCTTGCATTTTATTTTCAATTTTGTACAATATTCAATATGGTTGTAATAGATAATTAGGTTTAATTTTCTTGCAAAAATCCCCATTTGTAATTTGTATACCCCCTCCCCTAATTGATGTAATGGCGTAATAATTTTAAATTCCGCAATTTATCGCTTTATATACGAATGCTAGTAATTAGGGTTTTGTATGGAAAGACTAAAACCACTCAATTAGAAAACCCTAATCAAAGATAAATAAAGCATGAAAATCAATACACGTGCACACAAGCACCCCTAGGGTAAATCCACATGGTTGCCTTACAAAAATGACCATATTATGCATGTGAGGTATCTTAGCAAAAACAAGCAAAATACAAGATCATAGTCCCTCGATGACGCTATCTATTGCCTTTAAAAATGATCTTAGTCCCTAAAAAAATGCTAAGATTGAAGGGGTGAAAAACACAAGAAGGGGGGGTTGAATTGTAAAACTGAAATCTTAAAGCAATTGACAAGATATTTTTATCCTGGTTCGTTTGATCTCAAACTACTCCAGTCCACCCGTCAAGGTGATTTCGCCTCTCTCCAACGAGGTCTTAATTCACTATATTCAACTGAATATTACAGACTGCTTTAACAACTGCTAAAGCCTTCTTGATTCAAACCACAATCCGGTTTGTCAAGGCAACATTTTCTTACAAAGGTATAAAACAAATGTGTGTGAATGTTTTCTACAAAACTTTATCACAACTGTGATGTATACACAAATGAAGCTTAGAAACTTAGATTGCTAAACACTAATGGAGTATCAGAGTTTGTGGTTTAGCAAAACTGGTAGATGAAGATTATTGTTCAGCTTTGTGCGTGTAGAGAATTGGAGAGCATTAGCCATTATAATCTTTGAAGCTTTGTTTATATAGCACTTGAGAAGATGAATGTTGAATGCAAATATTCTTGATTCAATGCTAATAACAAGCTTTCCTTTTTGAGCAGATCTTGTCTAGAATGATGCCGTTGGAATTAATTAGCGTTCAATGCACAGTACCGTTGCTTCTTCAATGCACGTTCTGGCTTGGCTCATTCTGATTCTGCTTCGCTGCTGATGAACTATTGTTTTTGTATCAGAGTGTTTACGCGCAGTTCTGTTCATCAAGCTTCAGCATGTACGTGAGTTGATCATCTGATCTTGATGTTCTGATTCAGCAACTTCTGATGCTGGTGTATGAAATCAAATTCTGATGCTGAAGAAGTGATCTTGCTTATTTTAATCAGCGTATCTGCAAGTCAGAGCATAGTAATTTTAGGTAGCATATAGTTCAAACATGAAACATATAAATACTATATCTTTTCACTTTGTTATCATCAAAACTTAAATATAGGGTACTAGATTCAAACATTGTTCTAACAATCTCCCCCTTTTTGATGATGACAAAAACTAGATATTTTAAATAAAAAATAACGTGAAAAGGTATCTAGGAAATGTTTCAGAGTTAAGAAGTAAGGAGAAATCAGAGTTAAGAGATACTCCCCCTGAGTTTGTTACTTCCCTTTGATATACGTGTTCTTCAAGATCAGATCTTTTTCTATCTTTGAGCATCAGATTATAGGTCTTTGACTTATCAGAGAGCAGAGCTTCAGAGCTTTTCCTGTCAGAGCTTTGCTTCGGATCAGAGTGTTAGGTCGATCAGAACTTCATATTTGATCAGAGCAACATGAGCTTCTACATTTTGATCAGAGCTTCTAGCTTCTAGTCTTCATAGTGTTCAGGAGTTTCCTTGTGCCTGTAGACTTTAAACAAAACAGAAAAACATTTCAAGTAATAGAGTTAGAATGTTTGAGAATTTCTGTCTAGTTAGCCGTTATTGATTTTAAATATCATTCTTGTTCTCCCCCTTTTTGTCAGCAATCAAAAAGTGCTGGTGATGTGCTAGAACAATTTAGATCAGAAAAAACAAATTATTAAAATAGTTCATAATCAGAGCAAAAGAACATTACAAAACATAGTCAAAACAGTACATCAGAAAATGAAGAAAACATAGAGAATGTCATGCATGAAAAAAAATTTAAGGTTGTGGGGGCATGCGTGAGAACAGGCTTTCCAGCATTGCTTGAATCTTTTCAGAAGTTTCATTCTGCTTCTGAACCATGTTGACAACAGTGTCAATCTTGTTGTCCTGTACATCCATTCTTGCTTTCATCTTCTGATCATTCTCTTCCATTCGCTGCTGTAGACGCAAGTCATTCAGCCTTAATTCTTCCAGAGCCTGCCTGTCCAAGGCAGCTTGAGAAGTGTCAGAAGGAGGAAGCTTCTCAGAACTTTCAGCTACATCTTCTGCTGGATTTTCTTCAGCCTGAATGGTCTTGTCTTCTTCTGATGGTTGCACCTGTGCAGCTTGCTCTTTCTCAGACCAAGATTCACTGTCCAGAGGGAGCACAACTTCTTGAGGCAGCTGACTTTCAACTTCCTTCAGCAGCTTGCTAAAGTTCTGTTGAGCCTGCTCGTAGTTGACGTCCTGCAGCTTGAGGGCTTCAGCACGTACCCATATTCTGAACTGTGACCAGAGCTGATCAGAAGCAGCTGGGTCGATCATCCCCGGACAGACTTGCTTCAAAGAAGCAATCCATTGCAGCATACCTGTTTCAAAATTCAAAATACCAGAGCCAACATCTGGTTGCTTTGGTTTGGGTATGGCAATTTTGTGTCTTAGATCAGCAAGACGTTCAAGACTTGTCAAGTCAATGAAAGTTCTGCTGGGGTTTTCAGCGGTTTTCTGAGAGGTTGTTTGTTTTGGAGGAGGGTTATCAGAATCAGAGTCAGATATTTCTATTGGAGTGGTTGGAGTTTTTGGAGGTGTTGATTCCTCTGAAGATGGCAACTGGGGCCTGACAATAGTGGTTCCACATGGCAACTGGATTGCCAGCGGTGAAGGTTGAGGTGAGTGAGGGTCAGAATGATGAGGAGAAGGGGTTTCATAGCGGTGAAACTCTGTTTGTGGTGAAGGTGGATTATTTTCTGGTTGAGGGGGTGGAATCTCTGATTGCTCAGGGATCAGAGGTTCTTCTGTGAGAGGTTGTTGTTGTTGTTCTGGTTCTGGTTGTTGTTGTATTTCTGGTTCAGGTTGTGGTTCTGGTTGTGGAGGAGGAATATTTGGTGGTTCAGAATTTGGTTGAGCAGAAGCATGTTCACGCTCAATATCAGCTAGCACTCTATCAAGTGCTGGTGTTGTTGAAACAGTTGGTTGTTTGGGAATCTTAGTTCTGGGTCTTCTGAGTAGTAAGGCCTCAGAAGGGTCTTCTGGTATGGTTTCATCAATAGTAGGGATTGGAATGGATATTCTGTGAGAGGTTTTAGGAGGGGCAGCAGATGTTGGAATAGTAGATGAAATTGAAATAGGGGCAACAGATGAAATACCTCTTTTCTTTGGAGTCTGATGAGATGATCCGGCTGTTGGCGCTTTCCTCTTCTTTGTCTTCTTCTGAGTTACTTCAGGTTGGGGTTGACTCAGATCTTTGATCTTCAGCTTTGAACCTGTATCTTCTTCCTTGTATGAATCTGGATACTTGAGAAACATATCAGGTTTGGATTCCATTTCAGAAAATTTTGGGAAATCACTCAGAGGCACTCTTCTGCTGGAGATGTCAGCAGTTGAAGTAGCTCTGGGTTCCTTCTTAATATTTTCTATCAGCTTCATCTTTTTCAGGTTCTTAGCGTTCAGCGGTTTTCCAACAGTTGGTTCAAGGGTGCTCAGCACTTGAGCTTCGCTCAGATAATCTATCAGCTTATTCTCTGTCAGAATATCTGATATGAGCCTTCCAAACGGTATCCAGTCCCTTTTGGTCCTTTCTTCTTCTCTTGTTTCTTTCACACTGGTCTTGAGATGGTTGAACAGAAAGTGTGCCAGATTGATCTTTACCCTCTGATCAATAAAGTAGATCAGAAATTGCTGATCCACGTTTATATAATCAGGAGAACTTGTTGGTTTCCTGTGATTGAAGCAGCCCAGAACAATCTTGGCCCATACTCTGCAGTGATCCTTCAGATCCTTAATTTTGCTGCTGGGAAATCCAAGAGTGAAAATGTTGTTGGCTACCACACCTATATCAGGGCATCTATCAGCCATGTCCACACAACGGACTCCACCACCACTTTGACCGATTAACCTAGCAATGAGGTCTTCAGAAATTACTATCTTCTTTCCCATGACAGAAGAGAAGACTAGATGTTTATAAATCTTGGCGTGAATCCAAAATTCCTTGACAAGCTCTGGGAATGTTGGTCCAACCAACCTATCGAAATACCTCTCCCACTTTTGAGCCCTAATTTCTTCAGTTAGGTCAAATCCATTTTCCTTCAAACTTTCAAAGTCGATGATTAACTCAGAGAGAACCTCAAGATTCTTTACCGGTGTGAGAAGAGTTCTGAGGGGCACCTGATATTGTTCAGAGGTTTCTTTCTTCTGATTGCCTGCAGAAATGCTGGAGGATGCCATTGTTCTCACACAAAAAAGCTTTGAGAATGATTTGAGAGAAAAAGGTTTGGGAGATAAACTCAGAAATATGCAGAAAATACTTGAATGATTATGAGAAAGCGTAAAGAATAAAGATGAAGGATTAATGTGCTTAAATAGAGTTTTCAAAAATTATTTTGAAAAATTAAACGTTTTTAAGAGAGAGAAAAAAAATAATGATTGCCATTTAACAAGCGTGATTACTTTTCATTAAATGCTTGCTGATTTTGGGGGATTTGAGAAAGATACTTAAAAACGGTTACCAGACATGTGTCTCAATGCACCCAATCAGCGCTTTGCCTTCTCAGAAGCGTGCACGCGTTCTGCTTCAGGGATTTGCTGATGATTGGATGACACTTGTTTGATGTAGTGATCAGCACGTCTGTATTTGAGATTAGACTCTCAGATCTTTAGACTTGCATCTGATACAATCTGCATGTTCTATCTTTCTGAAAGAAGATTGATCAGAGGTTCACAGTAATATAATTACATTCTGAAGATAAATACATGGAATTAAAACATTTTCATTCTGGGCATACTTTCATGCTGAGATGTTTCAGAATGAAATTAAACCTATCTTCTGAAAGGGGTTTAGTAAAGATATCAGCCCATTGATGGTCTGTATCTATAAATTTCAAGTTTAAAATACCTTTCTGAATATAGTCCCTAATGAAATGATGTTTTATTTCTATATGCTTAGCTCTAGAATGTAAAATAGGATTCTTACTTAAGCAAATAGCAGAAGTATTATCACAAAGAATAGGAATGTTACTCTCAAAAATCTGGAAGTCTTCAAGCTGACTTTTCATCCAGAGCATTTGTGTGCTACATCCTGCTGCTGCTATGTACTCACCTTCTGCTGTTGACAGAGCAATTGTTGATTGCCTTTTGCTGGACCACGAGATCAGATTTTCTCCCAGAAACTGGCAGCTTCCAGAAGTACTTTTACGTTCCATTCTGTCTCCAGCAAAATCAGCATCGCAGTAGCCTACTAAGCTGTAATCACTAGATTTTCTATAAAACAAACCCAGATTAGTAGTACCTTTCAGATACTTGAAAATTCGCTTAACAGCTGTTAAGTGAGATTCTCTAGGATCTGATTGGAATCTAGCACAAATACATACGCTGAATAAGATATCAGGTCTTGAAGCTGTCAGATAAAGGAGAGAACCAATCATACCTCTATAGACCTTCTGTTCTACACTTTTGCTTACCTCTTCTCTTTCCAGAATGCACGTGGGATGCATTGGAATCTTTGATGGCTTACATTCTGAGAGGTCAAATTTCTTCAGAAGATCTCTGATGTATTTGCTCTGATGAATGTAAGTTCCCTCTGGGGTTTGATTGATCTGAATTCCTAGAAAGAATTTCAGTTCCCCCATGAGGCTCATCTCAAATTCTGCCTGCATACACTTAGCAAATTTTCTTCCAAGAGAAGGATTAGTAGAACCAAAAATAATATCATCAACATAAATTTGACAGACTAAAATGTCACTCTTAACTGTTTTACAGAATAGAGTAGTGTCCACTTTCCCTCTGGTGAATTCATTTTCAAGCAGAAAGTTACTTAGCCTTTCATACCAAGCTCTGGGAGCTTGTTTCAGACCATACAGTGACTTTTTCAGTTTGAAAACATGTTCTGGATGTTTTGTATTTTCAAAACCTGGGGGTTGGTGAACATAAACTTCTTCTTCTATATAACCATTTAAGAATGCACTTTTGACATCCATCTGATACAGAGTGATGCCTCTATTAACAGCAAATGAAATTAAAAGTCTGATAGATTCTAACCTGGCGACTGGGGCAAAGGTTTCTGTATAGTCTATCCCCTCTTGCTGACTATAACCTTGTGCAACCAGTCCTGCCTTGTTTCTGATGACTTCACCTTGTTCGTTTAGCTTGTTTCTGAACACCCATCTTGTTCCAATGACGTTGAATCCTTTTGGTCTGGGAACGAGATCCCATACGTCGTTTCTGGTGAATTGATTCAGCTCTTCTTGCATTGCCAGAATCCAGTCGTTGTCCAGAAGTGCTTCATCAATAGAAGAAGGTTCAATCAGAGACACAAGTCCCATAAGAGTTTCTTCAGAGTTTCTGAAGCTTGCTCTTGTTCTGATTGGATCTTCCTTTCTTCCTAGGATAGTTTCTTCTGGGTGATCCAAACTGCTTCTGGGTAATCTCTTCTGAGGTTGATCAGCAGCAGTTGTAGGATTCCTAGCATTGCTCCTTTCAGACGTTGAAGGAATGTCTGTGTTGAGAGCTTCTGATGACTTGTCTTCAGAACCTGCAAATTCAATTTCTATACCTGCAAAAATTTCATTCTGCTTTGACTTTTCAGAGTCAAGCTTATCATCAAAACGAACACTGATTGATTCTTCCACAATCTGTGTTTCTGTATTGTATACTCTGTACCCTCTTGAGCGTTCAGAGTATCCTAACATAATACACTTCTGTGCCTTAGAATCAAACTTGTTCAAATAATTCTTCGTATTCAATATAAAGCAAGTACATCCAAATGGATGAAAATACGAAATGTTGGGCTTTCTGTTCTTCCACAATTCATATGGAGTCTTTTCCAGAATAGGTCTTATTGAGATTCTATTCTGAATGTAACACGCTGTGTTTATTGCCTCTGCCCAGAAAGTCTTAGCAACGTTTGTCTCATTGATCATGGTTCTGGCCATTTCTTGCAATGTTCTGTTCTTTCGTTCTACAACTCCATTTTGTTGGGGAGTTCTAGGACAAGAGAAATCATGCAGAATGCCTTTGTCATTAAAGAATGACTCAAAATCTTTATTTTCAAATTCTCCACCATGATCACTTCTGACTTTAACGATTCTAAGATCTTTTTCATTCTGAACTTGGTTACAGAAGGTAACAAACACAGAGTGTGACTCGTCCTTGTGTCTTAAGAACTTTACCCATGTCCATCTGCTATAGTCATCTACGATTACTAACCCATACTTCTTACCACTGATGAAGCAGTTTTAACTGGTCCAAATAAGTCAATGTGCAGAAGTTCTAATGGCTTAGAGGTAGAAACAACATTTTTGGATTTAAAAGAAGGTTTTGCAAATTTGCCTTTCTGACATGCTTCACACAGAGCATCTGAATTGAACTTCAAATTTGGAAGCCCTCTGACCAGATTGAGTTTGTTAATCTGAGATATTCTTCTCATACTAACATGCCCCAATCTTCTGTGCCAGATCCACTGCTCGTTGTTAACAGACAGAAGACATTTTACGTTCTGACTCTTTAGTTCAGAAAGTTTGATTTTGTAAATGTTGTTTTTCCTCTTTCCATTAAACAGGATAGTCCCATCTTTCTGACTAACAGCTTTACATGATTTTTGATTAAAGATTATATCATAACCGTTATCACTTAATTGACTTATGGATAACAGATTATGCATCAATCCATCTACTAGCAGAACATTATTAATAGAGGGAAGATTTCCGTTACCTACAGTTCCAGAGCCAATAATCTTTCCCCTCTGATTACCTCCAAAGCCAACGTGGCCTCCAGGCTTAAGTTCCAGGCTTTGGAACATATGCCTTCTTCCCGTCATGTGTCGTGAGCAGCCAGAGTCCAGGTACCATGACTGGTGTTTCTGACTTGCTGCTAAAGATATCTGCAACATGTATTATTTTATCCTTAGGTACCCAGATTTTCTTGGGTCCTGACTTGTTAGTTTTACCAAAACTCTGGTTGAATTTTGGTTTCACAGAGTGCTTACTACTAGTATATTTGATGTCATGTGTGTGACCGTACACAAAGTGTGAATTTAGAGGAGTGTGTTTAATGGTTAAATCCATGACATTCTTAGGTGTAGGAACCTTACCTTGGTATCCTATTCCTTTCCTGCCGTTTCTGCTAACTCCATAGATCATTGAAGCCATTCTGCTTCTATTTATGCTTTTAGCAAGGAACTTCTGGAAACTATGATCATACTCCTTGATGATCTCATCAGCGTTGCTGGGAGTTTCAAAAATTGGTTCCTTCTGAGAGTTTTGTAAAGAGTTTTCTAATTTTAAAATTTTATCTCTCAGCTCAGAGTTTTCCAATTTGAGACTCTCAGACTTATTAGAGTCAGATTCAAGATTCCTTTTCAGGTCTCTGAATTTAGCTCTAATCTGCTGATAACGTTCCAGAATTTCATTGAGGCTTTCAGCAAGTTCAGCCTTTGTAAAATTAACAGCGAAGTTAGGGAATACCTCTTCTGTGTCTGATTCTGAGTCTGATTCAGAAGCTTCACTGTCATCTGGAATGTTAGCCATGAGCGCTATGTTTGCCCTTTCATCATCTGATTCTGAGTCAGCTTCAGACGAGTCAGAGTCATCCCATGTGGCCATGAGACTTTTCTTCTTCTCTCTTCCAAACTTCTTTTTGGGCTTTTCCCTCTGAAGCTTTGGGCAGTCACTCTTGTAGTGTCCTTGCTCATTGCACTCGTAGCAGATGATGTCTTTTGTGTTTGGCTTCTTGCTACCGGAGGAGCCTTCAGATCTTCTGTATCCAGAGGAAGAATCTGTCCTTCTGTATCTGGAGGAAGACTCGTTCTGATCAGATCTTCTGGGATTCCTGAACTTCCTTTGTCTTTGCTTCCACAGTTGATTTACTCTTCTGGAGAGAAGGGAAAGTTCGTCTTCTTCTGATGAGGATCCATCAGATGTTTCTTCAACTGCCTGCAAAACTTTAGATTCAGATTTTCTGTTAGATTTTAAAGCTAAAGGCTTACCTTGCTTCTGAGGCTCATCAGCTTCTAGCTCTATCTCATGACTTCTGAGGGAGCTTATAAGTTCCTCCAGAGTGATTTTGTTGAGATCTTTCGCTAGCTTCAGAGCAGTAACCATAGGCCTCCACTGCTTGGGTAAACTTCTGATTATCTTCTTGACATGGTCAGCAGTAGAGTATCCTTTGTCCAGAACTTTGAGACCAGCTACCAGAATCTGGAATCTAGAGAACATAGTTTCAATGGATTCAGATTCTTCCATTTTGAACGCCTCATACTTCTGAATGAGCGCCAGAGCTTTTGTTTCTTTGACTTGAACGTTGCCCTCATGCGTCATTCTGAGAGAATCAAAGATGTTCTTAGTTGTGTCTCTGTTGGAGATCTTTTCATACTCAGTATAGGAGATGGCACTGAGGAGGATGGTTCTGGCCTTATGGTGATTCTTGAAATCACGCTTTTGTTGATCAGTCATTGATTTTCTATCAATCTTCTGACCAGTTGCATTCACAGGGTGCGTGTATCCATCTGTCACCATATCCCACAGATCAGCATCATGTGCTAGAAAGAAGCTTTCAATTCTGTCTTTCCAGTAATCAAAGTTTTCTCCATCAAAGACTGGAGGTTTGCCGCTGAATCTGTCTCTGTCCTCATTGTTGTCATTGCTGAAATGAGAGTTGTTTCCTGCCATTGTGTTTTTCTGACGCTGGATCTTGTACTGACACGGTTAAGTGTTTTAGCTCAGAACCAGGCGCTCTGATGCCAATTGAAGGGGTGAAAAACACAAGAAGGGGGGGTTGAATTGTAAAACTGAAATCTTAAAGCAATTGACAAGATATTTTTATCCTGGTTCGTTTGATCTCAAACTACTCCAGTCCACCCGTCAAGGTGATTTCGCCTCTCTCCAACGAGGTCTTAATTCACTATATTCAACTGAATATTACAGACTGCTTTAACAACTGCTAAAGCCTTCTTGATTCAAACCACAATCCGGTTTGTCAAGGCAACACTTTCTTACAAAGGTATAAAACAAATGTGTGTGAATGTTTTCTACAAAACTTTATCACAACTGTGATGTATACACAAATGAAGCTTAGAAACTTAGATTGCTAAACACTAATGGAGTATCAGAGTTTGTGGTTTAGCAAAACTGGTAGATGAAGATTATTGTTCAGCTTTGTGCGTGTAGAGAATTGGAGAGCATTAGCCATTATAATCTTCGAAGCTTTGTTTATATAGCACTTGAGAAGATGAACGTTGAATGCAAATATTCTTGATTCAATGCTAATAACAAGCTTTCCTTTTTGAGCAGATCTTGTCTAGAATGATGCCGTTGGAATTAATTAGCGTTCAATGCACAGTACCGTTGCTTCTTCAATGCACGTTCTGGCTTGGCTCATTCTGATTCTGCTTCGCTGCTGATGAACTATTGTTTTTGTATCAGAGTGTTTACGCGCAGTTCTGTTCATCAAGCTTCAGCATGTACGTGAGTTGATCATCTGATCTTGATGTTCTGATTCAGCAACTTCTGATGCTGGTGTATGAAATCAAATTCTGATGCTGAAGAAGTGATCTTGCTTATTTTAATCAGCGTATCTGCAAGTCAGAGCATAGTAATTTTAGGTAGCATATAGTTCAAACATGAAACATATAAATACTATATCTTTTCACTTTGTTATCATCAAAACTTAAATATAGGGTACTAGATTCAAACATTGTTCTAACAAAGATATCTTGCAACATTGCTAATCATGGTCATACGATGAACAACGCCCGTCCCTTTAACATCCAAAGATATGGTTACTTACCAAATCAATGGTAAGATAACAATGTCAAAGGAGAAAGGAAACGAACATGAAAGACTTTTGAGTAGGTAGAATGTTCCTAGTTACTTGCTCCATTTCAAAACAAAAACATCCTTGTTATTTTCAAAACAAACACCAACACTTTCAAAACCTCTTTCAAAACTTGAAAACATTTTCAAAAGATCAAACACTTTGTATACATTTTTACGAACGAGATTCATTACAAAGTTTTCCTAAACAATGGCCTCTTTTCAAAAATGCTTTCAAAACCACACAAAGCACAATTTCAAACAAAAGCAAGTGATCTAGCAAGTAACTAAGAGCCCATGGAAAACCATGGATGAAAAGGGTGATAATACCTTCTCTTTTTATAATCTACCCCCCGAACTCAAGAAACAATCTTAAAGGTTTTTCATGTGCTTTTTCACCTTTCCTTTTTGATAAAAGAAAAGTCGGTGGCGACTCTTGCTAACCGCAACATTTGAGATCAAATGCAAAATACCCAAGTCAGTTCTCTCATCGTATAACAGAACTGGCGACTCTGCTGGGGAATATTCTAAAAAAGTGGGGTTTACGTTAGGGTTAGATCATATTTACTGGCTTTATTTGTTTGACTTGTATGCTTTACATTATGGTTATTTGTTTGGGTTTGAATCCTCTACCCAGATTTGGGATACCTTATAGGTAAGTAGCAATACGTTGTGGAAATTGTGTGGGGTATACTGACATGGTCTAAGCAATAGCTACGTTAGTGCGACATATTTGTACGTACCGGTAGCCCTTGAGTAGTCAAGGAGAATACGGGGCCGCTGAGTGATGTCATGAAGCACGAATTAACTTTTAGAACCTTTACTTGACCAACTTGGCCTTTAGGACGTAGTGAGATGACCAGCTTTGATGTAGTCCAAAGTTGGTAGATACTCGATACTACACTCATTGAGGTTTGGTTTTTTGTGATATTTCGGTCTCCATTAAAGAAGCTTGCACTGAAACAATGACCAAAGAAACAAATAAGTGATATTGAGCTCCTTAGAATCCGGTTACTATTACTAGGACAGGTTTGAGCCAACTAAACTTCAAGAGGGTACTTACCTATGAGACTCCATGCAAGCCTAAACCTAAGGACTTGTTTACTTTATGTATATTTACTTGTATATAACATCATAAACATCACAACATCATACTCATTCACTAACCATTTCAAGGATCTTAGGATTTATCTTTGTTCTGTTTTGTAGGACATGGATTATATTCGCAGGAAAACTATTCAAGTCAACCTTGTAAGGATCCCTCCTCAACTTAAAGAGCTTGCATCAAGGATTCCTAAAAATTCTCCATTCACCGAAAGACATGGTCGCCTACTAAGCTTGGTCACCTTCAACACTGATGAAGACATGATGAAGGTGCTCTTTCAGTTCTTTGATCCTTTACACCATTGTTTCACATTTCCTGATTATCAACTTGTGCCAACTTTGGAAGAATTCTCCCAACTCTTAAGGATTCCCATTCTCAATCAACTACCTGTCAACAGTACGTAAAGAGATCCAAAGCCAGGAGAGATTGCTCAAGTTCTACATTTGCAACCATGTGATATCATAACTAATTGGGAAACAAGGAGTGGTGGCAAAGGTTTCATAGCAAAGTTCTTGTTTGAGAAAGCCCAAAACTGTTGGAACTCTTTGGATTTGTAAGCTTTTGAGGAAATTATGTCTCTCCTCATCTATGGGATGGTTTTGTTTCCAAATCCTGACCAACTCATAGATGTGATCACCGTCAAAATCTTCATGTCTCATAACCCGGTGCCTACTTTGCCTGGAGACATCCTACATTCCTTTCACACTCGTACTATGAGGAAAATAGGTATCCTTATGTGTTGTACTCCCCTCTTGGCAAGATGATTTATTTCGCATCTTCCCCGATCTGTATTGAAGAACGAGCAAGGTTCAAGGTGGTCACATAGGTTGATGACGCTCAAACATTCAGACATTCATTGGTGTTCCCGATCCATAGAGAATGTTGAAGATGTGAAAAACACAAGAAGGGGGGTTGAATTGAAAACTCAAATCTAAAAACAGCTTAATGACACAGTATTTTTATCCTGGTTCGTTTGATCTCAAACTACTCCAGTCCACCCGTCAAGGTGATTTCGCCTCTCTCCAACGAGGTCTTAATTCACTAATCTCAACAAGATTACAAAAGCTACTTTAACAATTGTTAAAGTCTTCTTGAGTACAACCATAATCTGGTTAATCTCAAGGATCTCTTTTTCAATATGATTATACAATATGTGTATTTATTTTTCTAACAAAAACTGTTTATCACAACTGTGATAAGTTACACAGGTTTATAGCTTAGAAAGATAGAATGAATTTGCTAACAGCTTGAATATGCGTGAGTGGTGATCTAGCAAAATTGTTGTATGTACGTTCGCACATCATTTTGAAAGCTGACTCGTTTATATAGGCAGTGTAATGACATTGATCATAAAGCATGTTTAATGTCATTAACATACTTTCCTTTTGGAGAAGATCCTGTCTGAAGGAAGCCATTGGAATTGATGTTGTCTTGAATGTTCAGTAACGCTTTAGAATCTTTTCTCCTTACTGCTGATGACGCTTCAGAATATTGATGACTTGGTTTGATATGTTCTTGTTCAAAGTCAGAGTTTACTTTGATTAAGCGTAGGTTCTGGTCATCAGTCTTCAGTGTATGTTCTGATTGCTTCAGCGTGAAGCACTTATGGCTTATCTTATGATGCCGATTTGATCAGAACTTCTGCATACATAAAACATATTTTTAAGGAGCATATTTGTTCTTTGTATCTATTTATTCTTTGTATTTGTTATCATCAAAACTCTAACCAAGGGTTGTAGAATCAAATTGTGTTCTAACAATCTCCCCCTTTTTGATGATGACAAAAACCAAATTTTTCAATTAAAAAATAAAGAATAGAAAGTTTAGAATAAAGAAGAAAAAACTCCCCCTGAGTTGATTACTTCCCTTATGTTCCTTGAGCATCAGAGTTTAACTGCGTCTTTCATCAGAGTTTGTACCTGTTCAAGCTTTTCAGAAGATAGAGGTTAAGTAGTCCAGAATGTTTGAGACTTCTGTCTCAGTAAACCGTTATTGAAAATATCTTACTTTATCCCCCTTTTTGTCAATTATCAAAAAGGCAATATAATCAGCGCAAAAATAGTTGATTTATATTAAAAGACAAGAAGCAATGATAAGTAGTCCAGAACAGAAGTGATAAAACAACGTTACAGATAAACAGATTTAAAACAGAAAAGAGTCTAAGAGGGAGGAGGAAGGCGTGTGAACAAAGCTTCCAGCAAGCCCTTGATTTGGGTGTTAGATTCTTCTTGTTTTCCCAAGATGCTCTTGATTTATTTGTTTGTTTCCTCCTACTTATCCAACCTTTCCTGGATAACAGCATTTGCTCTCTTCAATTCTTCCAGAGTTTGCATGACATAGGAAGGAGCTGGAGATTCTTCAGTATCTGGACGCTTCTCAGAGCATTCTGCAGCTTGATCACATTGAACCATTTCCTCTGCTGAGATCATCTCTTCTAGAGCAGCAGTCAGGGAGAGACCTTCTGATTCTGTTTGAACTTCATCTTAGGACGATGTTCTGACTAGGGAGCATTATCCAGAGGAAGAATCTCCTTCTTGAGCAGATGGCTCAGAACTTGGTCTTCAAAAACCTTTAGCATATCACTAAAATTCCGTTGAACCTGTTCATAGTTCTGTTCTTTTAGCTTTAGTGATTCAGAACTTAGCCAGTTTCTGAATCTTGTCTATAGATAATCAGAAGCAGCAGGATTAGTCATCTCTAGACTAGCATGCTTCAAGGAGGTTATCCATTCCTGTATTCATGTTTCAAACATCAACAAACTTGTACCAACATCTGGTGTGGTTTCAGTTGGTTTTGGTTTGGGAACGGTAGTTTTGGGAGATATAGAAGCTAATCTTTCCAATGCAATTGGATCAATGACAAGTCTTACGTTGTCAGCTGGATTGCTCTTGGGTGAAGGAGTTGGAGAGTCAGGTATGATGATTGGACTGGTAGGGGAATTTGGTGGTGTGGATTCCAGAGAAGAAGGAATTTATGGAATGTCCAGGATGGTGAGAGGCATGTGAATGGAAAGTTGTTCAGTGATTCCTGGGATTGGGATTGTATCCGAATCTGAAGTAGGTTCTTCAGATTGGTTGGTTGAAACATTGTGAGGTTCTGGTTCATGGGTCTCAGATGGTTGATTCTCAGAAGTTTGAGCTTCTGGTTGTGGTTGTTCAGGTTTAGGTGATGGTGGATAAGGAATATCTTGTTGTGGAAAGAGAGGTAGTGGAATATCTTGTTGTGGAACATGTGTTGTAGTTTCGGAGTTTGAATTATCAGGGATTTGAGGATTTGGATTTTGTGGTGTGGGAGCTGAAATGTCTTGGTCAAAAGAGTCAATATCAGACAGAACTTTGGCAAGTTCTGGTTGAGTTTGTTCAGGATTTGGATTATTAGGAAGGGAGTGACTTTCACTTAGACTTAGAGTTTCTGATGGGTCAAACCCTATGTCAAATTCATCAAAATATTGTGGAGTTGGATGTTCTGATTGGGTAGTTATGGTTTCAGATGTTGATATAGTTATTGATTCTAAAACAGTAACAGAGGAAGGATTACCTTTCTTTTTAGCAGCTTTTGGAGTCCTCTAGGATGATCCTTATGTTGCCGCCTTCCTTTTCTTGGTCTTCTTCAAAATAACTTCTGGAGCAGCCTGATGCAAGTCCTGGATATTTATTTCGGGTGCAGTGCCATCTGCCTTACACGCATCCATATATCTGACAATTATCTCTGGCTTGGAGTCAATCTCAGATAAAAGAGGAAAATCATCCAGAGGAATTCTTCTTGAAGTGATGGTTGCAAAAGAAGTAACGTTGGGTTCCTTCTTGATGTTCTCAATGATTTTCATTTTCTTTAGATTTTTTGCGTTCAGAGGCTTCCCAGCAGTTGCTTCTAGTGAGCTAATTTCCTGTGCTTCATTCAAATGCTCTATCAGCCTATTCTCCGTCAGAATATCTGATATGAGTCTTCCTAGGGGTATCCAGTCCCTTTTGGTACGCTCATCTTCTCTTGTTTCCTTTACACTGGTCCTAAGATGATTAAATAGCAAGTGAGGGAGGTTTACCTTAGTCTTCTTGGAGATAAAGTAGATCAGAAACTGCTGATCAATGTTTATGTAGTCAGGAGAACTTATTGGCTTCCTGTGGTTGATGCATCCCAGAATTATTTTATCCCAAATTCTGTGATGATCCTTCAGATCCCTAATCTTTCTGGAGGGTAGGCCCAGAGTAAATATTTCCCTTGTAATAGAAGCTACATCAGAACATCTTTCAGCCATGTCAATACATCTGACACCTCCACCATTGTAACCAATAAGCCTTGAAATTAGGTCTTCTGTAATGACAATCTTCTTCCCCATGACATACGAGGTAACTTGATGATTTGAGGAGGAAGCATGTATCCAGAATTCTTTGACAAGAATTGGAAATGTTTGGCCCTAGAAGACGGTCAAAATATTTGTTCCAACCTTGAGCGTTGACGTCTTCATACAGATTGAAGCCATTTTCTTGAAGGCTTTCAAAGTCAATAATCAGTTCTGAAAGAACTTCCAGATTGTCAATGGGAGTGAGTAGCGTTCTGTATGTTTCTTCGTACTATTCCATAGAAGCAGTTTCCTGAGTACTGATGTTTTAGATGCTTGAAGAAGCCATGTTCACACAAGAATTTTGAGAAAGATGAAAGGGTTTTTGAAAGTACGAACTGAAAACAATAGAAGGTATTAAGAGAGTAAAAGTGAAAGAATGTAAAGAGTGAAACTTGAGTTTAAATAGATTTTCTTGAAAGCATAAACAGTAAGAGAGAGAAACAATTAGTCATGATTATAAGCATTAATGACAGCTAATTTTAGGGGATTCAGAAAGATATTGGAACGGTTACCCATGACGTGTGTCTCAATGCACCCAATCAGCGCTTTTGACCTTTCAGAAAAGTGAACGCGTGTTCAGCCTCAAAAGGTAGCTGCTGAATGGATGACAATTGTTTGCTTACGTTAACAACACATTTCTATCCTTGAAATGAAACATTCAGATCTTCATGGATAGATTCTGATGCAATCTGTACTTCTAAAACTCTGAAGCAGGTTGATCAGTAGTTCATAGAAAATAACTAAGTTCTGAAGGTTAAGATATGTAAATAAAACAATTTATTCTGGGCAAAGCTTCATGCTGAGATGTTTCAGAATGGAGTTAAACCTATCTTCAGAAAGAGGTTTTGTAAAGACATCAGCCCATTGATGATCTATGTCAATGAATTTTAAGTTAAGAATCCCTTTTTGAATATAATCCCTAATAAAATGATGTTTTATTTCTATATGCTTAGCCCTAGAATGCAAAATAGGATTTTTACTGAGACAAATAGCAGAAGTATTGTCACGGAGGATAGGAATGTTACTCTCAAATATATTGAAGTCTTCAAGTTAACTTTTCATCCAGAGCATTTGCGTACTACATCCAGCAGTTGCGATGTATTCAGCTTCTGTTGTTGATAGTGCTATTGTGGATTGCCTTTTGCTGGACCATGAGATCAAATTTTCTCCCAGAAACTGGCAGCTTCCAAAAGTGCTTTTACGTTCTACTCTGTCTCCAGCAAAGTCAGCATCACAGTATCCTACTAAGCTGTAATCACTTGATTTTCTATAAAACAAACCCAGATTAGCAGTACCTTTCAGATACTTGAAAATTCGCTTAACTGTTGTTAAGTGAGATTCTCTAGGATCTGATTGGAATCTAGCACAAATGCAAACACTGAATATAATGTCTGGCCTTGAAGCCCTCAGATAGAGAAGAGAACCAATCATACCTCTGTAGACCTTATGTTCTACCTTTTTACTTACCTCTTCCTTTTCCAGAATACACGTGGGATGCATTGGAATCTTCGAGGGCTTACATTCTGAGAGATCAAATTTCTTCATAAGTTCTCTGATATATTTTCTCTGATGAATGTAAGTTCCTTCTGGAGTTTGATTTATCTGAATGCCCAGAAAGAATTTGAGTTCCCCCATTAGGCTCATCTCAAACTTTGCCTGCATACATTTAGCAAACTCTCTTCCCAGAGAGGGTTTAGTAGATCCAAATATGATGTCATCAACATAAATATGACAAACTAATATGTCATTCTTAACTGTCTTACATAACAAGGTTGTTTCCACTTTCCCTCTAGTGAATTCCTTTTTTAACAGGAAGTTACTTAGTCTTTCATACCAAGCTCTGGGAGCTTGTTTCAGACCATAGAGTGACTTCTTTAGTTTGAAAACATATTCTGGATTTTTGGAATTCTCAAAACCATGAGGTTGGTGCACATATACCTCTTCATCTATATAGCCATTTAAGAATGCACTTTTGAGATCCATCTGATGCAGAGTGATGCCTTTATTAACAGCAAATGATATTAAAAGTCTGATAGATTCTAACCCGGCGACTAGAGCAAAGGTTTCTGTATAGTCTATCCCTTCTTGCTGACTATAACCTCGTTCTATCAGTCGTGCTTTGTTTCTGGTGACTTCACCTTGCTCATTCATTTTTTTTCTAAACACCCATTTTATACCAATGACGTTGAATCCTTTTGGTTTGGGGACCAGATCCCATACGTCATTTTTGGTGAATTGATTTAGTTCCTCTTGCATTGCCAGAATCCAGTCATTGTCCAGAAATGCTTCATCAATTATTGTTGGTTCAATCAGAGAAACCAGTCCCATGAGGGATTCTTCAGAGTTTCTCAATGTTGATCTTGTTCTGATTGGATCTTCCTTCTTTCCTAGTATTGTATCTTATGGGTGATCAATGCTTCTTCTGGATAGTCTTTTTTGGAGTTGATCAACAGAAGGTGCTGGATTTCTTGCAGTGACTCTTTCTACTGTTGAGGGAGTGTCTCTGTTGAGAACCTCTGATGAGTTGTCTTTAGTACCTGTGAGTTCAACTTCCATACCTGCAAGGAATTCATTCTGCTTTGAATTTTGAGAGTCAAGCTTATCATCAAACCTAACACTGATTGACTCTTCAATAATCTATGTTTCTGTATTGTATACTTTGTACCCTCTCGAGCGTTCAGAGTATCCTAACATAATACACTTTTGTGCTATAGAGTCAAACTTGTTCAAATAATTTTTTGTATTCAGAATAAAACATGTGCATCCAAATGGGTGAAAATAAGAAATGTTGGGCTTTCTGTTCTTCCACATTTCATATGGAGTCTTTTCCAGAATAGGTCTTATGGAGATTCTATTCTGAATGTAACACGCTGTGTTAATTGCCTCTTCCCAGAAGATCTTAGCAATGTTAGTCTCGTTGATCATGGTTCTGGCCATTTCTTACAATGTTATGTTCTTTCGTTCTACAACTCCATTTTGCTGGGGAGTTCTAGGACAAGAGAAATCATGCATAATGCCTTTTTCATTAAAGAATACTTCAAAATCTTTATTTTCAAATTCTCCACCATGATCACTTCTGACTTTGACAATTATAAGATCCTTTTCATTCTGAACTTGGTTGTAGAAGGTAACAAACATAGAGTGTGACTCGTCCTTGTGTCTTAAGAACTTTATCCATGTATATCTGCTATAGTCATCTACGATTACTAACCCATACTTCTTGCCACTGACTGAAGCAGTTTTTACTGGTCCAAATAAGTCAATGTGCAGAAGTTCTAATGGCTTAGAGGTGGAAACAACATTTTTGGATTTGAAAGAAGGTTTTGCAAATTTGCCTTTCTGACATTCTTCACATAGAGCATCTGAATTGAACTTCAAGTTAGGAAGTCCTCTGACCAGATTGAGTTTGTTAATCTGAGATATTCTTCTCATACTAACATGTCCCAATCTTCTGTGCCAGATCCATTGCTCATTGTTAACAGACAGTAGACATTTTACATTATGACTCTTTAGTTCAGAAAGTTTTATTTTATAAATGTTGTTTTTCCTCTTTCCATTAAATAGGATAGTCCCATCTTTCTGACTAACAGCTTTGCATGAATTTTGATTGAAGATTATATCATAACCATTATCACTTAATTGACTTATGGATAACAGGTTATGCATTAATCCATCAACTAATAAAACATTACTTATAGAGGGAAGATTTCCATTACCTACTATTCCAGAGTCAATGATCTTTCCTCTCTGATTTCCTCCAAAGCCCACGTGGCCTCCAGGCTTAGGTTCCAGACTTTGGAACATATGCCTTCTTCCCGTCATGTGTCGTGAGCAGCCAGAGTCCAGGTACCATGATTGGTGTCTTAGCCTTGCTGCTAAAGATATCTGCCACATGTATGATTTTATCCTTAGGTACCCACATTTTCTTGGGTCCTAGTTTGTTAGTTTTACCAAAATTCTGATTGAATTTTGGTTTGACAGAATAATCACTACTTGTGTATTTTATGTCATGTATGTGCCCATATATAAAATGTGAATTGAGTGGTGTGCGTTTTATAACTAAATCCATGGCATTTTTTGGTGTAGGTACCTTACCTTGATATCATATCCCTTTTCTGCCATTTCTGCTAACTCCATAAATCATTGAAGCCATCTTGCTTCTGTCTATGTTTTTAGTTAGAAACTTCTGAAAGCTGTGATCATACTCTTTGATGATCTCATCAGCATTGCTGGGAGTTTCAGAGATTGTTTCCTTCTGAGAGTTTTACAAATGATTTTCTAATTTTGAATTTTTTTCTCTTAACTCAGAATTCTCCAATCTGAGAGTCTCAATCTTATCAGAGTCAGAGGTAAGATTCCTTTTCGGGTTTCTGAATTTGACTCTGATCTGCTGATACCTTTCCAGAATTTCATTTAAACTTTCAGCAAGTTCAGCTTTATAAAAGTTTATGGTAAAGTCAGGGAATACCTCTTTAGTGTCTGATTCTGAGTCTGAACCAGAGGCTTCACTGTCTTCTGATACGTTTTCCATGAGAGATATGTTTTCTCTTTCATCATCTGATTCTGAGTCAGCTTCAGATGTGTCAGAATCATCCCATGTAGCCATGAGGCTTTTCTTCTTTTCCTTGAGAAACTTCTTTTTGGGCTTTTCTTTCTGAAGCTTTGGCCAGTCACTTTTGTAGTGTCCTTGCTCATTACATTCATAGCAGATGATGTCCTTGTTGTTTGGCTTTCTGTATCCTGAAGAACCTTCAGATCTTCGGTGTCCAGGGGAGGACTCAGACTTTCTATATTTGGAGGAGGATTCATTCTGATTCTCTGATCTTCTGGGATTTCTGAACTTCCTTTGTCTCTGCTTCCACAGTTCGTTCACCCTTCTGGAGAGGAGAGACAGTTCATCTTCTTCTGATGAGGATCCATCAGAAGTTTCTTCCACAGCCTGCAAAACTTTGGAGTCAGATTTTCTATTAGATTTTAAAGCTAATGGCTTACCTTGCTTTTGAGGTTCATCTTCTTCTAGCTCTATCTCGTGACTTCTGAGGGAGCTAACAAGTTCCTCCAGAGAGATTTTGTTGAGATCTTTGGCTAGCCTAAGTGTTATGACCATTGGTCTCCATTGTTTGGGCAAGCTTCTGATGATCTTCTTAACGTGGTCAGCAGTAGAATACCCTTTGTCAAGAACTTTTAGTCCAGCAACAAGAATTTGAAATCTTGAAAACATAGTTTCTATTGATTCACTATATTCCATCTTGAATGCCTCATACTTCTGAATGAGCGCAAGGGCCTTGGCTTCTTTGACTTGAATGTTGCCTTCATGCGTCATTATCAAGAGAAACATATTCTTGACAGTTTCTCTGTTTGATATTTTCTCATATTCTGAATATGAGATGGCGCTGAGGAGAATGGTTCTGGCCTTGTGGTGGTTTCTGAATTCACTCTTTTGCTGATCAGACATCATTTTCCTGTCTATCTTCTGACCACGTCCATCCACAGGATGTGTGTATCTATCAGTCACCATGTCCCACAGATCAGCATCATGGGCCAGAAAGAAACCCTCAATTCTGTCTTTCCAGTAGTCAAAGTTTTCTCCATCAAAGACTGGAGGTTTACCACTGAATATGTCCTTGTCTTTGTTGTTGTCATTGCTGATGTTTTGGCTTGGTCCCACCATAGTGTTTTTCTGATGCTTGGATCTTGTACTGACACGGTTAAGTGTTTAAGCTCAGAACCAGGCGCTCTTATACCAATTGAAGATGTGAAAAACACAGGAAGGGGGGGTTGAATTGAAAACTTGAATCTAAAAACAGCTTAATGACACATTATTTTTATCCTGATTCGTTTGATCTCAAACTACTCCAGTCCACCCGTGAAGGTGATTTCGCCTCTCTCCAACGAGGTCTTAATCCACTAATCTCAACAAGATTACAAAAGCTACTTTAACAACTGTTAAAGTCTTCTTGAGTACAACCACAATCCGGTTAATCTCAAGGATCTCTTTTTCAATATGATTATACAATATGTGTAGTTGTTTTTCTAACAAAAACTGTTTATCACAACTGTGATAAATTACACAGGTTTATAGCTTAGAAAGATAGAATGAATTTGCTTGCAGTTTGAATATGCGTGAGTGGTGATCTAGCAAAATCGTTGTATGTACGTTCGCACATCATTTTGAAAGCTGACTCGTTTATATAGGCAGTGTAATGACGTTGATCATAAAGCATGTTTAATGTCATTAACATACTTTCCTTTTGGAGAAGATCTTGTTTGAAGAAAGCCGTTGGAATTGATGTTGTCTTGAATGTTCAGTAACGCTTCAGAATCTTTTCTCCTTACTGCTGATGACGCTTCATAATATTGATGACTTGGTTTGATATGTTCTTGTTCAGAGTCAGAGTTTACTTTGATTAAGCGTAGGTTCTGGTTATCAATCTTCAGCGTATGTTATGATTGCTTCAGCGTGAAGCACTTATGGCTTATCTTCTGATGCCGATTTGATCAGAACTTCTGCATACATAAAACATATTTTTAAGGAGCATATTTGTTCTTTGTATCTATTTGTTCTTTGTATTTGTTATCATCAAAACTCTAACCAAGGGTTGTAGAATTAAACTGTGTTCTAACAATTGCTTGTAGCCAAGGTGCTACTCTATTTCCTTATAGCGAATCCAACAAGGGGCCTACCTAGCCCACCTAACACACCTGTGTAGGCGCCCGTGGGGGGATGTTAAGCCCTTCGAATCCCTAAGTTTGACGCTGGATATTTTAATCCAACAATCTCCCCCCCAGTGTCAGCCGGGGGGGATTCGAACCCATGACCTTGCTCTAATAACACATAAACTGGATCAAGCGCTTACCACTGCGCTAAAAGCAATTGCTTGTAGTCAAGGTGCTACTCTATTTCCTTATAGCAAATCCAACAAGGGGCCTACCTAGCCCACCTAACACACCTGTGTAGGCGCCCATGGGGGGATGTTAAGCCCTTCGAATCCCTAAGGTTGACGCTGGATATTTTAATCCAACAAATGTTACTATTGTCGATCGTTGTGGAGAATTCCATAACGTCCCTTTACTTGGCATTAGAGGAGGTATCACCTACAACCCCTGTTTAGCCTTAAGACAATTTGGTTACGCCCGAAGGGATGTCCCACATGAGATGCTCATTCAAGGTTTGGTATTTGACTACGAGAACAACGATCAAGGTCATCGCCAGAGATTTATCCGAGTTTGGAGGATGTTCAACAAGGTAGATAGAAAGACATTGGGGCATAAGAATTCCATCCCTCTTGAGCCTTACCTCAAATGGGTACAAGCTCGTGCTCAAAGTCTTATGATGCCTTACCCCTCCATTCTCCCAGTAATCATAGAGCCTGTTGTGGAAGGAGATGTTCCATACACTATCCTGCATCCTGACATGCCCACCTCTCTTGAAGACTTACAAATGGATTGGATACAACTTAAGGGGGAGCAAGACACTTTCGAGGCCCAATTCCATGCCAGCGAGAAGAAGGTTTTGGAACTCACTAAGCAACTTCATGAGGAGCGGAGCCTGAATGCCTACATCGCACCAAAGAGGATGCATACAACTTTTTATCTTAGAGTTTTTGTATTTCTTTGTAAGCCCAAAAGAGGCATGATTTACTCAAGCTTTGATTTATTAATATAACGTGTGTTCCTTTTTGGTCTAAAGCAATTTTAAATCTCTAATTTCCTTGAAATCATTACATATGTATTTACCATTCATCATAACATAAGTAGGTTTCTTACGGCAAGTCTCCTCATCTTTCTAGTGTTTATTTCAGTAAGATGTATCTCGAATAGACGGTAAAATACCTCCAAGCACAGAATGCTCAGTTTCAGCAGTTGTTCCTAACTCTAGCCAAAGGACAAGAAGATCTGAAAACCTTGTTGATTAAATAAAAAAAGAAGAAAAAGAAAGTAACTGGGGTTCTGAATATGGGAAGAAGGTTCCAAGGACAAGCAAGAAGGACCCTAGACTTTCAAACGTCATCTGGTGAAAAAGATAACCAAGATGGGAAAGACAAGGAAGCAGTTGTCCAGCAAGAGTCTAAAGAGGAAGAAGAGGAGGATTACTCTGAAGAGCAGTATCCCCCGGTCGACGACAAATACAAGCATCTGGAAGAACGACTAAGCACAATGGAAATCCAAAAAGTGCTCGGGGTAGACTTTGAGGATCTAGGTCTGGTGTCTGGGATTGTCATCCCGCCAAAATTCAAGGCACCAATATTTGCTAAATACGATGGAGTTCCGTGCCCCAAAATGCATCTTCGGTCCTATGTGAGGAAGATACAACCTCATACTGCTGACAAAGATATATGGGTCCACTTCTTCCAAGACAGTCTATCCAGAACTTAACTTGATTGGTTATATCAACTGGGAAGACCTTGTCGCTGCTTTCTATAAACAGTATCAGTATAATGCAGACCTTGCTCCTACCCGTACTTAACTCCGGAGTATGGCTATGGTTTCAACTGAAGGTTTCAAAGACTACGCTCAGAAATGGAGGGACTTAGCAGGAAGAGTCCATCCTCCCCTTTCTGAAAGAGAACTAGTAGACATGTTTTTGGGTACCCTGTCTGGTCCTTTCTTTAATCATTTAATTGGAAGCTCCTCAGCAGGCTTCAGTGAATTAATATTGACTAGAGAAAGAGTGGAAGCTGGGATTAAGAGTGGGAAGATCCAAAAAGACGCATCCTCCGCCGCTGTAAGAAAACCATTTATTGGGAAGAAAGAAGTTGGTGATGTGTATCCTCAAAGAAATAAAGATAGAATTGAACGTCGTCCAATGGTGGGAGTTGTTATGATCCCTAAGCCTGCACCTACTCAACAAAGGAACGATTAGCCTAGAACAGAAAGACCAGTGAGACAATTTACTCGGATTAATATGACTCTATCTCAAGTCCTGCCACATTTATTGAGATCCAACCTGGTAACTTTGAAAGAAGCTCCGAAGAATCCTAACACAACATCTCCTCATTATCATCCTAATGCTCGTTGTGCATACCATTCATAAAGCGCCGACCATGATACCAACAAATGTTGGGATTTGAAAAACAAGGTGCAAGACCTTCTTGAAGCAAAAGAAATTGAGTTTGATGCTCCTGAAATCTCGAATGTTATCACCGCTCCTATGCCCAAGCATGGTCGCGGTGTTAACGTTGTTGAAGATGATATGTTTGTTTCTACTATTGATGAACTTATTACTCTTCTCCTGGCCATAAAAAAGAATCTATTTAAAGACGGTTTAATTCTGGGATGTGGTGAAGGCTGCCATTTCTGTCTATCATTACCAACTAGTTGTCATTTATTGAAAGCAGGTGTTCAGCGCCTAATGGATGACAAAGAGATTTTGTTTGAAAAGACTCCCATTCCACCCATTTACTACAGTGATGTTTCAATAGTAACCATTTCCTCCAATCCTTCTAGGGTCTCCACCAAAAGACCCGTTAGGATTACATCAGTTCCTAAAGTTTCTCCACTAATAATTACTATGCCAGGTCCAATCCCGTACTCATCAGATAAAATTGTCCCATGGAATTATGGGGGCGACGTCTACTATCACGGCATCAAGCAGGATTGGCCGACTGTTGAAGACTCAATTCTTGAGAAGGCTGACTCTGACATCAGTAATATTGCGGGAACCAGCAAGATAACCTGAAGTGGAAGAATTTTCTCTCCAAAGATTGCTCCTCCGAAGACTGTTACCGACCCTGTGATCATCCTTATTCATGTTCCTGCTAACACTACTACTACTACATTCCCTTTGGTTACCCCTCATGACACTACTACTATAATTCCTTTTGATACCTCGGCTGATACTACTGCCACCAAGACAACCGAAACTCAGGGCAAAGACATTTTGGTTGAGCCTGTCCAGATGAAGGCGCAAACAGTATCTATCCCTGAGGCCTCCAAAAAGGAGATGGAAGAAATTCTGAAAATTATAAAGAGAAGCGACTACAACTTAGTCGAACAGCTAGGGCAGACTCCGTCGAAGATTTCCATGCTGGATTTATTGTTGTGCTCTGAGGCTCATGCGAAGGCCTTGGTGAAATTCCTTAAAACTGCTCATGTACCATAAGGAACCTCTGCTGGTCAATTCCAAGACTGTGTAGCCAGCTTGATCGTGGATAATGGTTTAGGATTTTCTGATGCTGACTTGACACCTAGAGGGAGGAAGCACAACGAGGAATTGCATGTCTCTGTCGAATGCAGGGGCACAACCTTGGCCCATGTCTTGGTTCATATCGGTTTGTCCTTGAATGTGCTGCCTAAGAAGGCTCTTGATAGACTTGACTATGAAGGTTTGACCTTAAAACCCAGCAATATAGTGGTAAGGGCCTTCGACGGTTCAAAGAGAATGGTGCATGGGGAGGTGGATATCCCCATAAAAGTTGGGACTCAAACCTTTGATTTAACTTTTTACCTGATGCACATTCACCCTTACTACTCCTACTTATTGGGCCGACCATGGATTCACAATGTTGGTGCTATCACCTCTACATTACATCAAATGTTGAAATACCCAACCAAGGGGAATATCATTACTGTCCATGGATAAGAGGAATATATGGCCAGTCATCTAAACTCCTTTAGATACGTGGAATTGGATGGTGAATTCATTGAAATTTATTTTCATCATTTCGAGGAAGTCCCACCAATCGTAGCAGTAACCAAAGTTGTTTCCCAAATCCCAAAGATTACAAGACCTCTGCTAAAGATGTCTTCCCTGAAAGATGCCAAGGAAGTGATAGAAGAAGGTGGGTGCACTATTTGGGGCCAACTCCCGGATATCCCATACAAGTCTGACAAATTTGGTTTAAGTTTCACTTCAGGATCCCAGAAAGCTGTATGTCATGCTCGCGCCGGGGAACCCCTTTGAAGATCAGCAACCACGGAGTCAACACAGTGGAAGATGATGAGGATAGCTACGATATGCAGGAAGGGGTTTTCCCAACTGTGAACGGAGGACTCGGCAACTGGGAAGCTAAATATTTTGTCCCAATTACTTTTATCCAACAGTAATTGTCTTAAAATTTTGTCGGATCTGTAATAATTAAACAATTCAGACTTTTAAAGCCTTATGTCTTACCCGAGGCGCAACGGTCCATTTGTAAGGGTTGTTATCTCATTTTCATATGTCATAAATGAATCATGGACGTTTTTGCATACAAAATTTGTGTTCTTTGTCTTTATTTTATACATTTTTTTATTTCTTTCAAAGATAGCTATACTCTTACACACACTCACATTCAAAATGCAGATCTACATCCATTCGGGATCCCATGGGTAACGATTCTGCTATGGCCTTTTGTGACTCTGAAAATCTAATCTACCAAGCCAAAGACGAAGGTGAGGAATATTGTGAAGTGCCAGGGGAACTAGCCAGGTTACTACAACAAGAAGAGAGGACCATTCAACCCCATGAAGAACCAGTGGACACGGTTAACCTAGGTACCGAAGAGGACAAGAAAGAAGTCAAGGTGGGTGCCAATCTGGAACCTAGTGTCAAGAAATGTCTGATTCAGATGCTACATGATTATGTTGAGGTCTTTTCCTGGTTGTATGAAGACATGCCAGGACTTGATGCAGATATCGTGGTACATCGTCTACCAATAAAAGAAGACTGCCCTCCGGTAAAACAAAAGGTCAGTCGCATGCGACCAGACATGTCATAAAAGATCAAAGCGGAAGTCATGAAACAATCCAACACCAAATTCTTGGTTGTTACCTCCTATCCGCAATGGGTCACCAATGTTGTTCCCGTGCCTAAAAAGGACGACAAGGTACGAATGTGCGTGGACTACAGAGATTTGAATAGGGCAAGCCCTAAGGATGATTTCCCACTTTCCCACATGATATTTTGGTTGACAATACAGCACAACATAAGGTGTTTTACTTCATGGACGGTTTCTCAGGCTACAACCTAATCAAAATGGCGCTGAGGACATGGAGAAAACGACCTTTGACACACAGTGGGGCACTTTCTATTACAAGGTTATGCCATTTGGGTTGAAGAATGTTGGGTAAACCTATCAGCGTGCCATGGTAGACTTATTTCACGACATGATACATCACGAAATAGAGGTCTATGTGCATGATATGATAGCCAAATCTCAAACTGAAGAGGAACATCTTGACCATTTGCATAAACTGTTTGAGAGTCTGAATAAATACAAGCTGAGGTTAAACCCGAATAAATGCACATTTAGGGTGAGGTCTAGTAAACTCCTAGGCTTTGTCGTCAACGATAAAGGTATCGAAGTGGATCCTGCCAAAGTGAAAGCAATAAAAGAAATGCATGCTCCATGTATCGAGAAGGAAGTCAGAGGATTCTTGGGATGGTTAAACTACATTGCCCGATTCATTTCTCACTTAACAGCTACTTGTAAACCAATCTTCAAATTACTGAAGAAAGATCAAGTGGTCAAATGGAATGACGAGTGCCAAACTGCTTTCGACAAGATCAAAGAGTACCTACAAGAACCTCATGTTTTGACTCCACCAGTCGAAGGAGGACCATTGATCATGTATCTAACTGTTTTAGAATATTCAATGGGGTGTGTGTTGGGGCAGCATGACGAGTCTGGCCAAAAAGAGCATGTTATTTATTACTTGAGCAAAAAGTTTACCGACTGTCAAACAAGATATTCACTGCTCGAGAAAACTTGTTGCGCTCTGGCATGGGATGCTCACAGGCTAAGATAGTATATGTTGACTAATACTACCTTATTGATATCTAAAATGGATCCAATAAAATACATATTCGAGAAGCATGCCTCTCTGGAAGAATAGCAAGATGGCAGATAATCCTGACGGAATATGACATTCAGTATACTACCCAAAAGGCAATAAAGGGCAGTGTGCTAGCCGACCACCTTACTCATCAAGCTGTGGATGACTACCAGTCTATGAAGTTCGAATTCCCAGATGAAGACATCATGATGGTAAACGACTACGAAGAATTAAGACAATATGACGGACCTGTACAAGGATCCTAATGGACCCTGGTTTTTGATGGGGCGTCCAATGCACTCGGCAATGGTATAGGTGTTGTACTCATATCTCCTGAAGGATGTCACACTCCCTTCATGGCAAGACTCTGCTTCAACTGTACAAATAACATGGCAGAATACGAAGCGTGCATTTTTGGTCTCGAAGCTGCCATAGATTTAGGGATCAAGTCCTTAAGTGTATTCGGAGATTCAGCTTTGGTCATCAGCCAGATCAAAGGAGAATGGGACACTGGTTTTGAAAATCAATTTTCAGGGCAAATTCATGAGTGGTAACCGATTACCATAACTGGGTAACCGGGTTCCACAAACAGAAAAGCATATTTTATTTTCTTTTAAAAACATAAAAATGTTTTTTAAGCACACCTATAGAAATCATGTTTTTATGAATAATAAGGCAAGGTTTTTTAAGAAGACCTATATAAATCATGTTTTTATTAATAATAAGGAAATTTTTACACAACAACAAGTTATAATACATGAGTAAAAGAGGTGTACCTTTGATTCATTAAATTCTAATGAGTAGAAAATTGGAAGAATCGTACATCACCTGAAGAATGGAAAAAAACAAGAAGGGGGTTTAATTGGGTTTTTTAAAACTTAAATTAAAAAGACACATTGGTTATCCTGGTTCGTTTGAACTCAAACTACTTCAGCCCACCCGCCAAGGTGATTTCGCCTCTCTCAAATGAGGTCTTATTCCACTAATCAAAACATGATTACACAACCACAATGACAACTGTCAATGTCTTCTTGAGTCTAAACCACAACCTGGTTTTCTCAAGGAATTACAAAGTAATATAATTGAAAGTGTGTACAAATATGTTTTCTAAATGAAAAAATATCACAACAGTGATGTATTATACAATTGAAGAGCATAGGTAGAATTGGGTAATTATATTTTTCTTTTTTGTGCGCAATTGTTGTTTTTGATATCTTCTTCACGTCTTCTTTATATAGGCAATGCATGAGAGACATAACAAGATGCTTTTGGAAGGTTGATCAATAGTAGTAAATTTACTTTCCAAACATAGAGATTCTTGTCTTCTTTCAGCCGTTACTATTGATAAGCCATGAATAAAAATGTAACGCTTCAGAACATGCTTGCTAAAGATCTCATCAGAAGATGAATGTTACCGTTGAGACTCCTTTACTTCTTTCCAGAACTTTACATATCAGAATATTAAAGTTCTTGTTTCACAGCGTTGGTGCATTTAGAAGTTGTAAAATATAACTTCTTCATTTAGCGTATTACACGGATTTGCTTCTAAGTATGTTATGTTTGAACAGATCTTCAAAACAAAAATCTATCATCTTCTTACATCAGAACTTCCAGGAATGTAGAACCAAACTATGTTCTAACAAATCTTTTCTCATCTTCTATGCTTCTTGCATCAGAACTTCCCTGCATATTAAAATACTTTATTAGAGAGCATATATGTTCTTTATATATACCATGTGTTTTTTATCATCAAAACTCTTACAGAGATGTAGAACCAAACTATGTTCTAACAATCTCCCCCTTTTTGATGATGACAAAAACTTGTATATTTTGATAGAATACTTAAAGAACATAAAGCATAAAAGTCTCCCCTTGAGTTGGATACACAGATGAAGAAAAAATACTTCCCTGAAGATTTCTAAATAGAGCTTTGAGAAGGAGTCAAAACATCTTAAATTATTATTCTCCCCCTTTTTGTCAAGAATCAAAAAGTAGTAACAACACGAGAAAAACAGAAGATTAAGATGAAGCAACGAGCAAAAGCAAAATAGCTTTTCAGATCTTCTGAGTTGTCTTTTCTAGATTGAATCTTCAGATGTTTTTGTAATGTTTGTGACATCCTCTTATGTATTTGATTAAGATTCTTCTCATGTTGTGTCCTTAGTACTGTTACCAATAGTTCCAAAGCCAATAATATTTCCTTTCTGAGTTCCTCTAAAACCTGCGTATCCTCCAGATTTAAATTCCAGACTATGAAACATATTCTTTCTTCCTGTCATGTGTAGAGAGCATCCAGATTCCAATTGTTAAGGCTGGTGTTTTAACCTTACTGTTAAAAATATCTGCAACATAGATGATTTTATCCTTTGGTACCCTTATCTTTTTGGGTCCATGATTGTTAGAGTTTCCAAGATTCTGTTTGAATTTTGGTTTAGCAGAAAACGTCTTACTAGTATATTTTATATCATGTATATGTCCATTAGTGAAGTGAGAATAAAGGGGTGTGTGTTTTATGACCATATCCTTAACTTTCTTCGGTTAAGATATTTTACCCTTATATCCTATCTCTTTTCTGCCATTTCTGCTAACTCCATAGATCATTGAGGCCATCTTGCTCTTATTTATGTTTTTAGAAAGATATTTTTGAAATCTATGGCCATATTCTTTTATGATCTTATCAGAGTTACTAGAAAATTTTGAGACAGTTTCTTTCTGAGCCTTTTGTAATTTATTTTCGAGTTTAGAAATTGTTTCTTTAAGCTTAGAGTTTTTTGCTCTCAGTTTCTTAGTTTCTTCAGGGTCAGAAATTAGATCCTTTTCAGGTTCTTGTTTTTGACTCGAAGTTGCTGATATCTCTCAAGAATTTCTGATAGAATTTCTTCTAATTGAGATCTAGAAAAGATAGAGAATACCTCTTCTGCCTCTGAGCCTGATTCTAATTCAGATGATCTAGAGTCATCTGATACATTGCCCATTAGGGCTATGTTGGCTCTTTCATCTTCTGATTATGTTTCAGCTTTAGAAGATTATGAGTTATCCCATGTTCCCATGAGGATTTTCTTCTTTTCTTTAAAGAACTTCTTTTTATATTTCTCTTTTTGAATATTTGGACAGTTGCTTTTGTAATGACCTTGTTCGTCGCATTCGTAGCAAACAATGTCTTTGTTACTTGATTTTTTTGTATCTAGAAGATGGTTCTAAATGATTCCATGTTCTTCTGGAAGTTATGAACTTCCTCTGCCAGTGCTTCCACAGCTGATTGACTCTTCTGGAGAGAAGAGATAATTCATCTTCTTCTGACGAGGATCCACCAAAGTTTTCTTCTTTTTCCTGCAAAACTTTAGGTTCATATTTTTTATTAGATTTAAGAGCTAGAGACTTACCTTGCTTCTGGGGCTCATCTTCTTCTAGTTCTATCTCATGACTTCTTAGGGAGCTGACAAGTTCTTCAAGAGAGATTGTGTTCGGATCTTTGGCCAATTTTAGAGTTGTGACCATGGTTCTCCATTTCTTAGGTAAACTTCTGATGATTTTCTTTACATGATCTGTAGTTGAGTACCCTTTATCCAGAACTTTTAGTCCAGCAACCAGAATTTGAAATCTTGAGAACATTGTTTCAATGATTTCATCTTCTACTATTTTGAAAGCTTCATACTTCTAAATAATAGCAATAACTTTGGTTTCTTATACTTGTATGTTGCCTTGATGTGTCATTCTCAAGGAGTCAAACATATGTTTTGTTGATTCTCTGTTTGTGATCTTCTCAAACTCTGTGTACGAGATAACACTCAAGAGAATTGTTCTGGCCTTGTGATGATTTCTGAATTCTCTCTTTTAATGATTTGTCATTCTTTTTTTGTCAATCTTCTAACCGCTTTCATCAATTGGGTGTATGTACCCATCAGTCACCATATCCCAGAGATCAATGTCATGGGCTAGAAAGAAACTTCTGATTATGTCTTTCCAGTAATCAAATTTTTCACCGTCAAATATTGGGGGTCTGCTGCTGATTCTGTCTTTCTCATCATTATAATTAATACTGATGTTCTGACTTGGTCCCACCATAATGTTTTTCTTTCTTGTATCTTTTTCTGACATGGTTAAGTGTTTGCACTCAGAACCAGGCGCTCTGATACCAATTGAAGAATGGAAAAACACAAAAAGGGGGATTGAATTGGGGCTTTTAAAACTTAAATTAAAAGACACAATGGTTATCCTAGTTCATTTGAACTCAACCTACTCAAGTCCACCCGCCAAGGTGATTCCGCCTCTCTAAAACGAGGTATTATTCCACTAATCAAAACTTGATTACACAACCACAATGACAACTAACAATGTCTTCTTGAGTCTAAACTACAAACGATTTTTCTCAAGGAATTACAAAGTAATATAATTGAAAGTGTGTACAAATATGTTTTCTAAATTAAACAATATCACAACAGTGATGTATTACACAAGTAAAGAGCACAAGGTAGAACTGGGTAATTATATTTTTCTTCTTCGTGCGCAGTTGTTGTTTTTGATATCTTCTTCACGTCTTCTTTATATAGGCAATGCATGAGAGACATAAGAAGATGCTTTTGGAAGGTTGATCAATAGTAGTAAATGTACTTTCCAAACATAGAGATTCTTGTCTTCTTTCAGCCGTTACTATTGATTAGCCATGAATAAAATGTAACGCTTCATAACATGCTTGCTAAAGATCTCATCAGAAGATGAATGTTACCGTTGAGACTCCTTTACTTCTTTCTAGAGCTTTACATATCAGAATATTAGAGTTCTTGTTTCACAATGTTGGTGCATTCAGAAGTTGTAACATAGAACTTCTTCATTTAGCGTATTACACGGCTTTGCTTCTAAGTATGTTGTGTCTGAACATATCTTCAAAACGAAACTCTCTCATCTTCTTACATCCGAACTTTCATGGATGTAGAACCAACCTATGTTCTAATAGATCTTTTCTCATCTTCTATGCTTCTTATATCAGAACTTCCCTACATATTAAAATACTTTATTAGAGAGAATATATGTTCTTTATATGTATCATGTGTTTTTTATCATCAAAACTCTTATAGGGATGTAGAACCAAACAATGTTCTAACATCACCTTCATCTAAAATTCCAAATTCTCGCTGAATTTTGTAGAAAGGTTCTTTTGCGAGAGGCTTTGTGAAGATATTTGCTAATTGATTATGAGTATCCAAAAAAGTAAATTTGACATCTCCTTGAAGCACATGATCATGAAGGAAATGATGTCAAATATCAATGTGTTTCATTCTTGAGTGCATGACTGAATTCTTTGTAATATTGATTGCACTAGTTTTTTCGCAATGTAGAGGAATGCATCCGAGATCGAGTCCATAGTCACGAAGTTGTTGCTTAAGCCAAAGTATTTATGAACAACAGCTACCTGCTGCTATGTATTCTGCTTCGGATGTTCTAAGAGTAACGCATGCTTGTTTCTTACAAGCCCACGATACTAAAGCATTTCCAAGAATATGACAAGTATCACTCGTGCTTTTTCTATCAGTTTTACAACATGCATAGTCCGCATCAAAATAACCAATTAAATTTCAAACACTACCTTTAGGATAATATAATTCGACATTTGTTATAACTTTTAGGTACTTCATGATTCACTTGACCTCCATGAGATGTGATTCCTTTGGATTTGCTTTAAAGCAAGCACAAATACAAACACTAAACATCATGTCAAGATGGCTTGCCGTCAAATATAATAAGGAACCAATCATACCTCGATATTTTGTAATATCAACTGAAACACCGGATTCATCTTGATCGACATAAGTACTGGAGCCCATTGGAGTATTCATTACTTTGCACTTATCCATATCAAACTTTTTCAATAATTCTTTGCAATACTTGGATTGGTTTATTAATATTCTATCCTTTAATTGCTTAATTTGTAATCCAAGAAAATAGTTCATCTTTCCCATCATGGACACCTTAAATTCTCCTAGCATTATTGATGAAAATTCCTCACACATATCTTTGTTAGTTGAACCAAATATTATATCGTCAACATAGAATTGAACCAATAAAGTGTTACCTTTAATCTTCTTGATGAACAAGGTTTTATCAAATTTACCTTTTTCAAAATCTTTTTCACATAGAAAATTTCTAAGTCTATCATACCATGCTCTTGGTGCTTGTTTCAAACCATAAAGAGCTTTTCTTAATATAAAGACATGTGAAGGATTCTTGAAGTATTCAAAACCCGGGGGTTATTTGACATAGACTTCTTCATTGATGTAGCCATTCAAGAATGCGCTTTTGACATCCATTTAGTATAGATGAAAATTTAATGAACAAGCATAAGCAATTAATAAACGGATATCTTCTAACTTGCAACCGGAGTGAATGTTTCTTCAAAGTCGATTCCTTCTTCTTGATTATAACCTTGGTCCACCAACCTTGCTTTATTTCGAACGATTATACCATTCTCATCAAGTTTGTTTTTAAACACCCATCTGGTACCTATGATGTGTTAACCACTTGGCCTAGGAACAAGTTCCCAAACTTTATTTCTCTCTAATTGATTTAATTCCTCTTGCATAGCAATTATCCATTGATTGTCTCCTAAGGCTTCATTAACTTTGGAAGATTCAATTTGTGAAACAAACGCCATATTCAAGCAAGCATCTTTGAAATTTAACCTTGTTGCAACTCCTTGACTAATATCACCAATGACTTTATCAAATGGATGATCTCTATGAGTTCTCCATTCTCTAGGAAGGTTATTGTGATTTGTATTTTGTTGTGAAACTTCTTCTTGATGCTCTGGTTGTTTCATACTTTGAGAATTAGGAACTTCTTCTGAGGGTAGATCTATAATATCATCATCATTATCACAAACAACTATGTCCTCCTTCGAGGTATTATTTTCATCAAAGGAAACATGCATAGATTCTTCAATAGTTAAAGTTCTTTTATTATATATTCTATAAGCTTTACTAGAAAGAGAGTAACCCAAAAATATACCTTCGTCGGATTTCTCGTCAAACTTGCCGAGATTGTCTTTGTCATTGTTGAGGACAAAGCACTTGCATCAAAAAATATGAAATTTAGTAATTTTTGGCTTTCTTTATTTTAAGAGTTCATATGGAGTCTTTTTCAAGATAGGTCTAATAATAACTTGATTTCCAACATAACATGTCATACTAACCGCATCCGCCCAAAAATATTTTGGTAGATTTGCATCACTAAGCATTGTTCTTGCAAGTTCCACTAGAAATCAATTATTTCTTTCAACTACTACATTTTCTTGTGGAGTCCTTGGTGCTTTAAATTTGTGAGAGATACCATGTTCTTCAAAAAATTCTTCGAAAGATGCATTTTTGAATTCTCCAACATGATCACTTCTTATGGATACAATCTTTAATGATTTTTTATTTTCAATTTGCTTTGCATAATTCTTAAATTCCTTGAAAGAATCACTTTTATGCAAAAAGAACAAAGTCCAAGAATATCTAGAAAAATCATCAACAATAACTAAAGCATATACATTACCTCTGAAGATTCTTGTTCTTGATGGACCAAATAAGTCCATATGCAACAATTGTAGTGGCCTTGTAGTAAACACCATATTCTTAGATTTCAAAGTTGATTTGATTTGTTTTCCCCTTTGAAAAGCATCACACAATTTATCTTTGACAAATTTTATCTCATTGGTGACTTCATCTATAATCAAGCATTTATCTTTGGTGAACTTGATCTTGAAACCCTTGTCACAAAGTTGGTTTATGCTTAAAAGATTATGCTTAAGTCCTTCAACATAAAGTACATCTTCAATAGATGTGAAAGGTGGTGCACCAACTTTGCCTTTACCAAGAATTCTTCCCTTATTATTATCTCCATAAGTGACAAAACCCTTGGCCTTTAGCACTAGATTTGAAAATGTAAGTCTAAGAGTGCCTAAGAGGGGGGGGGGGGGGGGGGGGGGTGAATTAGGTATATAAAAATTTATTCGGTTTTATGAGAATACTTGTAGTAATTTTTGGTTAAGTGTTTGAAGGTTTTGATTATATCTTATCTTTTCTTGATTATGGTGATGAAAGCGATAAATGCGGAAAAGTAAAGAACACGGTGATATATCATGGTTCCCCTCACAATCCGAGAGTACTCCAGTCCCCTTTCCAACACGAAAGAGATTTCACTATAGTTAGAATAATTGTACAGCCTATGCTTACTATCTAACCTATAGGGTGACCAAAGGTTCTTAACACCTTTAAGATCAAACAAACACTAATGTGAATGAAGAACAATCCTCTTCAAATCACAACACTTACTTCCAACAATCCTGGATAGTAAGGGAATAATTTCTTTTTGTAATACAATGATTTATTTGAAAGAGATGGAGAGCACTATCAATCTTCAATTGATCTTCTTCTTCTAGATAAAAACAATTCTCAAGCAATGATTATAAATGTTCACAATGAATGTATGAAACTTGTAATGATTTCTTAATGAAAATGTATATGGCAAGTTTCACAAAATTTATGAACACTTGAAAGTTTTTAAGCAAATGTGAATGATGAAAATTGTTTTTTTGAAGAAGGTTTTATTGTTGTTTTTTTGTTATTTTTTTTGTTGTTTTTTTGTTATTTTGAAAATCTGAAAAATCTGCACATTTTATAATGTCACAAATACCTCTTCATTCATGCCATTTGATATGAAAAGATGCAATGCATTCATGAAAGAATACCATTTGAAAAATGTTCAAAAACCAAAAGAAAAGCTGCACTGGTTCGCTGGGAACCGGTTCCGACACAGGCAGAACCCGGTTCTTAGTGAACGTTATAACTCAAAATTCAAAAAATAACACGCAGGAACCGGTTCCCCAATTGGTACAACCCGGTTCCTGGTACAAATTCCAGGGAGGTGATTTTTGAACAAGTTTGGAACCCGGTTCCCTGTTAGGGAGGAACCGGTTCCTGAAAGTTTATTTTCAAAAATTCTTTTTGAAAAAGATTTCAAACATAGTTTTCTTAACATTAAAAATGTGGGATATGTATATGATTATGAATGCATATTTGTGAACATCTATATTCAAGTTTAAGAATTATTTATACCATTTGACATTTGTTGATTCTTTAATAATTCTTCTTCTAATCTTCAAGACTTGTATATGATATTGATAAGCTTTTTGCACATCCTTTGAATGTTGATGTCCATGTTGTCTTCATCAAAACTAATGCTTTAAACATGACTTGAGAAGCTTGCAATTACAGAAAATTGGTTTATGTCTCCCGTCATATGCTTCGAACATCCACTATCGAGATACCATAGATTTTGAGTGGATTTCAAGCATACCTACAAAACAAAAGAAATTATTTATTGTTAGGTACCCAAGTTTCTTTGGATCCTTCATAGTTAGTTCCTTTCTTAACCCACACATAATGTCTACTTGCCATGCTAAAATTTCTAATATAGCAAGCATTAGGTGTATGACCAAAAATTCCACAATAGAAACAATTTGGAATAAATTTGCTTTTGTATCTAGGTACTTGCTTTTTATTAGAAACTCTTTTATTTTTATTTTTATGATTATGAACATTTTACACATTGTTGGCTTTCTTAGTTTCGGATTGATCACTAGCTTTTACAAAAACCGTTTTGTTGAAACTTGATTTATTTGATCTTGAATAACCAAGTCCACTTTTGTAATTAGAGTATATTTGTTGGCTAATTAAACCATCCAAACCAATTTGTTCCTTTTTATATCTTTCAATAACTCTCTTTAATTGAAAAACTTGAAAAGTGTAGGATTCACAATCTTTGCATACAAAGTTTTGTTTTTCTTTAAGGAAATTCTGTTTTTGGCTTTCAAAATCTTTGTTCATAGTGTCAATCTTCTATTGAGAAGATAAGAGTTCCTTTTCTTGCATTGACACTTTTTTATACAAAACTTTGCATTCATTTAGAAGTTCATCAATGGAACCTTGTGTATCAATATCATAAAGTGTAAAATTTGTACTAACCTCCTCGTCTTCATCATCGGAATGGTGTGAAGCCATCAATGCTAGATTTTCACTTTCGTCACTATCTGAATCAGATGAAGAACTTATCTCATTATCTTACCATGCAACATAATCCTTTTTTATTCTTAAACTCCTTTTTGCCTTTGAATCCATTTATCTTGGAGAGTTTCGGACAATCCTCCTTTATATGACCTTACTTGCCACATTTATAGCATGTGACATCTTGTGTTGATGTGGAGGTTTCTTTATCCTTGTTCTTTGAAAATTTCTTTCTTTTTACAAAGTTAGAGTTACCAAAATTAATTTTACGGCTAAAGAATTTTCCTAACATTTTCACAAGAAGCGTGAAATTTTCATCTTCTTCCGGATTATTTTCAATAGCGACTTCCTTGAGTTCTACCTTCAAAGCGATACCTTTTGATTTCTTTTCTTGATTTTCATACTTAGTAAGTCTTCTAAGTTTTGTTTCGTACTCTTGAAGTTTACCAAATAGAGTTGCAGATGACATATTAGATGAATTCTTCTTTTCGGAAATATCCATTACTTTCGGTTGCCATTCTCTAGTTAAAGATCGAAGCACCTTTAGGTTGAGTTCATCGTTGGTGATAGTTTTACCAAGAGCCTTTATATGATTTGTTAAATGAACAAATCTTTTCTGCATATTGAGAATAGATTCTTCGGGTTCCATTCTAAACATCTCGAACTCTTGACTCAAGGTATTCAATTTTGATCTTTTGACTTCGAATGTTCCTTTATGTGTTTCAACCAAAGTATCCCAAATTTCCTTTGCCGTTGTGCATGCCAAAACACGAAAGAATTCATCCATGCAAAGTGAACCTTGAAGGAGATTGATTGCTTTCTTGTCATAAAGTACTTTTTATTATCATCGTCATCCCATGATGTTTTGGGCTTTGATGTTCCAACACCATTGACAACACATATTGGAGTAAACAGACCATTTTGGACGCATCCCATATTTCTTCCTCTTGTGCTTCTAAATGAGCCTTCATGCGAATTTTCCAAAAGTTAAAGTATTCACCACAAAATAATGGCGGCTTGTTATTGTAACGCCCCAGACTGCACTTAGGGTTATCGACTGACCCCACAAACCAACACCTTTTTATGTAACAGCCCGAGCCTTCAGCGTTCCCGTCACTATTACCTCACGATCTTCTCTACCCCCCTCACTAGTAGAGTTTTTGCCTTTCGTGGGAATCGAACCCTGTACCCTGGGGTTCAAGTACATGCTCAATGCATTCCCACTAATAGTGCTATTGAAGGTTGAACTCAAGGTTTAGGGTCCAAATGTAAGTATAAGAGTGCGCCTAAGAGGGGATGAATTAGGACTTTTAAAAATATTTCTGGTTTTATGAATATTTGGTCTTTCTTTTCTGGTTTTTGTTTAAGTGACGAAAGCGATAAAACGCGGAAAGTAAATAACACAAGGATATATTCTGGTTCCCCTCACAGTCTGAGAGTACTCCAGTCTCCTTTCAACACGAAAGAGATATCACTATAGTTAGAATGATTGTACAGCCTATTCACACCAATTAAGATGCATACTACCTACCCTATAGGAAGATCAAAGTCTCTTAACAACTTTAAGATCTGAACACTAAGTACAAAAAGAATAATCCTCTTCAATGTACACATTTACTTTCAACAATCCTGAATATCAAGGAAAGTAATAATGTATTCTGAATTTTTACAAGAGATTTTGAAATATGATACAATATATAAATCTTGTATTGATCTTCTCCTTCAAGCAAAACAATTCTCAATAATGGATACAAGTGTTCATAAGGATGATATGAAACTTAGAAAAAAAAATTTCGATGAGAAATGAGTGCAGAAAGTTTCAACAAAAATTCTGGTGTAGAACACTTGAAAATTTGAAAGATAAAGAGTTTATGTAATTTGAATTGTAGATTGAAAGAAGTTAAAACTAATTATGAAATTTTGAGTTTATATAGGCCTCTTTACAGCCTTTCAAAATGGTATGATTTAATGGAAAGATGCCATGCTTCATAAACAAAAACAAACAACTTTTCAGGACAAGAGTCATATACATTTTTCATATTGTTTCGGTGGTAACCGGTTCCCATAAGTGGGTATCTGGGTACCATCTTTCTCAATGTTAAAAAATCTAAAAAATAGCATGTTGTACCCCAAAATTTTCCCTCCCATTTTCTTCAAAAAAACATGTTCACAGGGGTCTCAAATACTCAAAGTTACTCAAGAGTTGATCGTTCAAACCACTTCCTAAACAAGCGTCTTCAACTAGGTTTTGGTGCTTCTCAAAGAAAATTGGTTTGCAAGGGTCTGAAATGACTTTCATGGTTCATCATAGGTCCTCAATGTTGCTTGTGTCAAGTTTCAAGTCTTGCATCACATGTTTGCTCAGTCAATGGTTCAAATGATTGAAAATCAACTGTATTGGGTAAAAAGTCAACTATGGTCAACATACAGTCAAACTTCAAGTTTTTTTGTCAACATCAACATTTTGAGGTGATATTCATCATTTGATCAAGGGTTGATCATGATTCCTCAAGGAAGGTCCTCAAATCATCAAAGGTCAAAAATTGCCAAAATTAGGGTTTTGACTGAAGATGATTAATTATTAACTTTTGGCTTAGTGCATGACCTAATTACTTAAAGCATGATCTCAAAGGCCCAAATACAATATCTTGACCTAATTACATGGCTCAAGACATTTCCAAATATGCAAGTTATTGATAGTGGAAGAATTGAATCAATTCTTGAAAAGTCAACAGTCACACAAAAGACAAACTTTGACTTTTTGGTCAACATTGGAATTCAAAAAATCAAGAATCATCAATATATTCAAAACTATCAAACTTGATCATCAAGAATAAAAAAAAGTCAACAAAAGTCAAAAGTTGGAAAATTTTCCAACACTTAGAAAATTTTTAAGTGTTTTGTTCTTAACAAAATCACTACTTCATGGCCATTTTTCACTAAGATCCAAGTTGATTAAAAGAAAACTTTCAACATGAATGTTGTATGGATTGATGAATTCTAAAACTTTGATAATGTAGGATCATCCTGAAAAAGTGCTTGGATTAAGAGATATGATCCCATGAAGTTGTGATATTTTTATCTAACACTTAGAGAATTTTTCAACAAGTTTTGATCAGTTTTTCATCTCAACTTCTTGACCAATTTCCACCAAGTTCCCATTTGATTAACCAAAGTGGTCAACATGAAATTTGTAGAAAATGTTTCAAGCTTTCCAAAATATCCAAGAACACAATTTTATCATGCTTGAGCAAAGAGAATCGAAGAGGTGAAGTTAGGCATTTCATGCTTGAATTTCAACTCATTTTGTGAAGAACTCAAGAGAAAATCTCATAACCTTACCATGCATTCTCACGTTTTAGGACATGGTGCTTATAAATATCCATATAATCATAGATTTACATGAAATTATGGTTCATTACACAAGGATTTGAAGCTTTATCCACTTGATCATACCATTTTTGGATGAAATTGCAAAAAGCTCCATATCCATTTACATAAAGATCACTTTAATCACAAAGTCCATTCCTTGAGCCTCTAACTTGTTTATTCTGATCACACTCAACATGAATGCTCAGAAGCAACATCTTTAACCCTACCAACCACCCTACAATGCATTGGAACAATGTTTCTTCAAAGTTACTTCAAAACTAAGTTTCCAAACCACAACTTGTGATCTTACAAATCTGGTTGTCTTAACCTCCAAAACCTCTTGCCTATAAATAGAGAGGCCATTTGCAAGTCAATACACAATTTTACAAGCCCTCAAACACTCTCAAACTCAGAATCACCAAGAGAACACCATTGTTGCACATTTGAAGCTTCCAACACCCAACTTCAAATTCACTTGTGCGTTTGTCTTTTTTATCATCCATACACCTTACATACATCACATATAACACATCCAAACACATGTTACACTTCTGTAACACCATCTTCATCATCCTATAAACTACATATCTGAAGCTTGCACATTTACTTGGTTGGAGAGATTCAGAGACTTTCAGTCCAAAGTAAGGATTGGAATAGCTTCGGGGAGGTCCAAGGAAGCCTAATCAATCATTTACTTGCACCTGGAAGCCTCCATACGCGTTTTGAGTTTTCACTTCAAGAGGTAAGTTTCTCCAACTTTGAAATCCTTATACACGCATCGTTTGCTTTCAATTTCAAAAGATAAAATGTAGATATGATTTCCCTGAAACTAACCATGTCCTTAGTTTTCATTTATGTTGACTATGTGATGAGAATTTTGGAATTGAACTTTCTGAAATATTAGATTTCAGCTTGGTACCAAGCAAAATTTGTTTCAACCTTTAACTTATAGCTTTCAAAAGTTACATGGTTGAATTCGTAGTGAAAAATCAAGCAAGTTTTATGTTTACATTTTTTAAAATGGTTGAGAAATTAGAGTTTTACAAATTCAAAAATGGGGTTGTTGTTGGTTTGTTCGTGCGCAGGGAAGAAGAAGAAGATAGCAAATTTCAAAACCTGATTTATAATATATTTATTGGGGGGCGTTTTATAATCAGATGAAACAGTTACCCCAGTGGTAAAATAAGCGCGCTATGACTTGAGGGACCTGAGTTCGAGCCCCAATGTTACCCTTTTATTTTTCACATATTTGTTTCTTTCAGATTCAATGTGAACAGGTATATATGCGCACCATGCATCCTCATGTTACAACCATTAGATTTCATGAAAGGCAGATTCAATGCACCAAGCGCGTGCCCTATGGTACATCCCAAGGAACCATCCCCACTAGATCAATACAGGCGCCTAGGCCTCCCTGATTTGGGCCTTTTTTATTTTTTTCTTTCTAACACCCCCCAATTGCTTTTATTCACTTAGGCTCATCTTTTTTTTTTTCTCTTTTTGTTATTTTCTTTCAATATATTTAACTTTTTTTAATTAACTAAATCAAATTAACTTTTTTAAAATCAAATTAACTTAATATATTTTTATTAAATCAATTAAATTAATTTTTTCTTTTTTTAATTAAATTAATTGAAATAATTAATTTAGTTTCTTTAAAGTTTTTAATAATCAAATTCTTTTCTAAATTAAAAAAAAATTAAAATCAATTAGACTTAGGTTTTTTTTAATTAATTATATTTTTTATAAATAAAAATTTTCATTTTAATCACACTTTGTTTTATTTTATTAATCAGTTTATAAAATAATTAGAATTAGGTTTTGTTATTATTTTACACTATCAAATATTTTTCTAAACAAAAACAACAAAATATTTTCTTAAACACTTAGAAATATTTTAGGGTTCCTTAAACATCCTTACCCTTTTTCACCACTTTTGCGCACTTTACCTTCGCATTAATATTTTCCAATATTGTAAATGTTCAATGGTTTGTAATAGCTTTAATTAGGGTTTACTGCTTTTCATCCCCATTCATAAATTTGTACCCTTATTCCCGAAGCCTTATAATAGCGTAGAATGTGTAGTTTCTGCAATTTACTGCTTTCCTTATTACTATTAGTAATTAGGGTTTGTATGGTAAGATTGAAATCAACCCTTAGAAAACCTAATCTCAAAGATAAATACTGAAAACAAATCACTATTCACACACGCACCTCTAGGGTAACATCACTTGTTGTCTCGGATAAAACAGTCATGTCCCTCGAACGTCCCTTTGATGCTGCCTTTCGAAAACGACCTTAGTCCCTTACAAAAATTGCTAAAAGCATTCTATAAGTTGCCTTCTATGATTGTACGATGACCCGTGCATGTCTCTCACATCCAATGATAGGGCTTCCTACTTACTAATGGTAGGATAGCACTATCTAAAGGAGGAGGAAAAGAACAAAGACCATTGAGTAGGTAGATCGCTCGTAATCGCTTTCTCATAAACTAAAAATAATCCTTACATTTCACACTTTCAAAACAACTAATTTCAAAACACTTTATAAACACTCTTGAGGACTGATACAATGGTTATTATAAAGTAAATTACCTTACATTGGCATTTTCAAAACATCTTTTCACAAAACAACATTTCCTTTCAACAAATATTTTCAAAACAAATATTTTGTATACATTCTCAACGATACGAGAATCATTACAAAATTACCGCACTTAGGTATTTTCAAAATATTTTCAAACAAACACAAACACAAAGCATTTTTCAAAGTGAGCTAGCGATTAAGAGCCCATAGATAAGTACGTATGAAAATGGTGCTAACACCTTCCCTTTTCATAACCTACCCCCCTTACTCAGAAAATTCTCAAAGGTCTTTCCTGTTCTTTTCACCCTTTTCTTTATTGGATAAAAGAAAAGTCAGTGACGACTCTTGCTCTCTGCAACATTTGCAATAAAATGCAAAACCTAAAAGTTAGTTCTCCCACCGTATTACACAATTGGCGACTCTGTTGGGGAAACTAAACTAAAAGTGGGGTAACCTGAAGATCTAGTTCACCTTTATTGCTTTACTTGTTTGCCTTGTATGTTTTATATTTCGGGATATGATTGTGTTTATTTCTTTTATAGATCCTATACCCGGATCTGGGGGCATTTTAGGTAAGTAGAAATAGATCGTGAAAACTGTACGGCATAGACCGATATGGTTGAAATGATGGCTACGTTAGTGCGACACATTGGTTGGTGCCAGTGTCCCTTGAGTAAGCCAGGGAGTATGATGGGCTGTCGCGTGGTGTCATAAAAAATAACTGACCTTAGAACCTTAATTGACACAACTTAGCCATTAGAAAGTAGTGAGATGGTTGGCTTTGGTGCAGACTGAAATTGGTTGATACTCGATGCTACACTCATTGAGATTGGACTCTCGGGATATTTCGGTCGCAAATCAGATGCTTGTGCTGAAACAATGCATGAGATAAAGATCATTGATATTGATACTCCTAGAACCCAATTACTGCTTTTAGGATAGGTTGAGCTAACTAAAACTTCAAGAGGGTACTTACCTACAATCTCCATGCAAGCTTAAACCTAAGGCCTTGTGTGTTTTTTTTGTGTATGATTAATTGTTCGAACATGACATCATAACATCATGACATCACACCATATCATTTTACTAACCATTTCGAGGACCTAGGGATTTATCTTTGTTCTGTTTTGTAGGTTATGGCCTCCGGTCGTAGAAATACTATCCAGATCATCTTTACAAGGGTACCTTCTCAACTTAAGGAGTTAGTCTCAAGGGTTCCCAAAAGTTCTCCATTCATCAAAAGGCATGGTCGACTACTCAATTTGTGTACCTCGGGTTTTGAAGAAGACATGATGAGTGTTCTATTCCAGTTCTTTGACCCTGCACATCACTGCTTCACCTTTCCCAATTATCAGTTGGTACCTATAATGAAGGAATTTTCCCAATTACTGGGAGTACGTGTTCTCGATCAAATACCTTTCACCGGTTTAGATAAAGATCCACAACCTGAAGAAATTGTAGCAGCCTTACATCTGAAGCGGTCCGACATTGTGTCTGACTGGGAAACAAGAAGTGGGGTCAAGGGTTTTCTTGTCAAATTTATGTTAGAAAAGGCTCGGTTGTTTCTAGATGCTATGAGTTTTCAGGCTTTCACAGAAATCTTGGCTTTGCTAATATATGGGTTGGTGTTATTCCCTAATCCAGACCAACTCATAGATGTGAATTCCATCAAAATATTTCTTTCTCGTAACCCGGTGCCTACTTTGCTCGAAGATATTTTGCTTTCTCTTCACACTCATAATATGAGGAAGCGAGGGAATCTTATGTGTTGCATACCTCTTCTATCAAGGTGGTTTATTTTGCACCTTTCTCGATCGGTATTTAAGAATGAACAAGGTTTGAGGTGGTCTCAAAGGATGATGTCGCTTTCTCATTCAGATATTTATTGGTGTTCCCGATCTCTGGAAGATGTTACTATCATTAACGGCGGCGGGGAATTCCCTAATGTTCCACTCCTTGGCATTAGGGGAGGTATTACTTACAACCCTTCTCTGGATCTACGAAAATTTGGCTATGCTCGAATAGAAAGTCCTCATGACGCACTTATCTACGGTATTATGTTCGACTATGAAAATGATCCTCAAGGTTATCGTCAAAGGTTTATACATGCTTGGGGCATGGTGAACAAGGTTGATAGAAAAACTTTAGGACCAAATAATTCTATCCCTTTGGAGCCCTATCTCAAAATGGGTACGAGCTCGCTCTTAAAACCTTATGATTCTATATCCAGTTGTTCTATCGGTGATCTTAGAGCCTGTTGTCAAAGGAGACATTTCTCGCATCATCTTCCATCCAGACATGCCCACTAACCTCGAAGAATTGCAGAAGTCCTGGGTTCAACTCAAGGAAGAATGGAACACCTTTGAAACTCAATTCTATGAAAGTGAAAGGAAAGTATTGGAGCTCACAAAGCAACTTCACGAAGAGCAAAGCCTCAATGCATACATCGACATGAAGAGGAAGCATTTGTGGGAGACTTGAGTTTTTTATAAGTTCATTTTGTTGTCTCTTTGAGACCCTTTTGCTTTTCATTGTAAGCCTAAGAGGAAATTGTAATCTTGAACTTATTAATGAAATATTTGTTTTTGTTTCCCCTTGGTTAGCAAATTTAAATCTCCTAAAGGTCCTTGAAAAAATTGCATCCACATATCATGCATCATTTCATAAGCAGGTTTTCCATTATAGGTTTCCTCATCTTTTTACTGTTTATTTCAGTATAAGATGGCTCTCGAACAAACTGTCAAGGATCTCCAAACTCAGCATACACAATTTCAAGAGACTCTCCTGAATCTGGCCAAAGGGAAACAAGAGATGATGGATCTCATCACCACGAAAAAGAAAACTAAGAAGCGGGCTGTTATCCTTAACATGTGGAGAAGGTTCAAAGGTCTTGTTTAACCAGTTCGAGTGAATCATGTTTTCTATGAGGAAGACGGCAACCAAGCGGAGGATGGAAGAAGGGTCAGGCGTGAAGATAGAAATAATTAGGTTTTTGAGGATGAAAATTACTCTGACAAACAGTATCCTCCTACAGATGACAAATACAAGCAGTTAGAAGATCGACTCAAAGCTGTGGAAATCCAGAAAGTGCCTGGATTAGATTTTGGAGAGTGAGGTCTGATCTCGTGGGTGGTTATCCCTCACAAATTCAAGGTCCCTGTCTTTACTAAATATGATGGGGTCTCTTGTCCCAAACTTCATTTGAGGTCGTATGTTCGAAAAATCCAACCTTATACTGCTGACAGGAAATTATGTGTCCTTTTCTTTCAAGAAAGTTTGTCCGGTACTCAACTTGAATGGTTCTACCAGATGGAAGGAACCAACATTCACACATGGGAAGACTTGGTTGTTGCTTTCTACAAGCAGTATCAATATAATACTGACTTGGCGCCGACTCGTGTACAATTGCAAAACATGTCCATGGGCTCGAATGAAGGGTTCAAAGAGTATGCCTGGAAATGGAGAGATCTAGTTAGAAGGGTGCAACCTCCTTTGACTGACCGGGAATTGGTGGATATGTTCATGGGCACTTTGACGGGTCCATTCTTTAATTTTCTGATCGGGAGTTCTTCATCAGGGTTTACTAAGCTAATTCTGACTAGCGAACAAGTTGAATGTGGTATCAAGAGCGGGAAGATTTCAATGGCTGCAACTTTTAATGTTGTGAAGAAGCCCTTCGTTGGTAAAAAAGAAACCAATTTTGTCTATTTCCAGAAAAGCCATAGTAAGAATGACCGCCATCAGTTTGTGGGATCGGTGTTGATCTCTAATCCGGCATCGATCTCTAATCTAGCGCCTGTTCAACAACAACAATAAATACAACAAGGCAACCAACGTAGGTCAGATGCTCCGAGGAGGCAGTTTACTAGGATTAATATGCATTGGCTCAAGCATTGAAATATTTGTTAAAGGTTGACCTCATAACACTCTGGGGTCCTCCTCCTAATCCCAACACATCCTCTCCGAAGTACAATCCAAATGCAAAGTGTGCCTATCATTTGAACATTTCTGGGCACGACACCAATAACTGTTGGGCCTTGAAAAAAATTCAAGCAGACAAAGGAATAACAAAGGCATAAGTGCTATTGAATATGTTTTGTATGTTACTTCCGTAAGTGATATCGTTACTCCTATCTCAACAGTCAAGAAGAATTTGCTACAAGCCGGTTTATTTTTGGGTTATGTTAAAGAATGTTATTGTTGTGCAGTTCAACCCAATGGTTGCGGCTAACTGAAGAAAGGCATTCAACCCCTGATGGATGAACATGTAATTTTGATTGAGAAAGTTCCGTATGTTGAGAATTTGTGCCGATATTTGTCTGTCATATCTGGTACTCCTTTCAAGATCACTTCCGAGGGTCATGTAAGAATTACTGCCAATCCAAAATATGCTCCTTTAATCATTACAACACCTGGGCTCATCCCATATTCCTCGAAGAAGGCTATGGGTCTGACGTCTATTACCATGGCATTAAACAAGAGTTGTCTGACGAAGATGTTGAAGAGGTTGATCCCAATATTGACAATATTGCGGGACCATCAAAATTACTAGAAGTGGAAGGATTTTCTCTTCGGAAATCTCTCCACATGTTCAAGTTACAGTTACCAAGACAATTGTCAAGGCTCGGGGTAAAGATCCAATGATAGAGCCTTCCCAGACGGAGGCACCAAAAGAAGCTACAGTCAAGGACACCTTTGGACAAGAAATGGAAGAGGTTTTGAAGATCATTTGTAGAAGCGATTACAAAACTGTTGAATAGCTGGGGCAGGCCCCATCCAAAATCTCCATACTATCTTTACTACTGTGTTCTGAAGCCCATGCGTAAGCTTTAATGAAATTTTTGAAGACTTCTCATGTACCACAAGATATTTCTGATGATCAATTTGGAAGTTATGTTGCTAGCTTAACGACTGACAATGGATTAGGTTTCTCTGATGCTGACCTGAATCTAAAGGGGGGAAATCATAATAGGGTCATGTATGTATCCGTTAAATGCAGGGGCACTACATTGGCTCATGTGTTGGTTGATATTGGCTCTTCTAAAAATGTTCTGGCAAAAGGCGCTCTTGACATACTGGATTGCGAATGGGTTGTGATGAAACCTAGCGACATTACAGTTCAAGCCTTCGACGGGTCCAAAAGAATGGTACATAAAGAAGTGGATCTTCCTATCAAAGTGGGCTAACAAATCTTTTAATTCACCTTCTATGTAATTGACATCCGACCAGCTTATTCTTGTATATTAGGACGACCCTGGATCCATGGTGCATGTGTTGTTACCTTCACCTTGCACCAGAAATTAAAGTATCTTGTGAAAGGGAAGATTGTTACTGTCTGCGGAGAAGAGGAGTACATGGTCAGCCATCTGAATTCATTCCGGTATATGGAAATGGATGGTGAATTCATCGAGACTCCCTGCCAAGCTTTTGAAGTATTTTCCCCTGCTGCTATTAAAGATGTTTCTGCCATTCCAAAGACTACTAGGGTTCCGCACAAGATGGCTTCCGTGAAAGATGTCAAAGCTATTATAGAAGAAGGTGGTTGTACTGTTTGGGGTCAGCTTCCTGACATCCCCTACAAATCTGATAAGTTTGGTTTGGGCTTTACTGTAGAGAGTCAGAGGGTTGTTCTTCGCACTCGTGCTGGAAGACATCCATTATGTGTCAGCAATAATGGAGTCAATGTTATAGAAGATGCTGACAACGATTGTGATCTCAGTAACTAGATTTTTCCTACCATTGGGAATGCACTCAATAATTGGAAAGCAGACGACATTTTCCATATCTCCTTTAGCCAGGAGTAATAGCTATTTCTGTTTTTTATTGCTTTAAGAAGTTTGGTTATGTAATTTCTTTTAAAACAATAACTTTAAACCTTGTGTCTTACCCAGTGAACAATGGTTCATTTGTTAAGGGTTGTCATTTCATATGTCATATTTTCATTTAATGAAAACATTGGATGTTTTTCATTCCAATTTTGCGCTCCTTGTCTCTCTTTTACTTTATTGCACTTTCAAATAGCTATGTGTTCTTACACACACCCACACACTACATTGTAGATCCTCGTCCCCTCTCTTGTTAATAATGATTCTGCTATTTTCGCGTATGAATTTGAAAATCCGATCTACCAAGCCGAGGACGAATGTGAGAAAGATTGGGAAATACTTGGAGAACTTTCCATACTCTTAATAAAAGAAGAAAAGGATATCCAACTGCACGAAGAGCCAGTTGATGTGGTAAATTGGGTTCTGAGACAGACAGAAAAGAGGTCAAGATAGGCGCCAACTTAGAGGACAATGTCAAGAACAGGTTGATCCATATGTTGCATGACTATGTTGAGGTATTTTCTTGGTCATACAAAGACATGCCAGGGCTTGATACTTATATTATGGTTCACCGTCTGCCAATGAAAGAGGGTTGTTCTCTGATTAAGCAGAAGGTTCGTCACATGCGTCTCGAGATGTCAGAGAAGATCAAGGCTGAGGTTATGAAACAATTCAATGTTGGGTTCTTAGCAGTGATGTCATATCCTCAATGGGTTGCTAATATTGTTCATGTACCAACGAAAGATGGAAAGGTGCATATGTGTGTATATTACATGGATCTAAACAAGGCAAGCCCCAAAGATGACTTCCCACTTTCGCATATTGATGTTCTGGTCGACAACACTGCTCAACATAAGGTATTCTCTTTCATGGATGGTTTCTCGGGTTATACTCAAATCAAGATGGTGCCTGAAGACATGGAGAAAACTACCTTCATCACACAGTGAGGCGCTTTCTGTTAGAAGGTCATGCCTTTTGGGTTGAAGAATGCAGGGACAACTTATCAGCGTGCCATGGTAGCTTTGTTCCATGACATGATTCATCACGAAATAGAAGTTTACTTCGACAATATGATAGCCAGATCACAGACTGAAGAAGAACATCTTGATCATCTGCATAAGTTATTTGAAAGGCTGAAGAAGTATAAGCTAAGGCTGAATCCGAACAAATGCACTTTTGGGGTGAGATCCAATAAACTCCTGGGTTTCGTTGTTAGTGGTAAAGGTATTGAAGCTGATCCTGCAAAAGTTAAACCCATCCAATAAATTTCGGATCCCCATACTGAGAAGGAGGTCAGAAGTTTCTTAGGATGACTAAATTACATTGCCCGATTCATTTCTCATTTGACTGCTACATGTGAGTCAATCTTCAAGCTGTTGAAGAAAGATCAAGTAGTAAAATGGAACGACGACTATCAAATAGATTTTGATAAAATCAAAGAATACTTACAAGAACCTCTGATTCTGATGCCACCAGTTGAAGAAAGACCTTTAATCATGTACCTCACAGTGCTAGAGAACTCAATAGGGTGTGTATTGGGGCAGCATGACGAGTCTGGTCGAAAACAACATGCAATATACTACCTTAGCAAAAAATTTACCGACTGTGAAACAAGATATTCACTGCTCGAGAGAACTTGATGTGCTTTGGCATGGGTTGCTTTCCGACTAAGACAATATATGTTGACCCATACTACTTTATTGATCTCTAAAATAGATCCCATCAAGTACATATTCGAGAATCCAGCCCTCTCTAGAAGAATAGTCCGATGGCAAATGATCTTAGCAGAATACGAAATTCAGTACACCACTCAAAAGAAGATCAAAGTAAGTGTACTGGCAGATCATTTGGCGCATCAATCTGTGGACGAATACCAATCTATTAACTTGGATTTCCTGGATGAGAACATCATGCTAATTACAGATTGTGAAGAACCTAGACCATATGAAGTACTTGGGATAAGATCCCGATGGACTATGGTTTTTTATGGAGCTTCTAACGCACTTGGAAACAGAATTGGTGTTGTACTTATCTCTCCTCAAGGTTGCCATAAACCCTTCACTTCCAGACTTTGCTTTGACTGCACCAATAATATGGTTGAATATGAAGCATGTATTCTAGGAATTAAAGTTGCTATTGACTTGAGAATCAAATTCCTGAGCGTATATGGGGATTCAGCCTTGATAATCAGTCAGGTTAAGGGAGAATGGGATATGAAACACCCAAATCTTATCCTTTACCGAGAACATGTGCTAACCTTGATTTCGTACTTTGAAGAGGTTACTTTTGAGCATATCCTAAGATAAGAGAATCATTTGGCAGACGCATTAGCTACCATGTCATCCATGTTCAAGGTCAGAAGGTACAAAGAGGCTCCTAGAATTACCATTGAAATATTTGACGAATCGGTGCGCTGCTATGAAATTGATACTGATAGTGTAGAAGAAAAACCTTAGTTTCATGAAGTGAAAAGGTACCTTGAAGTCCAAGAATACTCTGAAGGGGCATCGATCAATGACAAGAAGTTCCTACGAAGGTTCTCGGCTAAGTTCTTCTTGAGCAATGGAATTTTGTACAAGCGCAATCATGATTCAACTCTGATTCGTTGTGCGGACAAGAAGGAAGCAGAGAAAATTATGGAAGATATGCATGAAGGGATCTTTGATACTCACTCCAATGGGAATACTATGGCTAAAAATATTCTGAGAATGGGTTACTTTTGGTCGACAATGGAAACCGACTATCACGACCACTCGAGAACTTATCATAAGTGTCAGATTTATGCTGATAAGGTTCATGTGCCTCTGGTACCTTTGAACATCATGACTGCTCCTTGGCCATTCGCAATGTGGGGCATTGATATGATTGTAGAAATCAAGCCTACTTCTTCTAACAGACATCATTTCATTCTCGTTGCCATTGACTACTTTACAAAATGGGTTGAAGCAGCCTCGTTCGTCTCTGTTACTAAGAATGTGGTGGCACGGTTCATCAAGCATAACCTCATCTATCGGTATGGTATCCCCGAGAGAATCATCACGGACAATGGAACCAACCTTAACAACACTATCATCATTGAACTCTGCATGCAGTTCAAGGTCAAGACCCACAACTCTTCTCCGTATCGACCAAAGATGAATGGCGCAATGGAAGCCGCCAACAAGAATATTAATAAGATCATACAGAAGATGGTTATGAATTACAAAGACTGGCACAAGATGTTACCATTTGCTCTTCATGGCTATCACACTTCAGCATGAACATCAACTGGGGAAACCCCATTCTCTCTGGTCTATGGTATGGAAGATGTCCTACTTGTCGAAGTTCAGATTCCTTCTCTGAGGATTATGAAAGATGAAGACTTAGAAGAAGATAAGTGGATTCAGAACAGGCTAGACCACTTGAATTGATTAACAAAAAGAGGCTTGCAGCTGTCTGTCATGGTCAGATGTATCAGAAACGTATGATCAAGGCATTTAACAAGAAAATCAAGCATCGGGTGTATCATGCTAGTGACTTGGTAATAAAGTGTATCATTCTATCGCAAGGTGATCCCGGGGGAAAATGGACTCCCACCTACGAAGGATCATTTATTGTCAAGAAATTATTTTCGGGCGGTGCTAAGATACTAACCACCATGGACGGTGATGATTTCCCGCACCCTGTGAACGTGGACATAGTTAAAAGATACTACGCATGAAAACGACCCGCTAGGTTGACTGGCCTGGGCAAAAATAAGGCGAACCAAAAGGGTTTGAGCAAAAATTAGGGATATATATACAAGATTGTACACCCGGCAAGTCGAAAACCTGAAAAGCGGTTTGGGCAAGAAAGGGTATCCCAGTGGACTGAAAAACCCGAAAGGGCAATCATGGAAAAAATTAGGGATTAAAAGCGTACGACTATGTCCCATTGGATCACTTACTGCAAGATTTATTGCCAAACTCAATAATTCAAATGGTACAGATCAGTTCAATCAACTTTTTCTGACATCAAAGAATGGGATATTCGAAGGCATAGGGGCAATAGCGGAGTTGGAACCCAACGAGATCATTTCCACATAGCTATATGTTATGTTTTCACTTTGTACTCTTTTCATTTTACGACAATTTCCTCTTACTAGGATTTTATGTGTCATTGTACAAAATCGTCTGTTTATAGGCAAATTATCAACACAAATACACCCTAAAATTCAAAACTTTTTGTTTTTAGTTTTTTCTGTTTTGTTTGAAAAAACGTCCAGTGACTAAAATTGAATGAACATATGCATATGAACACGATTAACTATTAACAAATATAAGCATTAGAACAAGAGTAAGCATTTACTCGAGACTCTAGGATTTGAGATGACATTCAAGTTCTCCATTAATCCCCACAGAGCCACTTCCATGAGATTATCCCCACAGAGTAATCTTCACAAAATGAAAATACATCCCCTGCAATTCCCCGGTAATATCACCCACCTATGAAGTTCCAATTAGTACAATTCATGGAAGTTCTCTTCCCCATCTGAGTTTATTCCTCCAAAACTGTAAAGCCCCCCTGCAGATTTCCTCTCTCCTACAGAGCTCATTTCCTCAGCAAGGGTGTTTCTTCACCAGAGTATTTCTCTGCCAATAGGGTTTATTTTCCCAATAGATTACAGTCTCCCCAGCTTGAGTCTATTCCTCATATGGCTACGAATCACCAGCAAAAATCCTCTCCCTAGTGAAATCACCATTATCCCCAGAGAATTGCTACGAAACATGGAACTGGACCAGATATCAGTTGACTTTATCCTCCCTATACGCGTCGGAAAGTTATCCATCTCTTTTATCCCCAATCAGAGTATATAAGGATTAAACTCCCCAGACGAGTCAAAAGGTTATCCATCTCTTTTATCCCCAGTCAGGGTATATAAGGATTAAACTCCCCAGATGTGTCTGAAGGTTATCCATCTCTTTTATCCCCAGTCATGGTATATAAGGATTAAACTCCCCAGACGATTCGGAAGCTTATCGATATCTTTTATCCCCAGTCAGGATATATAAGAATTAAACTCCCCAGTAGAGCGATGAGTGACTAATGATCCTAAACTCTTCTCCCCAAACAGAAGTCAACATTCCCCAGTGGAGTTTACTCAAACAGCAAGGAAAAATCCCCAGCGGAAGCATTCTTGACAAGGTTGAAGGTTACACATGTTCTTCATCCACCAACACCAGTCAGGGATTCATTTTCCCCAACAAAATATCATACGGAACTATTAATATACTTCCAACAACATTTTACATTCATACATCAGTCATCAACATTATAGCATATGCATACGAAACACATATAGCACGGTCTCATTTATTTTGAGAACATCATTATGCAATGCATTTCATACATCATGATATTGCATATAACTAACTCTTTATCTTTTCACGTAAAGTTCATAAAAAGATAAATATCATCAACAATTCTCAAATAGGTCCAAGGTTAATTCTTGAAATAAGACGGAGCAACTATCTAGATGACCAGCCACAGATTAATACCTGAAACAAGACAGGACAATTATCTGTGTAAAATAAATTGTATATCAATTCCCGAAACATGATGGGGTGACTATCTACATGAACATATTGTAGATCAATTCACGAAACAGGACGGGACAACTATCTACATGATGAACACTTCCTTCAGAGATATCTTCTGGCTCAGATTAAATCAAGCGTAGATTTATTCTAATACTTCTTCCAGTAGACATTTTCTGGCTCAGTTTAAATTGACCATAGATTTATTCTAATACTTCTCCCAGTTAAAGACGGACACAAACATCTTTTGGCTCAAATTAAATCAAGTGTAGATTTATTCTGATACTTCTTCCAATATACATTTTCTGGCTCAGATTAAATCAAACATAGATTTATTCTGATACTTCTTCCAGTTAAAGACAGGCATGTATATCTTCTATCTCAGATTAAATCAAGCATATATTTATTATGATACTTCTTCCAGTATAATTTTTTCTGGCTCAGATTAAATCAACCATAGATCTATTCTGATATATCTTCCAGTAGACACTCTTATGGATCATATTAAATCAAGCGTTAGATTTATTCTGATAATTCTTCCAGTTGCAGACTAGCATAGACATCTTCTGGCTCAGATTAAATCAAGTGTAGATTTATTCTGATACTTCTTCCAGTCGAAGCCAAGCGTAGACGTAGTCTAAGTTCTATCAATGCTTACTTTGGATGGCATCTATAAGCCCATCTCTGACAACTCTCCATCACCTCTCCAAATGGCATCTTTAAGCCCATTCCCAGTATAATCAACCAACAATGTTACTTTGTGCACAAGCAAGTGCAAATTTCTGGGCACTTATCTGTTCAATCATCTTCCACCTTCAGGTCACGAATCGCGGACATGCCAATCTAACTCTTTAGGTTTAAGAAAATTGAACAGGGGAAGTTGTTGTACCCCAAAATTTTCTCTCCCATTTTCTTCAAAAAAACATGTTCACAAAGGTCTCAAATACTCAAAGCTACTCAAGAGTTTACTGGTCAAACCACCTCCTAAACAAGGGTCTCCAACTAGGGTTTGGTGATTCTCAAAGAAAATTGGTTTTCAAGGGTCTCAAATGACTTTCATGGTTCATCATAGGTCCTCAATGATGCTTATGTCAAGTTTCAAGTTTTGCATCACATGTTTGCTCAGTCACTGGCTCAGATGATTGAAAATCAACTGTATTGGGTAAAAAGTCAATTATGGTTACCATACAGTCAAACTTCAAGTTTTTTTGTAAACATCAACATTTTAAGGTGATATTAATCATTTGATCAAGGTTTGATCATGATTCCCTAAGGAAGGTCCTCATAACATCAAAGGTCAAAAATTGCCAAAATTAGGGTTTTGACTAAAGATGACTGATCATTGACTTTTGGCCTAGTGCAAGACCTAATGACTTAAAGCATGATTTAAATGGCCCAAATACAACATGTTGACCTAATTACATGGCTCAAGACATTTCCAAATATGCAAGTGATTGATAGTGGAAGAATTGAATCAATTGATGAAAAGTCAACAGTCACATAAAAGTCAAACTTTGACTTTTTGGTCAACATTGGAATTCAAAAATCAAGATTCATCAAGATATTCAAAACTATAAAACTTGATCATCAAGAATCAAAAAAAGTCAACAAAAGTCAAAAGTTGGAAAATTTTCCAACACTTAGAAAAAATTTAAGTGTTTTGTTCTTAACAAAATTACTACTTCATGGCCATTTTTCACTAAGATCTAAGTTGATTCAAAGAAAACTTGCAACATGAAAGATGTAGAGGTTTATCAATTCTACAACTTTGCTAATGTGGAATGATCCTCAACAAGTTCTTGGATTAAGAGATATGAGTCCATGAAGTTGTGATATTTTTATCTAACATTTAGAGAATTTTTCAACAAGTTTTGGTCAGTTTTTCATCTGAATTTCTTGACCAATTTCCAACAAGTTCCCATTTGATTTGGCCAAAGTGGTAAACATGAAAGTTATAAACAATGTTCAAGCTTTCCAAAATGTCTAAGAACACAATTTTATCATGCTTGAGCAAGGAGAATCGAAGAGATGATGTTAGGCATTTCATGCTTGAATTTCAAGTCATTTTGTGAAGAACTCAAGAGCAAATCTCATAACCTTACCACACAATCTCACTTTTCAGGCCATGTTGCTTCTAAATCTCCACATAATCAGATATTTACATGAAATTATGGTGCATTACACAAGGATTTGAAGGTTTATCCACTTGATCATACCATTTTTGGATGAACTGCAAAAATCTCCATATCCATTTACATAAAGATCAAATTAATCACAAAGTCCACTCCTTGAGCCTCTAACTTGTTTATTCTGTCACACTCAACATGAATGCTCAGAAGCAACATCTCTAAGCCTAGCAACCACCCTGCAATACATTGGAACAATGTTTCTTCAAAGTTACTTCAAAACTAAGTTTCTAAACCATAACTTGTGATCTTATAAATCTGGTTATATAACCCTCAAAAACTCTTGCCTTTAAATAGAGAGACCAATTGCAAGTTAATACATGATTTCACAAGCCCTCAAACACTCTCAAACTCAGAATATCCAAGAGATTACCATTGTTGCACATTTGAAGCTTCCAACACCCAACTTCAAATCCACTCGTGTGTTTGTCTTTTTTATCATCCATACACCTTACATACATCACATATAACACATTCAAATACTTGTTACACTTCTTTAACACCATCTTCATCATCCTCTAAATTCCATATTCAAAGCTTACACATTAACTTGGTTGGAGAGATTCATACACTTTCAGTACAAAGTAAATATTGGAATAGCTTCAGGGAGGTCCAAGGAAACTTAATTAATCATTTACTTGCACCTGGAAGCCTCCATACGCATTCTGAGTTTTCAGTTCAAGAGGTAAGTTTCTCCAACTTTGAAATCCTTATACAAGCATCATTTGCTTTCAATTTCAAAAGATAAAATGTAAATATGATTGCCCTGAAACTAACCATGTCCTTATTTTTCATTTATGTTGACTATGTGATGAGAATTTTCGAATTGAAGTTTCTGAAATATTAGGTTTCAGTTTGGTACCAAGCAAAATTCGTTTCGGCCTTTAACTTATAGCTTTCAAAAGTTACATGGTTGAATTCGTGGTGAAAATCAAGCAGGTTTGGTGTTTATATTTTTTTTAAATGGTTGAGAAATGAGAGTTTTACAAATTCAAAAATGGTGTTGTTATTGGTCTGTTCGCGCGCAGGGAAGAAGAAGAAGATAGCAAATTTCAAAACTTTATTTATAGTATATTTACTGGGGGAATTTCATAACCGGATGAAACAGCTACCCCAGTGGTAAAACAAGCGCGCTATAATCTGAGGGACCTGGGTTCGAGCCCTAACAGTACCCTTTTATTTTTCACATATTTATTTCTTTCAAATTCAGTAGGAACAAGTATATACGTGCACCATGCATCCTCATGTTACAACCATTAGATCTCATCAAAGGTAGATCCAATGCACCAAGCACGTTCCCCATGGTACATCCCAAAGAGTCATCCCCACTAGATCAATACAGGCGCCTGGGCCTCCCTAATTTGGGCCTTTTTTATTTTTGCTTTCTAACACCCCCCAATTGCTTTATTTACTCAGGCCTATTTTTTTTTCTTTTTTTTTTGTTATTTTGTTTCAATATAATTAACTTTTTTTTAATTAACTAAATCAAATTAACTTTTTTTAAATCAAATTAACTTAATCTTTTTTAATTAAATCAATTAAATTATTTTTTTTCTTTTTTTAATTAAATTAATTGAAATAATTAATCTAGTTTCTTTAAGTTTTTTAATAATCAAATTCTTTTCTAAATTAAAATCAATTAGATTTAGGTTTTTTTTAAGTAATTAACTTTTTTATAAATAAAATTTTTCATTTTAATCATACTTTGTTTTATTTTATTAATCAGTTTGTAAAATAATTAGAATTAGGTTTTGTTATTATTTTACACTATCAAATATTTTTTTAAACAAAAACAACAAAATATTTTCTTAAACACTTTATTTTCCCCTTTTTCACCATTTTGCGCACTTTATTTTCGCATTAATATTTTCCAATGTTGTAAATGTTCAATGGTTTGTAATAGTTTTAATTAGGGTTTACTACTTTTCATCCTCATTCTTAAATTTGTACCCTTACTCCTGAAGCCTTATAATAGCGTAGAACGTTTAATTTCTGTAATTTACTACTTTCCTTATTACTGTTAGTAATTAGGGTTTGTATGGTAAGATTAAAATCAACCTTTAGAAAACCTAATCTCAAAGATAAATACTTGAAAACAAATCACTATTCACACATGCACCTCTAGGATAACATCACTTGTTGTCTCGGATAAAACAATCATGTACCTCGAATGTGGGATGCTTTAGCAAAGACCCTCAGTTAAAAGATCTTAGCCCCTCGATGACCCTTCGATGCTTCCTTCGGTAAACGATCTTAGTCCCTTACAAAAATTGCTAAAAGCATCCTACAAGTTTCCTTCTATGACTGTACAATGACCCGCGCTTGTCCCTCACATCCAATGATAGGGCTTCCTAATAACTAATGGTAGGATACCACTATCTAAAGGAGGAGGAAAAGAACAATGACCATTGAGTAGGTAGATCGCTCGTAATCTCTTGCTCACAAACTAAAAACAATCTTTACACTTCACACTTTTAAAACAACTACTTTCAAAACACTTTATAAACACTCTTGAGGACTGATACAAGGGTTATTATAAAGAAAATTGACTTACATTAGAATTTTCAAAACATCTTTTCACAAAACAACATTTTATTTCAACAGACATTTTGTATACATTCTCAACGATACGAGAATCATTACAAAATTACCACACTTAGGTATTTTCAAAAAATTTGCAAACAAACACAAACACAACATTTTTCAAAGTGAGCTAGCGATTAAGAGCCCGTAGATAACTACAGATGAAAAGGGTGCTAACACCTTCCCTTTTCATAACCTACTCCCTTACTCAGAAAATTCTCAAAGGTCTTTCATGTTCTTTTCACCTTTTCCTTTATTGGATAAAAGAAAAGTCAATGCAACTCTTGCTATCCGCAACATTTGTGATAAAATGCAAAACCCAAAAGTTAATTCTTCTACCGTATTACACAGTATTGGGTAATACCGTATCTAGGTAACCAGGTTCCCCAAGACAGTAGCCTTTTATTTTTGTGAAACAATACAAGGTAACCAGTTACCATAACTGGGTAACCGGGTTCCCTAAGTCAGTTTTGAAAAAATACTTTGAAAAAAGATGTGAAACATAAAGTTGTGATTTCCAAAACATGTTTGAAGATTTATGGCATGCATGAAACATTATTATGAACACTTGTATGCATATATATAGGTATGAATGCTTTATACCTTGATATTTGATTTGTTCACAAAATATTTCTTCAAGACTTTGATAATTTTTACTTGGTTAAGATGTCTTGAATTAAGCCATTCCATTTTGTAATCAATGATAGTTTGTATTCATCAAAACTCTTTAGGAAGCTTGTCTTCACATTAGAGCTATTACTATCTCCGCCATATCTATGTTATGAACCATTTTATAATGGAAAGAAAAGAAAAAGTTAAGGATATGAAAGATGGCTCAATAAATGGCCTTGGAAACAAACCATTTCTTCTATAAGTTTGTTTGCACCTCAGTAGTTTTATTTAATTTAATTTAGTCTATCTACCGACATTAAATGAAGAGCTACATGGGAGACAACCCATATTTACCTATTTACTGTTTTGTTGAATTTTCTAAAAAGATTAACTTGTTTGATTTCCTACATCTCAGGGCTCAGCATTCTACATAGCTTATTCTAACATTATTTTCATAATGCAGGACTTTGATGACATGGAAATTCATTTCAGAGATGATAACCAGAGAAAATGTTATGAAGTTCTATCTGAAACACCCATGTTACCAACCAGATATCCTGACACCACTTACATGACAGCCCTAGGGATTGAAAAGAGTATAAGCTACATGATTATCCAAATTGATTGGGAAGAATTTTCAGAGTACAAGCATGAAACCTATAGAAAACTTACTCTTGAATTCCTCAATTCACTTGTTTATGATCCTTATCATGGTCTTGGATTTAACCCTGACCGCATTTCCTTCATATTATTTGATCGAGAGTATGAGCTAAACCACCAAACATTCAGACACCTTTTAGGATTCCAAACTGGTCCGACCGCCCATTCCAAACTAGTACCTGAGGCGGTTTTGTTTGTTTGTACTGATCATGTATCCTTTTACCATCATATGCACGATATCACTCATACATTCATACATACATCATGCATTGCTAAAAACCATCGTTCATTGATATAGTGTTCTGACTTTTCCTGCAGCGCTCTTTGCTTAGTTGAATTTGGTTTTCCCTCTTGAGTTTATTTCTCAAAGGATGAATCTGCATTGGTCGTCTTGCTCCAGTTTATTTCTGAATTGGATTTGTGGTTTTCTGAAAACTTTGGGTTTTGGTTTATGCATTTATTTTGCACAGGAAGACTTTATCTCTTCAGCAGGAATATTGTGGCACTTCCCCGGGAAATCATATTTCCTTCCCTAGAAAGTCATTTCTCTTTGCAAATCCCCTTGACAATAAGTGGAAGTCTCTTTATTTGAGACAGATTACGTATTACCCTTTCCAGGCAGATTTCCTTGGTTAAAGAAGAAGTTGAGACCCGTTCTTGGCAAAACACCAGAATCTTGGGGAAACTTGATATAATTTCTCTTTCTACCTTCAGTGAATGTTGGTAGTACATCGGCAGTGAACGTCGGTGTTTCTTATCTTTTTGCTATCTTCGGTGAACGTTGATAGTTCATCGTTAGTGAACGGCGGTGATATGATATATTTTCTCTCTCTACCTTCAGTGAACGTTGGTAGTACATCGGCAGTGAACGTCGGTGTTTCTTATCTTTTTGCTATCTTCAGTGAAAGTTTATAGTTCATCGTCAATGAACGGAGGTGATATGATATATTTTCTCATTCTACCTTCAGTGAACGTTGGTAGTATATCGGCAGTGAACGTCAGTGTTTCTTATCTTTTTGATATCTTCGGTGAACGTTGATAGTTCATCGTCAATGAACGGCGGTGATATGATATATTTTCTCTTTCTACCTTCAGTGGACGTTGGTAGTACATCGGTAGTGAACGTCGGTGTTTCTTATCTTTTTGCTATCTTCAGTGAATATTGATAGTTCATCGTCAGTGAACGGCGGTGATATGATATATTTTATCTTTCTACCTTCAGTGAACTTTGGTAGTACATCGGCAGTGAACGTCGGTGTTTCTTATCTTTTTGCTATCTTCAGTGAACGTTGGTGTTTCTGATATTTTTGCTATCTTCAGTGAATGTTGATAGTTCATCGTCAGTGAACGGCGGTGATATGATATATTTTCTCTTTGTACCTTAAGTGAACGTTGGTAGTACATCGGCAGTGAACATCGGTGTTTCTTATCTTTTTGCTATCTTCAGTGAACGTTGATAGTTCATCGTCAGTGAACGACGGTGATATGATATATTTTCTCTCTATACCTTCAGTGAACGTTGGTAGTACATCAGCAGTGAACGTCGGTGTTTCTTATCTTTTTGCTATCTTTAGTGAACGTTGATAGTTCATCGTCAGTGAATAGTGGTGATATGATATATTTTTTCTCTCTACCTTCAGTGAATGTTGGTAGTACATTGGCAGTGAACGTCGGTGTTTCTTATCTTTTTTCTATCTTCAGTGAACATTGATAGTTCATCATCAGTGAACAGCGGTGATATGATATATTTTATCTTTCTACCTTCAGTGAACGTTGGTAGTACATCGGCAGTGAACGTCGATGCTGAAAAAATCGGCTGAAAATCATCAAAATAATGAAGTCGCCATCGAACGTCTTTTATCCCACAGGAAGGGAAAGGTAAACATCGAGGAAACCTGAAAAGGGTGAAATCAAGGTCTTGCGACCGAGTGATAAGGGTAAGGGAGTTTGTTACGCGAGGGGAAGGTATTAGCACCCCACACGCCCGTAGTACTCTATGGTATCCACTCTTGTTGTCTATCTTATGGGTGTGTATAATCTATGCTTACTATTTATCATTGCTAAGGGGAGAATGCATGCAAATGAAAGGGGAAAAGAATGTAGGGAAAATAAAATCGTGCTCGTTCGGGCCCTACCCCAATTCCTACGTATCCTTTTTAAGGAATCAGAGCAGCCGTAGTTCGGCTTATACGTTTTTGTTTGTTTGTATTTTTTTTTAATGAACGATAGTAATTTCGCCTTCTGCCGCAACTCGACCTTTGGAGATTTACGCGTCAGCACAGAAGTGAATTAATATGTTCTTTCTGAAAAGAATTTGAAAGAAATGTACCTGGACGCACAAAAAGGTTTGAATTTGGTTGATATTTTTGCTTGTAGGTAATAGCTAGTTGATCTCAAGGGAGAGATTTTAGCCATTTCTCTACTTATTCATGAAATGAGTCTTTGAGACTTGAACCACACCAAAGCTTATAATAAGAGAACAATAAGGTTGAGAGGGGACCCGCTTATCGTCTCACATACTTAACGAAGATATGATTCTTGTCAGTAAATTTTTAGTATTTTGAAGTTTGTAAGAAAAAGAAGTTTTTGTTTTAAATGCATATGCAAAGGGGGAAAGAAAGTCACATGAAGACTAGCCTATTTCTAAACCTAATTTTATCATGCGTTGTTAGACCTAAGTCAAGGATGAATAAAAGGGAAACGTCTACCTAATGTTAGCATGCACATGGATTACGGTAAAGCCCGGTTTCTCATGATTTCTAGAAAGCAATAAAGTACTGAAATGAGATAAACAAGAGAAAATACCAAACGGTTATCAATCCGTAGCAAAGCCTATCGAAACAAAGAAACCCGACGATCTTCGCGAAAAGCTTCACCAATCAAAGAAAAGAATCAAAAATCAAACGCTCGGAATAAATTTCGATGCATCATCGATGTGAAAATAAATCACAATTGAAACCTCGAACATGTCCGCATATCGTGCAATAAACCTGCATAAGATTCCAGATCTCAACAAGCAAAGGTGAATCACCAATTTCAAGAAAACAAAATGATTATTAAACATAAACCATAGTAAAAAAATTCTAATCAAAATCTAAAAAAAGGAATCTAGAAAAATTTCATCATACTCCACTATTTTTATCATTTTCAATTATTGAAAACCAGAAATCAAATAAAAAGACTAAAAAAGAAACTAAAACAAAAACCAAGACTCAAAGGGGGTACATGGCAGAAATCCAGGGGGTGAGTTGTAGTAAAGAGGCGCTAGGCCCCTTCTAAAAGTCCATAAGCTGTTTTTTTGTTTGTTTTTTTAGTTACAGCTTCCAAAAAAATCTTGTAGTATAGGCTTGAGAAGAAGGAATTTCGGTCCAGCCTCAACTTTAGGTTAAAAGTTGTTGGGACTTTTGAACTCCTTCTCTCACTTCTGAATGCGAACAGCGTCGGAACTTCTCATCTTATTCTTTGATCGTCCATTGCCTCCATCGTGATTCTCCTTCAACCCAACATCTCACCTCACGATCTCCGGCATCGCCTTACAAACTCCACTGATCTTCAACGTTCACCGCCGTCTCGCTCATGCTTCAGTTGATCGTCAATCGAACTGCTGTTCAGAATGATCTTCTCTCATGATTTTCGTCTCCGACGACTTCAACACAGCGTCGCCACCGTTTTCCTTACGATCATCGTCAATTCTGGATCTTCATTGTGTTTCTCTTCTCATATTCATGCCTCTAAAATATCGCATCTTATTTTTTCTTCAGATTCAAACGGCGGCAAAGGAGTAGGAGAACGTACAGTGTGTCTTCGACAACAACGAACAAAGATAGCACACTGGATAATTCTCGCTCCAGGTACGATTACCATCAGATTCCCTCTTCTTCCTTTTGTTTGAATCACAACTCGTAAACCTTCTTCCCATCCCCAATTTTCTTCTGCATTTTTGCTTTGCCGCTATATTGATGTAATTGTGCATTCTTAATGATATTGTGATTGCATTTGAAGGGGAAATGAAGGAGGTTGAAATGGTGCTTGAAACAGAGATGAAGATGCGATGTTGAAATTGCGGATTGTTGATGGATTTGCGTTGATGGAGAGAAGTTACAGCAACAAGAACTGAAGTGATTGTTGCAATGTTGTAGGTTGTCCATGAGTGATGAAGATGTGAAGCAGTTTGCAGAAATTCCTAGGGAGGATGAAGATGTTGTGATGGTTGTTGATTCTTCTTCTACTTTCAATTTCTGGCTTTTCATGATGCGATTTGAGAACTCTTTTTTTCTTCTTCTATCCTTTGCTTCTTATTCTCCCTGATTTGTTATTATCATCGAAATTTTGTGATGTTACATTCTTGATTGTTGTTCGCAGCTTTGATGGAGATTCGAAACAAAAACAGATGCAACAGAACTGGTGCAGATGAAGAAGTTTTGAGAATTGTGAAGTCCATAAAGTCGCGGTTATCGTTATAATGAAGAAGTGGAGGTGCTTAGATGGAAGCATTGATGTTGAAAGTTATGAGAGAGATGAAGGTTTTAAGGTGATGAAGAAAATGAAAAGGTGGAGGTTTGAAAGAGGCGATGCAGAATTGAAACATGTGATCGAAGATTGAAGCCGAGTAGTGATGTTGTGCAGTTTCAGAAATTGCAAGAAGACGAATTGAGAAGTTTCTTGTGCTTTTTCTTGGTGAGTTTCCTTTTGAGATTTTCTATTTTTATGGATAATGAATCCTCCTCCCTCACTTTTGTGCATTTCTTTAATTGTGCGAATTTTTTGTTCTTGATTGAGGCGATGTTGTTGTTTGACTGCATATGCTAAGAAGAGTTGCACATAATTAATGTGGTTAAAGAGTTTATCACATTCTTGTAATGGATTGAAGAACGAGAGATGAAGATGGTGAGTTCTGCGTGCAGATTGCAGAGAGATGAATGAGGGCTGGATTCTGAAAAATGCAGAGTGAAGAGAGAAGATGAAGATGAAGGGGAGGGAAGAAGGAAGAGGTTTATGGAAATTCTTCTTGAAATTACAGGCTTGGATCAATTGGTAAGTTTTTTTGTAGTCTTTCTCTGAATAAAAATAACAATGCATCTCTGTGTGAATTGATGAAAAAAATCCCTTCCCCCTTTGTTATATATCTCTCAAAAATCTGTTAGAAAGCAGTTAGTTATGGTTAGTTGTATTGAAATTCTGTTATGGGTTGTTTATTCTGTTATGTAAGTTGTTAGGATCCCTTGGGTGATGTTGAAGTTAGAAGTTAGTTTGTTAGGATGTCAACTGTTAGGGAGGTTGGGTATTCTGTTTTGGATCTGTTAGGTGGTTAGAAACTGTTTGGGGGTAGTTAGAGAGTTTGTTACTCTATTTGACAACTAGTTAGTAGAAGTTAGTTTAAGAGGAATTTTGTTTTGTTACAAATTCTTAGAACTGGACTGTTAACTGTTATTGATTTTTGCTTTTTAATCTTTCTATGCAGGGCTGAACTGTTGACGGGCTAGGAGTTCCCTCCTGGACATCCTTTTCCTTTAGCACCATTTGACACACGTATGCAAGGGTTACTTCTATGTCCACTACATTTAATTTCCACAATGAATTCAATAAAGTACCCTTATTGAGACGAATATGGGAGTCAACGTTTTCAGGGTAACTACCACTAGTTCTAAATTTCCTGCTGAGTTCTTCTTGAAGTTGGAGCAACTGAAAAGCACCTTTAGCAGCTGTTAAATGTGATTTCCAGAAGTGTCCTTTATTGCGAACCCATTTAGTCAGAAACGGCACTCCAAGATAAAGGACCATTTTCCCTAGTTCTTGAGCTGCTTGTCTCAAGTATATATAGCCTATAGTATGTAACATGTCCACTCCAAAAGTTGCATGAGAAGACCGTTTTGCTTCAGATTCAGCGCGCTGCAAGAAACCTTTTTGGTCATCACGGACCTATTGGCTGAGACAATCTTTTGAAGAATTCCACCATTGGGACTAAGTGACTGAAACCAGGACTCGGAATAACTGCTATGGGAGTTGTTTTTGACATTGTTTGAATCACAAGTTTGTGAGAAGTTGTATCTGGGTTTTTTTTGTGTACTTTAAGATTACAATCATAGATACGTGTTTGTATATAGGAACAAATAGTAAGTAGTAGTCAATTTGGTATGCACGAAAGGCAAAAGTTGTATTCTCTTTGTTCAGTACTTTGACTGTTAGCAACATCAAACGTAATAGAGTACATGCATGGTGACGTAAGTGCATATGCAAGATCAATACTTTTAAGATTTTTTTTAAAAATATTGAAATGAAAATTGAAATTGGATTTGGAGCATAACTTTGATTCATATAGAGGAACATGACTTCTCTTCTATATTATTTATTTATTTTTTAATGATAAAGTTTGGATTTCCCTCCAAAAGCTTTAATTAGAATGAATCTTCAAGCATCTAATATTTTCTCCAATTTTCAATCTTGAACCTTGCTTTCATATTGTTGTATTTTCTTTGGATTCTTCAATATTTCTCGGATGAGTTTTGTGATACTTGGTATCTTGGCGATGAAGTATGACTTGAATCTTTCTTTCCCTCCAAATGCTTCTTTTATCTTTTCAAATTTTGCTTCAAATTGCATCTTCTAATATAACACATCATGAGATCAGATACTCTCAGTCAATCAAAGGAACTCATGTAAGATATTGTCAAAATCTTGGATGCAACTATGATCCAATACACCACGTTCACCCCAAAGCCTTGTGTGGGAACCAAAGAGATAACTTGATGGCTTAAGCAATGTGACATCTTGATCCTTAAGCATCATAGCTAAATGAAATAATTTGTTTGAATCAATGATAATCAAAGATCAAACGGTAAAACGGGCACCAGTATATCCACATTTGTCTTCTGTATGAGGTTTCTGATCACCTAGGTTGTGACTTAAGTAATAAGCTCCCCCTTTTGACTTATAAAGAAAGGTCGAAAGAAAACCCTAGCTAGTCATTAACGAAGAACCTCTGACTATTAGTCCTGCCAAATTCATCCGACAAACCCACGCATAGGGAAATAAACCCTAATCAAAGGATGACTTTAAGCACAAGGAGGTAATGAATGCTTGATTTAGTGACCCTTATATGACCTCGTAGAACAACTTGGAAATAAACATGGGGATACAGAAAGAAATATGACCACGATGGCCATGACTTGATTATGATGAAGAGAGCGCCTCAAAGGAAAACCAAATCAGATTTGAACACCAAGGATTAGAAACCCTAACTCACACTTGCATTGCCTACCCGCCTAGAATCTTGCATCTTAAGGTAAAGTTGATAGGAAAAACACCCTTGAATCCTGATATGCAGATCCCTAATTGGTGAAATAGGGAATAGCTTATTCCACCGCATCAACGCACAATCAACCTCTAGGAGCTTCAACAATGAATGTACCTTTGGATTCTGAAAGATAATCCTAATAAGATCCCAATGGCATCCATACTCTCGACGAAACTTTTTTCCATAAAATATGAGCACACGATTCACACAAAGGTATAGAACCAAATACTCGTCACTTAAGAGGAAGCTTCAGATGAAAATCCAGTCTTGGTAAGGAAACCCAAGAAGTGGTGACAGATGGAGGTCTTTAATTCTGAAGGAAGGATACTTCAGATAGCCATAAGTGGCAACCTTAAACCATAATCCTTGGTGAAGAACTTGATTAGAGCACTATTGTCAAAACCTGGCTTCGATCACATATAGGAAAATGGACTCTGATAACTTCGTAGCTTGACGAAGACAGAAATTCTCAATGACACAGATTACAACCCTAATTCTACCACTTACTGTCTAAATAAGAAATCAGCCTTTTTGGACGCAAATGCCTTAACCGTTGTGAAACCCTAATATCGCACAGCCACTGAACTTTGAACCTCAAGCGCTTTATTGAATGTCGCGCAAGCTAGGTTAGTGACCTAATAGAATATATAGAGTTGAATGCAAAAGTCTAAGCCAACATAAGAAATTAGGAGGGCAAATTTTGGGGTGCAACAGCTGCCCCTATTTAATCGCCTTAGACCTGAAGGTGAGATTGGCGCCAGCCTTTCGAACCTTCAAGGTAAAAGAAGATTAAATGCTAAAAGAACCCGAAAATTTACGCTCCGAAGCCAGTCAGGTATCATTATTTTTGGTCTTTCTATTTTTTTTTTGCTAGGTTAAAGGCGTTATGAGGTTAGATGTATGTTTAACCAGGGTTTGACACACAGCAGAATAACTTGGTTATCAAGGAACATCTGTTGGGATTTAGTAACAAACACCTGTAAGAAAGATATCAAAAGGTATATGCCTGAAGTCTGTAGCAAACATACGAAAAAAAGTATCAGAGACACATATCCGGGGTTGGTAGCGGATACGCAAGAAAGAGACATCAAAAATACATATCCGTGGTGGGTATCGGACACGTAAGAAAGAGGTAGAAAAGAAACATATTCGTGGTCGGTGTCGGACACGTAAGAAAGAGATAGAAAAGAAACATGTATGTGGTCGTTATCTGATACGTAAGAAAGAGATAGAAAAGATACATATATGTGGTCGGTATCGGATACGTAAGAAAGAGATAGAAAAGATACATATCCGTGATCGATATCGGATACGTAAGAAAGAGATAGAAGAGATAGATATCCGTGGTCGATATCGGATACGCACAAAAGATATAGAAAAGATACATATCTGTGGTCGGTATTGGATACGCACAAAAGAGACATCAAAGATACATATTCGTGGTCGGTATCGGATACGTACGAAAGAGACATCAAAGATACATATCCGTGGTCGGTATCGGATACGTACGAAAGAGACATCAAAGATACATATTCGTAGTTGGTATCGGATACGTATGAAAGAGACATCAAAGATACATATCCATGGTCGGTATCGGATACATATGAAAGAGACAGACCGAAGAAAGCTCTTACAAAGAAAACACCAATCGAAGGTGAACTTACTGAGGGAAGAGACCAAACAAATGGGACTCCTGACAAATGATACCAGTCGATGATGGATTTTAACAACTGATATCAGCCGAAGCGGGGTTTTGAAAGATACCTGTCGAAGCGGGATTTTGAAAGATACCAGCCGAAGCGGGATTTTGAAAGATATCAGTCGAAGCGGGATTTTGAAAGATACCAGCCGAAGAGGGATTTTGAAAGATACCAGCCGAAGCGGGATTTTGAAAGATACCAGCCGAAGCGGGATTTTGAAAGATACCAGCCGAAGCAGAATTTTAAAAAATGATACCAGTCGAAGCGGGATTTTGTAAGATACCAGCCGAAGCGGGATTTTAACAAAGGGTACCAGCCGAAGCGGGATTTTGAAAGATACCTGTCGGAGCGGGATTTTGAAAGATACCAGCCGAAGCGGGATTTTGAAAGATACCAGCCGAAGCGGGATTTTGAAAGATACCAGCCGAAGCGGGATTTTAAAAAATGATACCAACTGAAGCGGGATTTTGTAAGATACCAGCCGAAGCGGGATTTTAACAAAGGGTACCAGCCGAAGCGGGATTTTGAAAGATACCTGTCGGAGCGGGATTTTGAAAGATACCAGCCGAAGTTGGATTTTAAAAGATACCAGCCGAAGCGGGATTTTGAAAGATACCAGCCGAAGCGGGATTTTGAAAGGTACCAGCCGAAGCGGGATTTTGACAAAGGATACCAGCCGAAGTGGGATTTTGAAAGATACCAGCCGAAGCGGGGTTTTAAGGGATGCCAGCCGAAGGTGGACTTTAGGATAAAGAAACCAGCCGAAGGGGAATCTTAATCCAGGAATATTATGCTGAAGGTAGATTCCTAAGAAAAGAACGTCGGTCGAAGGCGAACTTACAACTGCAAAGAGACCAACCGAAGGGGACTCGCAACAAATGATTCCAGCTGAAGGTGGATTTTAAAGGATGCCAGCCGAAGGTGGACTTTAGGATAAAGAAACCAGCCGAAGGGGAATCTTCATCCAGGAATACTATGTCGAAGGTAGATTCCTAAGAAAAGAACGTCGGTCGAAGGCGAACTTACAACTGCAAAGAGACCAGCCGAAGGGGACTCTCAACAAATGATACCAGCCGAAGGTGGATTTTAATGAATTCCAGCCGAAGGTGGACTTTAGGATAAAGAAACCAGCCGAAGGGGAATCTTCATCCAGGAATACTATGCCGAAGGTAGATTCCTAAGAAAAGAACGTCGGTCAAAGGAGAACTTACAACTACAAAGAGACCAGCCGAAGGGGACTCTCAACAAATGATAAAGGTATGCATATCTGGTCAGAGTTAGATACACAAGAGCGAAGTTGATCATCAAGAAACAAATGTTTAGAATTGCTAGCGAACACAGGAATGAGACTAACCTAAGAAAGCCCCAATAAAATAAAATAAAAAGGACGCATTCGCCTAAACAAGGGCGCCAGACAACTGGACTTTGAAGAGACATTAAAAGACTCTTAATCATAAAAAGTTAGCTAGGCTAATGAAAGGAGGACCCGACTAACGCGGATACCAAAATAAGGAATCGACTAAGAAGGACCTTTAAAGAGCACCGATCGAAGGAGAACTTTACAAGAGAAAGAGATTGGTCAAAGCAGACTCTAGCAAAAATTGCCATTATACGTTGGGCTTTTGATAGGTTGCAAATACGCAAGAACTAAAAATCCCTCAGGCCAGAGGCGGGGTGTTAATTCTTCAAGAGTGGCAATTGTCTAAATTACCACACACGGAGTATGGATACTCAAACACTTGAGACGCAAGAAAGGTTATACACCGACTCTTACTCACACTCTAACGACAAAGAAAACATGGGTAAAAATAACCAAAGGCTTACAAAGGCAAGCGCAAACCACAAACTTACTGGGGAAATGGAGAAATACCAAAGACCCGACTGGTGGTGAATCCAAACAAAATCTGTTGGGGAAACATAATAGAATTACCCTAGGCTTCTTGTGGAGGTAAATCAAATCTGAGCGCATAACCATCTGGTTGCCACAGGTGGACACAATTGGCTTATACTCATGCATGTTTGAATTTTTTATAGCGTAATGCTATATACAATGGAAATGCTACGAGTTTTGATAGATGCAATGTAATGATGCATGTTTAGCGATGCACTGGGGGAAACACATCAATAATCAGCTGCTGAGAAGATCATGAACTTCCGAACAATTATTTTTGCACATCTGATCTTCTGTAGAGAAAGGGAAAAATGAACTTCAATGGGGAACCGAGATTTGGAACCGTCAACCCCCTAAATACCGATATCACTGGGGAAATAACTTCCTGGGATAATACTACAAAAATAAATTGTAGTTCAGTGAAAATCTTGAATTCTGATCAAACTCCCAACTTCACGCGGAATAAATTATTTATCCTCTGTTGGAAAGAGAAAAGCTTTTGCTGGGAATGGAAACTTATGGCATATAAATCCTTGACGAAGATCACTTCCATTAGGAAGTATAGGAATTCTTAAATAAAAAGAAATCTACTCAGACCGCACTAGGGATAACATTGCTGGGAGGTAAAAGATCCTCACTTGGGGAAGAAGCAAACCTCCCGGGATAGAAACTCCACTAAGGATATCTCAACAAAATTTTCTACCACTGGTAACGGAAGAGTTATGGCTGGAATTCTCCTGTACACCTCACCAGAGAGATAGGACACTTGCTCCATTACAGAAAGAAGAAGAATTCCACTGGGGAAATTGGGTCTCATTATACGAACATCCTCATGTTACCCTTCTTGATTAAATTGCTGGTATGCATCTTGTCATAAAAGACCAATAGTACTTGTAAAACAGAAATTGGGGTGACGTGCCCCTGTTTGGAATGGAAAACCTTACTGAAGAAATACAACTTGAATGATCAATCACTGGGTAAAAACCGCGATGCAAGATTGCAACTTCAACATGCCGACTCTGAGGAGGAATGCCACTAAAAGGTGGACTTGAGAAGATGCTGCAAAAATAAATTGCAGCTCACTGAAAAGGGATCATCTTGACTTTGAACAACTTTTATATTTCCAAGGAGAAAGAACATTCTCCTACTACAGAGAAACGAGGATGCTTCACTGGGGGAGAAAAAACAAATCTCAAAAGAGGAACCCCTTGGTGGATAGGTCTATGTCAAGTAGCAACAAGTCTTTTACTGGGAGGAGGAATCTCCCTAGGAAGCAATATTCCTATCACATCTTGTACGAATAAACAAACCCAAATAATCTTTGCGTTACTGCTCATATTCTACTGTGGATAACAATTCAAACTTCAACTGGGGATAATAACCTTGACTTAGGACAAATGATATCAGTAAATGGACTTGAGTCTCTGATAAGTTGAAGATAACAATCTTAACTTCTCGGCATAATTTTCAAATTCATAGGTCGTTTAACCTGCGTATGGACTTGATCTGATCAACTACTCAAGAAGAGAGAAGTCCCTTACATAAATTCTTGCCCCAGTCTGTAAGGCTTTTGCAGAAAAATTGCCTCGAGAGGACTTTCTAAGATATGTACCGCCAAGATAAACTGCCCCAGTGCTATGAACTTTGAAACATGATGTTTAGATAACCAAAATTGGAGAGGATTCCAACTATGCTTGAGCGAGCGCTCATACATCTCCAAATGTTGGGAAGGTTCTCCTCTGATCAATGCATTCTTAGAGAGATTTGTTAAATCTCAACATAACTTCCCCAGTTTGACTGTACTTTGAGGGATAAAATCCTGACTTGAATGCCTCAGATTGGCTACATACTTACTCGATGGGGTATTCGACGCGCTTGCTCCTACTCAACAGAGTCTTGACAGATCTCTTCTTTTACCTCATGCTCACGGAGAAAGGCGAAGCTTTCAGAGTTTTAAAGATAATACAACCTTTGGGTGGCTGACTTACGTCTTGAAAGTAGGCTATTTCACAACCATACTTTTCTTGAACTGCTTCAGTCCCTAATCAGATACTTGAAGAAATACTTCCCTTGGGACCAACTGAAAGTAATGCACCGCCACTTGACAGAGACTTTGGGAAACCACCATTTGCAATCTACTTAAGATAATTTCTCAAACTGGTATTCTTTTACTCGACAGAGTCAATAGAATATTTTCCCCAGGTTAAGACCATTCTCATAAATGATTTACCTTTAAACGGTATCCTGAAGCAATTTATCCTAGGAGATGATCAAATTTTCATCTGATGCTCATTATGCAAACTTACTCGATGTTTAAGACTTGTTCATATGCAAAGAATGTTTATTCTGAGAATGATAATTGTAATGCAAAGCTCGTGTTTGTCTTGAAGTTAAAAGATTTATAAAAAATATTTTGAAACATCAAAAATTTGTACAAAAGATAGTAAAAAGATGGAGTGATACCAACTCAAAAGTTTTTTGCAAGCCTCCTAGGAGTCAGATTACCATATTTCTTGTTACATTGTGCTTTCGAATTAACCCTTTCTTCAGTTAGGACTTTTCAGGGTTGTAACGTGGCCTGGTTCATGGTTTATAGAAAAAACGGATTTAAGGCTCAAAATATTTGGTGCCCACCCATTCTCCGTGATGTTCTCCAGTCCTAAGTTCAGTTAAACTGATACGAGCACTCATTCCTCAAAAGGAGTTTACCATGGTTGAGGAGGATAGTAGTCACCCACCCTTTCATTCTTGGTGTCTGATCACACAACTTTATTTTTTGTTGAGGATTTTTATTTGGTGATCCCCTTTCGCTTTTCGTGCTTTCTTTTTGTATTCCCTAACTTTTGCCTGGACAAATTCCTTTTGATTTTGATTTTGAAGTCCAGCGGGATGCCCTGACTTTTGCCTAAGCGACTTGTCTTCTCAAGTTTCGGCTTAGTGGGGCTTTGTTTCTTTCTTTTATTATTCCTTTTAGTTTGAACCAGTCATGTGACTTCGAATCATTTTTTTTACTTGCTGAAAAAGGTGTGACTGCCTCACTTCTTGGTTGACGAGGAATAGCCACTATGGTATCCTCATCTTTTGACCTCTTGATGTACGAGAGATATTCTTTGGGATATCGTTCTCTTTGATGCACGACGTTGATAGATGAGAGTTTAACCATTGTGGTTTTGTTCTTTTTCAACCTTCTGAAGGATAACCTTTGTTGTATCCTTTGATGCGCACTTTTAATGAGTTTTGAATGCCCAATCAGATTAACTGAAATCTACCCTGCCCCGTGTTAAATGTGAGGGTTTTTCTGAAAAGAAAATAAACTCCTACTTCAAGGCTCAAAGGGGTTGACGAGGGTCTATCTCCCTTATATCTCCGGTGTTTGGGAATTTGAAACAAGGCATGTACATCATCAGCAGGGTCCTACTCAAAAGCACACAGTTTAAAATTTTTGGTATATTACTCATCATCCTCCCTCCAGAGGTTTTTTTGCTTTATTTAACAAGAGTTAAGTATCAAAAAGTCAAAGGAAAACATTAATGAGTGAATACGAATGGATTAATTCAAAACAAACATACTCAATGCATTATGATTAATATTCAATAATAAGCAAGTTTTTCATATAAGAAAGTACTGAACCAAGACAAGAAAGATTACGAATGAGAATGCAAATGTAATTTGGAAATGCCATGTTGAGGAGACTAGTCTCCGTATGGATTTGTTGCTTCAAACGATGATCTGGCAGTCAAGACATCTACTGAGACAACGGAGACTTCAAATCTGACTGGCTGGCCTGAAATTGACATCCTTTGCATCCAGCAGGTATTGCATATTTTCTTTGAAAGCCCAACAATCTTCAATGGAATGGCCTATTTCCCCAGTATGGTAATCACATCGGATTCCTTCACCATATGTGATGAGGGCTTTATCAAGCGAACTTGCATAAATTGCATCATGCAGTATCTTCTACATAGAGAAGAAATACCAACCATCTTCTATCACGCAGAAGAGAAATCCAGCCGCTGAATTCCGGAGCGTCTCCCACTACACAAAAGGAGCGACGTCTTCGATTACATAGAAGCGATATCCAGCAACCATACCAAATAATCTTCTACTACACAGAAGAAAGTAAACTTCATCTCCTACTTCACAAGAGAGAAGTTTTAGCAACCGAATTACGGAGAATCTCCTACTTCACAAAAGAGTCTCTGTCTTCTACTACACAGAAGCAAAAATTCTGAAATTGTAACAAAGAATCTTCTACTACACAGAAGAAAGTAAACTTCATCTCCTACTTCACAAGAGAGTCGCCGTCTTCTACTACACAGAAGAAAAATTCAGAAACTGTAACAAAGAATCTTCCACTACACAGAAGAAACTAAACTCTGAATATAGCATTCGACCTTTGAGGTATTTTCTTCTATACAACAGCAGATATCCAAGAACTCGACGTCTTACACTTCTCCATCATAGAAGCATCACCTCCTCCTATACTTACACATAAGAAGCATCCAGCTGAGGAAAGAGTCTGAAATGGTTTTCCCAAACATGGACTGGACCTTGGAAAAGAATCCAGACAAGTACCAAACTTCATACTTCAACCCCTCGCAGTATTCAATATCCTGACTAAATGCCCCAGAACGGGAGACACATCAAGCATTTGTATCAAAATCAGGAGAGAAATTTGTTGGAGGATGGCCCAAAGCGCGAAGCTTAATCAACTGAGCTTCCAACACAGGAGGAAGTAACTGGATACAAGGTATAAAGATTGTATCAACCTGCTTCTCAAGCTTTTTTTGTCTCTGCTGGTAAGTTTTACCCCGTGGGTTTACTTGGGAACCAGAAACTAGCTGCTAGCAAGAAAATCCGAGAACACGAAGCTCTGGGTGCAACCAGACCCACAAAGTATCTCATGATTTGAAAAATGTCCCATAGGCTGGGGAAGAATGATAGCTCATATTGCAACAACGTATACGAGATCACTTTTCTTTGCCAACGCTGTCTTCAAAGCTTCCATACCCGACTCAACTAAGTCTTCAATTGGCTATCTTTTCTCCTTGAGGATTTCTAACTACAGGCTATTGTTTTCATATCCCCAATAAACAACCCCATCTTATTCTATCTCATCGAACTCCCCACGAAGTTATTCCACGACTTTTTTCGGATAACGGAGCGGTGAGAATTCAAGATTCACAATTATGAAGAGAAAATACCGGGCCTTAATAAGGATTCCCCATTCTGAGTACCTTCTGAGTACCTCCCATGGATGCATGAAGATGCATGAGGTGAGTGAGAAAACCCTCCCTCTGATATGATTTGGACACCACAGTCTCCGGATTGATCTCGATTTGGACCTTGTCTCTAGATGACGTACCATCTTTAATCGAATGATCAATTACCCCAGGATAATATGCGTAGAAGATTCTTTTAGGAGAACAAATGAATGCTTTTCCAAGAAAATCGATATAAACTGCATCATCAGGCATACTACGCCACAAAAACTAATACAGTCTGTCTTATATCAAAACAAAAGAGACATCCACCTAGTGAAAGAGAGTGGGGTAATTGGCCAAATAGGAATTGGACCTTTGGAAGAGACACCAAACATGTGCTTGGCTTTATATTTCAACCCCTTTGTAGACTTCAATATTAAAACCGGGTACCCCGGAATAGGGGTTGTATCTAGCATACATATCGTAATCAGAAGAGATGTTTGTGGGAGGAAGTCCTCGAAGATTAGAGCTGGGAAGAACTGCATCAACATGCTCATCAGGATTCTTATGTCTTGGCTTAAAAGCTTTGCCCCATGAATTCACTCGGGGAATAAAGACTGTCTATTGTTGAACGAATTAGGGAACACAAAGTTATGGAGGATGCCCCTGATTAAAAAGTCTGATGCCCCGGTGTGGCAACCACATCTGACGTTGGTCAATAAGAACAAAGCACTGATATAAGATCCTACAGTAAATGGGAACCATCTGGTGATATGATGTTCCAAGAACTCAGGATTGCGTAGTACTCCATGGTTGGAAGCAATTCCCAAAAGATGAGGAGAAGAGAGAACCTTTATTGTGATAGTAGGTGCAATATTGTTGACATCGTCATCAGAGCTTTTATGACCTGGCTCATCTGAGTTATCAATCAATTATCTTCCTGCTTGAAGAGATTTCTGACCACGGGTCGAATCTTGCGTGTATACCTGGAGTTATTCCATAACTAATCTCTGAGCACGTGATAGTAAGAATCAAGTTGAACCTCTGAAGAAAACACATGGTCTGAGCAAGAATCCCCAATCTTCGAGTACCTATTATGGATGCATGAAGATGCATGGGGTGCATGAATGGATGCCTTGTCATGTTCCGTAATTTCCAAGGAGTTTACGTGCTTTGATTTTGATTTTACGTAAGTAAGGATGGAAAAGTTTGGCACTAGGCTTACAAATACGATTCCTTGGAAATCACAGAACATGTATGTTAAGCATGTGGTTAACCATGTTATGTAAGCAATGGCATGAGATCAAATGGGTTCAAGGTTCCATCATTTCTGAATATGATTGTTGCGCTGCTTATGAACCATATGAATCAAATCAAAGGTCCGACATAGCTTCCGCACATATAAGAGCCGAGTACTATGAAGATCTAAGTAGCATGAGATCAAGGCTTCAGGAACATCAGATACTGTTGAGCATTTCTGAATATGCTGGGAATACCAAGATCAAAGGCTTGAATGAACTTCCAAGTAAGCAAATCAGGAGCTCAGAAAATAAATATGAGAACCATATAGTTACCAACAGAACACCATATGCATAAGTCATTGACAGAAGTCCATAACATGATCATTAGAACCAATAATCACCGTCTGATCATAGTCACTATCTGAACATAGTCACCATCTGAGCATGGATAACCATCTGAACATAGTCACAACCTGAGCACGAGTAACCATTTGAACATAGTCACCAATTGTACCTGTGATAAGATTCCCTCCCCACTCACGGGTGAAGACTAGGTCAGGGTAAGACAATGGTAACTCGAAAATCATGGGTCCTCCTGAAAGTGCTATGGGCTTATCCACAGACGTGGGTGCCGATAGTAATTCATTTGAACCTCGTCCGAGCGTGGTATATGACAAGACTGCACTAATCGGACCACGTCCTATAGCCCTCATGCCCCCACTCTATTCCTAGTATCCTAGTGCACTCTGGCCTGGGTACTGGGGCTTTTACCTCAATAGTGACATCCCCACCCAACATGGAAAACAGAGTCCAGCATAATAGATAACAAATATGGAAAGCAATAAAATGCAATGCAAACTTATGCTCAGATAAACATGTACAAATGAGTAAACTGAAAGCATAAAAATAAACACCCTAAGGAAAGAAAACAAGAGCTAGGAGCGACTCCAGGATGGACCAGCATTTGGTCGACCTATCCCCAATGAAGTCTCCAGCTGAAACAACCGGCTGAAAATCATCAAAATAATGAAGTCGCCATCGAACGTCTTTTATCCCACAGGAAGGGAAAGGTAAACATCGAGGAAACCTAAAAAGGGTGAAATCTAGGTCTTGCGACCGAGAGATAAGGGTAAGGGAGTCTGTTATGCGAGGGGAAGGTATTAGCACCCCCACACGCCTGTAGTACTCTACGGTATCCACTCTTGTTGTCTATCTTATGGGTGTCTATAATCTATGCTTACTGTTTATCATTGCTAAGGGGAGAATGCATGTAAAAGAAAGGGGAAAAGAATGTAGGGAAAATAAAATTGTTCTCGTTCGGGCCCTACCCCAATGCCTACATATCCTTTTTAAGGAATCAGAGCAGCTGTAGTTCAGCTTATAAGTTTTTGTTTGTTTGTATTTTTTTTAATGAACGATAGTAATTTCGCCTTCTGCCGCAACTCGACCTTTGGAGATTTACGTTGTTGTACCCCAAAATTTGCCCTCTCATTCTTCAAGGCCTTTCTCACAAGGATTCTCAAGGTTCAAGCTTGCACAAGTACTTTGGAATTTTCCAGTACCAAAATTAAAAGGAAACTGTCAAAAAGGGAGAAAACAGATAAAAATATTATTTTGACAAAAATTGGAGAAATACAAGTGTTTTTCGTTTCAGCTCTTTCGATTGGCCTTTAGGCCTCTTTCGATCAGCAGCCTTCGATTGGCTCTTGGCCTCCTTCGATTGCTTAAAATGGATGCTAGCGTGCCTCTTTCGCATTGGCGTGTGACTTCTTGTTGCAGGTTTCGTTTGTGACTTTTACTGCCTACATTGCTTGCCTTGAAAACCATGTTTGCTGGCCACAAGTGCCCCCTGCAAGGCAAAAACCCTCTTGATGATGTCCTTCGATCCAGGAAAAAAAAACCTCTCTTTTGCCCTCTTTCGATCACACATTCTGCCCTTGCACGCCTTTTTTCGTTTGGGGGAGTGACTTCTCCAACGTTGCAAGTTTCGATTGAGCCTTCTATACCTGGCACACATCCTTCGCTTGGGGGTGTGAATCCTTGGGCACAAGTGTTTTGTCATTCTTTCGTTTGGCCATATGGCCCCTTTGTAGGTAAATTTGAGTGGGAAGGATTTCCTGTTAGAAATGGCCTGTCCCAAGCATACAAACTCTTCACTATGTCATTGCCTCAGGCGAAGAAAGCATCTTGGTGGTGCATTCGAAGAGTTTTGTCAGGCATGTTTGTATGTCCCCATTCGAAGGACATATATTACTGATCCATCCCAAGAGCATTAATTTAGCCCATTCGAAGGATTGTCTAGGGAAGTCATTCGAACGTCACTTCGATTGAAAAAATGAGATGGTTACTGAAAGTCTGGTCGAAAGGTGAGTCTAGTGAAGTCATTTGAACGTCACTTCGATTGAAAAAAAGGAGATGGTTACTGAAAGTCTGGTCGAAAGGTGAGTCTAAGGAGTCAAGACAAAAGTTCAAGAGGCCAAAGGCATTTGTCGATCAAGTCACATGCGCTGCCAGGCACGGGCCTCATTCACTGTCCATAAAACTCCAAAAATGCTGCACAGCAGTCCTGCACTGTCGCCCAATTCCTTACACCAAAATGGCAATAAAGCACTATCCCCCAAAAGCTACAAAGAGCAGTTTACTCAAATTGTTCAAACTATTTTGTTTTCCCTCCAAAAGCTTCAGCCCACTTGTACTTTCACGCCACATTATTATTCTTTGCAAGGCTGGCTATGGATGAACATGTCCATTCTTTCTCTATAAATACAGGTACTTTTGCAAAGCTAAGGATGATCTTTTGACCAGGCAAACGAATCTTCAGAAAATTCTCAAAAACACCAAATTTTCTCAAACACTTAAACACTCATCAAATACATATCTAGAATCCAAACACATATCCAGAATCCAAACACATATCCAGAATCCAAACACATATCCAGAATCCAAACACATACCCAAAATCCAAACACATATCCCCTTGGAATCTGAAACATCCCCATACCTTGTTACCCTTCGAATCTAGTAGGAAGAACCCCACACTTTTTCTCCTCTTTCGGATCCAGTATCAAAGACATAACCCCTGGTTCCTCCCTTCGAATCCAGAAGCATTCAAGGAAACCACTTAAAGGCCCAGCACACGTTCCAGTCTCAAACAAGGTAAGTCATTCTTAACCTTGAACCTTCCATTTCTGGCATGACATGTAAGTAAGCTTCCTTTTCGTTTCAAACATATACGTAGTGTTGTTACCTTTTTGTTTCCACCCTTTAGTTTGTTTTTGTTGCTTCTCCTTTTGGTTTGGTTCTTTGGATGGTTACAGATGCTTTAAGAATTAACCTGGCCTTGAGGTAATGATAGCGTGGCCTTAGGCCATGTTGCTATTTAATATCTCAAACGAAATAAACAGGAGACAGGAATATGAAACGAAGCCTCAGGCTTCCTCACTAACTCCAGGCCCAGTCGAAGGAGGCAGAAATGAAGATTACATCTTGCACAGATTCCAGTCCTGGTCGAAAGGCACAACATGTTGTCCAGCTGGTCCCAATCGAAAGACACAACATGTTGTCCCACTGGTCCCAATCGAAAGACAACATGCTGACCGTGAGGCCTCAGTCGAAAGTCATGCCTTCACCCTCTCCAGGCCCAATCGAAGGATGTCAGGAAGGGCAGAATCGAAGGGTGTCTCTACCCAGATCGAAAGGATCATTTTTATATGTTTTATTTTTGTTTTGTCTTTACATTTCTTGCTCTTCAATATGGTTGTAATAGCGTAGGATTTATTTTCTGCATTTTTATTAGTTTCGCACAAATGCTAGTAATTAGGCGTGAATGGCAAGATAAAATCAACGAGTAGACAACCTAAAAATCAAAGACTAAATGCATGCAAATCAAACACACTATTCACACATGCACCCTTAGGGTAATTCCACTTGTTGCCTTGGAAAATGCAATCATGTCCCTCGAGTATGAGACACTCTAGCAATTGTCCCTTCGATAAACAAAGATCGTAGTCCCTCGATGACCCTCGATGTTGCCTTCGATAAAACAATCTCGTCCCTTACAAAATTGCTAGAGCGTCTCACAAGTTGCCTTCAATGATTGCATACGATGACCCGCGCCCGTCCCGTAAACATCCTAACACAGGGTTGTTCACCAAATACAATGGTGAAGCAACACTGTTAAAAGGGTTAAAAACGTAAGAAAGATCTTTGAGTAAAATAGGGTAGATAGCTCTTAGTTACTTGATCAAACTTGCTAAAAAAACATCCTTGCTACTTTCAAACACACACAATTTCAAAACAAACTTTCAAAAACATTGATACATCTTTTCAAAACCACACACAAAGCACCATTTCAAACAATTGAAAATGCAAAGCAAGTGATCTAAGCAAGTAACTAAGATCCCATGGATAACCATGGATAGAAAGGGTGCTAATACCTTCTCTTTCTATAATCTACTCCCTGAATCCAAGAAAACATCTCAAAGGTCTTTCCTGTGCTTTTTGACATTTCCTTAGAATAAAATAAAAAGTCGATGGCGACTCTTGCTAAACCGCAACATTTGCGAACACAAACACAAAACCCAAGTCAGTTCTCCCATCGTATCACAGAATTGGAGACTCTGCTGGGGATGTACTATAAAAGTTGAGTAACCTTAGGGCTTAGATCACCCTTTTGCATGATTATTGTTTGCTTTGATTGCTTTACATTTTGGCTCTCTTGTTTGGGCTTGAAATCCTCCACCCGGATTTGGGGAAACATTCATAGATAGCAATACGTTGTGGAAACTGTGCGGGGTATATCGACACGATTGAAGCAATAGTTATATTAGTGCGACATATTTATGAGTACCGGTAGCCTTTGAGTCAATCAAAGAGAATACAGGGCCGCTGAGTGATGTCATTAAGCACTAATGAACTAGAACCTTACTTGACCATCTTGGCCTTTTATTAGGGGTAGTGAGATGATCGGCTTTGGTGCAGTCCGAAGTTAGTAGATACTCGATACTAAACTCATTGAGGGTTGTTTTCTTGGAATATTTTGGTCGCTAGTTAAGTGGCTAAACCAAAACAATGAACATAGAAAACAATCCAATGATATTGAGCTCCTTAGAATCTGGTTACTATTTATAGGACAGGTTTTGAGCCAACTAAACTCTAGAGGGTACTTACCTATGAAACCTCATGCAAGCCTGAAACTAGGGTTTTGTGTGACTTGCTTGTACATGTGTTTGTGCATACATCATGAACATCATAAAGCATCATATGCATCCACTAACCATTTCAAGGGTTTGGATCTTCATCTTTGTTCTTGTTTTGTAGGTCATGGAATCTCTTCGCAGGAAAATAATTCAAGTCAACCTTGTGAGAATCCCTCCTCAACTCAAGGAGCTTACATCCAGAATTTCAGAGAATGCTCTCTTCAGTGAAAGACATGGTAGACTCCTAAGCTTAGTCAACACCAACATTGAAGAAGACATGGTTAAAGTTCTCTTCCAGTTATTTGACCCCCTACACCACTGTTTCACATTCCCTGACTACCAATTGGTGCCTACTTTGGAGGAATTTTCTCAACTCCTGAGAATTCCTATTCTTAATCAACTACCCTACAACGGTACGGAAAAAGAACCAAAGCCTGAAGATGTTACTCAAGCGTTACACTTGCAATCATCTGATATCAAGGGGCATTGGGAAACCAGAAGTGGTGTCAAGGGTTTCTTGGCAAAGTTTCTGTTTGAGAAGGCACAAGACTGCTGGAATTCTCTTGATCTACAAGCCTATGAAGAAATTGTGGCACTCCTTATTTATGGGTTGGTCTTGTTCCCAAACCCTGACCAACTTATAGATGTGAATGTTGTTAAGATTTTTATGTCCAAGAATCCCATACCTACATTACTTGGGGACATCCTCCACTCATTTCACACACGAACAATGAGGAAAAAGGGTGTTCTCATGTGATGTACTCCTCTCCTGGCAAGGTGGTTTATTTCTCACCTTCCACAATCAGTTCTGAAGAATGAGCAGGGTTTAAGGTGGTCACAACGGTTGATGACCCTCAGACATTCTGATGTACATTGGTGTTCTCGGTCCAGAGAAAATGTCATCCTCATTGATCATTATGGTGAATTCCCTAATGTCCCACTACTCGGTATTAGGGGAGGCATCACCTACAACCCCTGTCTAGCCTTGAGACAATTTGGATATGCTCAGAGGGATGGCCCTCATGACATGCTGATTCCTGACCTAGTTTTTCACTTCGACAACGATGTGCAAGGACTTCGACAAAGGTTCATCAGAGCTTGCAGGATGCCTAACAAGGTGGATAGTAAGACACTGGGGCACAAGAATTCCATCCTCCTTGAGCCTTACCTCAAGTGGGTGCGAACCCCCTCCCAGAATCTTATGATGCCATATCCTCACATTCTCCCCTTGATTAAAGAGCCTGTTATGGAAGGAGAGGTTCCATACACCATCCTACATCCTGGTATGCCAACATCATGGGAAGAAATGCAAAAGAGTTGGATCCAACTCAAAGAAGAACGGGATACTTTTGAAGCCAGCTTCTATGCCAGTGAGAAGAAGGTTTTAGAGCTCACCCGCTGACTTCACGAGGAGGAAACTCTCAACACCTACATCGCACCAAAGAGGATGCGCAACGTCTTTTTACATTAAGATTCTTGTAATATTTCGCCCATGGGGCATTTATGTACTAACAAATTTCTTCTTAATATGACGTGCGTTCTTTTTATTTGCAACAAATTTGAATTTTTGAACCCTTGAATGCATTACATGAATAACATATCATTCATCATATGCACAAATAGGTCTTCAAGCCAGGTTTCCTTATCTTTCCGCTGTTTATTTCAGCAAGCAAGATGGATTTGGAGCAAACAGTGAAGGACCTACAGGCACAAAACTCACAATTTCAACAACTCCTCATGACCTTGGCAAAGGGTTAAGAGGATCTCAAAGTTCTGCTAGAGAAAAATAAAGAGAAAAAGAAGAAGAAAAAGAGGACCATCCTGTTCAACACTGGATGCAGGTTTGGAAACGGGCTGCAGAATGAAGTTGATCTGACCACCTCATCTGGAGGGAAAGATAGTCCACAAGAAAGGAGGGCTCCTAGCCCTATGGTCTCTGACAACGAGACAGACTATGATGAAGAATAGTATCCTCCTGCTGAGGATAAGTACAAACAGCTGGAAGACCGTTTGAGCGCTATGGAAATATATAAGGTGCCCGGTCTGGACTTCGGAGATCTGGGTCTATCATCTGGGGTGGTGGTTCCCCATAAATTCAAGGCACCTGCCTTTGCCAAGTATGACGGAGCTTCCTGTCCAAAGCTGCACCTCCGGTCATATGTGAGGAAGATCCAGCCTTACACTGCTGATAAGAACTTGTGGATCCATTTCTTTCAAGACAGTCTTTCAGGGACTCAGCTTGAGTGGTTCTATCAGCTGGATGGAGCCAGTATCTGCAGCTGGGAAGATTTGGCTACTGCATTCTACAGACAGTATCAGTATAACTCCGACCTCGCTCCTACGCGTACCCAACTCCAGGGTATATCAATAGGAACGGGTGAAGGATTTAAAGAGTATGCTCAAAAATGGAGAGACCTAGTCGGAAGGGTGAAACCACCTTTAGCTGATCGTGAACTTGTTGATATGTTTCTGGGGACCCTGTCTGGTCCGTTCTTTAATCATCTGATTGGAAGCTCTTCAGCCGGGTTTACAGACCTTATCTTGACTGGTGAAAGGATTGAAGCTGGTATTAAGGCTGGGAAAATACAGAAGGGTGCCTCATCGAGCACCGAGAAGAAACCATTTAAGAAAGAGTCCAGTGCTGTCTACAGTTCAAGAAGACAGAATAGACCTGAACACCGCCAAGCTGTCAATGCAGTTGTTATTTCAAAACCTGCTGGTGCTCCTCAGCATCACAACCAACAAAGGGACGAGAGACCTCGAAGGCAATTCACCCGTCTCAGTATGAATTTGTCTCAGATTCTGCCATAGTTGCTGAAGACCAATCTGGTGACTCTAAAAGAAGCTCCAAAGAGTCCAAATACAACGTCACCAAGATATAACCCTAATGCCCGCTGCGCTTTTCACTCTGATAGCCCGGGGCATAATACATATGATTATTGGGTTTTGAGGAACAAGGTGCAAGACCTAATTGATGCAAAGGAGATTGAGTTTGAGGAGCCCGAGAAGCCTAATGTTATGACTGCTCCCATGCCCAAACATGGAGTAAATGTTGTAGAGGAAGACTTGTTTGTAGTTTCCGTGGACGATATTGTTACCCCTCTGATGACTGTCAAGAAGAACCTGCTGCTAGCCGGTTTATTTCCGGGATGTGGCAAAGATTGTCATATGTGTTCTGTGTTACCTACTGGTTGCCCATTGCTGAAGTCAGGTATCCAAGGCCTGATGGATAGCAAGGAGATCCTGTTTGAGAAAACTGTTGTTCCCTCCTTTCCTATTGAAGAAGTTGCCATTATTACCATTTTCGACAATTCTTCCAAGGCTCCCTCGAGGAAGCCTGTTAAAATTACATCCACTCTGAAGATCGCGCCTGTAATCATCACTGTTTCAGGGCCCATCCCCGACACCTCTGACAAAGCTGTCCCTTGTCACTATGGGGTAGATGTTTATGTTCTCGGAGTTAAGCAAGAGTTTGATGCTGATACCGGCGTCAGCAACATTACTGGACCTGCTAAAGTCACCCGCAGTGGTAGACTTTTCTCACCTGATATTGCTCCACTAATTATCCGAAGACCTGTTGTCATTACACCTGAAAGTGTACCCACTACCGTTCCTTATCAAGTTCCTATCCTTACCCCTGTCGTTGAGTCCTCTGACGCTCGGGGCAAAGGGATCACCACTGATATGCCTGTCCAGACGGAGGCGCCAAAGACAATCACTGTTGAAGCTTCCAAACAGGAGATGGAAGAGATTCTGAGGATTATTAAGAAGAGTGATTTTAATGTAGTTGAGCAACTGGGGAAAACCCCATCCAAGATTTCGATGTTATCACTGTTGTTATGTTTAGAGGCCCATGCCAAGGCTCTGATTACCTTCCTGAAGATGGCCCACGTGCCACAAGAGACATCAGCTGATCAGTTTACCGATTGTGTGGCCAATTTAACTGTTGATAATGGTTTCGGTTTCTTCGACGCTGATCTGACTGCTAAAGGGAAGAACCATAACGATGCCCTGCATGTCTCCATTGAATGCAGGGGCACTACTCTTGCACATGTGTTGGTTGACACTGGTTCCTCATTGAACGTCTTGCCCAAGAAAGCTCTAGACATGCTGGATTGCAAAGGGTTAGAACTAAAGCCAAGTAACATTGTCGTTCGGGCCTTTGATGGGTCTAAGAGGATGGTGCATAGTGAGGTTGATATTCCAATCAAAGTTGGTTCTCAGGTCTTCAATTCTACATTTTACGTGATGGACATTCGGCCATCCTATTCTTGTTTGTTGGGTCGTCCGTGGATCCACAAAGCTGGAGCTGTAACCTCAACGCTCCACCAGAAGCTGAAGTACCCGGTCAGAGGGAAGATCGTGATAGTACAAGGGGAGGAAGAGTATATGGTCAGCCACCTCAACTCGTTCAGATATGTAGAGATGGATGGGAAGTTCATTGAGACCCTATTTCAGCACTTTGAAGAGGTTCCTCAGACACTGGCATCAGCTGAGACTGTGGTTGAAGATTCTCCTATGAAGATGGCTTCCTTAAAGGAAGCCCGGGCTGTTATTGAGAATGGTGAGCATTCAAACTGGGGCCGACTTCCTGATTTCACTCAGAAGACTAACAAGTTTGGTTTGGCTTTTGCGGCAGAAGCTCAAAGGGTTGTTCGTAGTGCAAGGACGGGAAGACCTCTTGTGTTCATCAGCAATTCGGGAGTAAATGCCATTGAAGATGATGTGGAGGAGTCTGAATTCGACAACTGGATCTATCCTACGACCAACGGTGGACCAAGCAACTGGACAACAAAGGACTTCACCCCTATTACTTTTGTTACCCATTAATGAACTCTTTGTTTTGAATTTGTAACAGAAAATGTTTTGAAACTTTTTGGCCCGGTGTCTTACCCGGGGCACCGTGGCTTCATTTGTGAGGGCTTTTGTGTGCCATTTCCATATATCATTAATAAAAGCATTGGATTTTTTTGCATTTTGCGCTCCTTGTTTTTCTTTATTATATATTGCAAAACAGCTATTTTACACACACTCACATATACAGGTCTCCATCCACTCTGGATCTCACTGGTAACGACTTTGCTACTGCCGGTTATGACTTCGAAAATCCGATCAACTTAGCCGAAGACGAAGGTGAAGATGATTGCGAAGTGCCTGGTGAACTTGCAAGACTACTACTCCAGGAAGAGAGGGCCATTCAGCCACATGAAGAGCCAGTGGAAATGGTGAATCTAGGTACTGAGACAGACAAGAAGGAAGTCAAGATCGGTGCAAATCTGGAGCTTAGTGTGAAACAGCATTTGATTCAGATGTTGCAGGACTATGTTGAGATATTTGCCTGGTCTTATAAAGATATGCCTGGGTTGGATACTGACATTGTGGTTCATCACCTGTCTACCAAGGAAGACTGCCCTCCGATAAAGCAGAAGGTTCGCCGTATGCGCCCGGAGATGTCTGAGAAAATCAAGGCCGAGGTTATGAAACAATTTGACGCCGGTTTTCTAGCAGTGACTTCTTACCCTCTGTGGGTCGCCAATGTGGTTCCAGTGCCGAAGAAAGATGGTAAGGTCAGAATGTGTGTTGATTACAGAGATTTGAATAGGGCAAGCCCTAAGGATGACTTCCCTCTACCTCATATCGACGTTTTGGTTGACAACACTGCTCAGCATAAGGTATTCTCCTTCATGGACGATTTCTCCGGTTATAATCAGATAAAGATGGCTCCCGAAGACATGGAGAAGACCACTTTTATTACTCAGTGGGGTACCTTTTGCTACAAAGTCATGCCTTTTGGGTTGAAGAATGTTGGGGCAACATATCAGCGTGCCATGGTTGCTTTGTTTCATGACATGATCCATCATGAGATTGAAGTATACGTCGACGATATGATTGCAAGGTCCCAAACTGAGGAGTAACACCTTGACCATCTACAAAAGCTGTTTGACAGGCTAAAGTTGTACAAGCTGAGATTGAACCCGAACAAGTGCACCTTCGGGGTGAGGTCTGGCAAACTGCTAGGTTTCGTTGTAAGCGAAAAAGGCATTCAAGTGGATCCTTCCAAAGTGAAAGCCATACAAGAGATGCCAACTCCCAAGACAGAGAAAGAAGTCAGAGGCTTTCTAGGACGACTGAATTATATTGCCCGATTCATCTCGCACCTAACTGCTACTTGTGAGCCAATCTTCAAGCTGCTGAAGAAAGATCAAGTGGTACGTTGGAACGATGAATTCCAGATCTCTTTCGAAAGAATCAAAGAGTATCTCCAGGAGCCACCCATCCTAATGCCACCAGTTGAAGGAAGACCTCTGATCCTATACTTGACAGTACTTGACAATTCAATGGGGTGTGTGCTGGGGAAGCATGACGAGTCTTGCCGAAAAGAGCATGCTATTCATTACCTTAGCAAAAAGTTTACCGACTGTGAGACCCGATACTCACTGCTTGAGAAAACTTGCTGCGCTTTGGCATGGGCTGCTCGCCGGCTGAGACAGTATATGCTGACTCACACTACTCTGTTGATTTCAAAGATGGATCCAATCAAGTATATCTTCGAAAAGCCTGCCTTGTCCGGAAGAATAGCAAGATGGCAGATGATCTTGACTGAGTATGACATCCAGTACACAACTCAAAAAGCAATCAAGGGAAGTGTATTGGCATACCATTTAGCACATCAGGCAGTGGATGATTATCAGTCTATGAACTTTGAATTCCCAGACGAGAATATCATGGTAGTGACTGATTGTGAGACACCTGTACCAGATGAAGGACCTGAAGAGGGATCCCAATGGTCTATGTACTTTGATGGAGCTTCAAACGCTTTGGGTAATGGCATTGGCGCTGTGATCATATCTCCTAAAGGCTCTCATACCCCGTTTACTGCCTGATTATGTTTCAACTGCACCAACAATATGGCAGAGTATGAAGCCTGCATCATGGGTCTTCGAGCAGCAATTGACCTAAGGATTGAGTTTCTGAGTGTCTTCGGAGATTCCGCTCTCGTGATCAGTCAGATCAAAGGAGAGTGGGATACGAAACACCCAAATCTTATTCCTTACAAGGAGTATGTGTTGACGTTGCTTCCCCACTTTGAGGAGATAACCTTTGAACACTTCCCGAGAGAGGAGAATCAGTTGGCGGACGCGCTGGCTACGATGTCTTCTATGTTCAAAGTCAAATGGGACAATGAGGCCCCCCGGATCATTATTTGGAAATTGGATGAACCTGCACATTATTGTGATCTTGAGACTGAAGAGGTAATAGAAAAACCCTGGTATCATGAGGCGAAGAGATACCTTGAAGCTCAAGAATACCCCGAGGGTGCATCTGTTAATGACAAGAAGTTTCTAAGAAGGTTCGCGACAAAGTTCTTCATCAGCAATGGCATTCTTTACAAACGTAACCATGATTCAACCTTACTGCGTTGTGTGGATAAGATTGAAGCAGAAAGGATCATGGCAGAGCTGCATGAAGGTACCTTCGGAACTCATTCCAGTGGACATACCATGGCAAAGAAAATCCTCTGGGCAGGATATTACTGGTCTACAATGGAAGCCGACTGTTATTAGCATTCTCGGACATGTCACAAGTGCCAGGTCTATGCTGATAAGGTGCACATCCCTCCAGTTCCTCTGAACGTTTTGACAGCACCTTGGCCTTTTGCAATGTGGGGCATTGATATGATCGACGAGATCAGACCTACGGCATCCAACGGGCATCGTTTCATCCTGGTAGCGATTGATTACTTTACGAAGTGGGTTGAAGCAGCCTCCTTTGCTACGGTAACCAAGAATGTCGTGGCACGGTTCATTCGGCACAACCTGATCTGTCGATACGGTGTACCAGAGAGGATCATTACAGACAATGGTACCAATCTTAATAACAAAATGATCACTGAGCTTTGCGAGCAATTCAAAGTACAGCACCACAACTCTTCTCCCTTCCGGTAGAAGATGAATGGGGTTGTCGAAGCGGAAAATAAGAACATTAATAAGATTGTGCAGAAGATGACAGTGACTTACAAAGACTGGCACGAGATGTTACCATTTGCTCTTCATGGGTACCGTACCTCAGCACGGACGTCAACAGGGGAAACACCCTATTCCTTGGTTTATGGCATGGAGGCAGTCTTGCCTATTGAAGTTCAGATACCCTCTCTCTGGATCATGAAGGATGCAGGTTTGAGCAAAGACGACTGGATCCAGACCCGACTTGATCAATTTAATCTAATCGACGAAAAGAGACTTACTGCTATTTGTCATGGTCAGACATACCAAAAACGAATTATCAAGGCATTTAATAAGAAAGTCAGACAACAAGAGTATCAAGTCGGGGACCTGGTAATCATGCGCATTATTCTACCTCAAGGTGATCCCAGGGGAAAATGGACCCCTACTTACGAAGGGCCATTTGTGGTTAAGAACATCTTCTCAGGAGGAGCGATGATTCTAACCACCATGGATGGTGACGACCTTCCTCACCCCGTCAATGCATACATAGTAAAAAGATACTACGCATAATCAAAGACCCGCTAGGTTGACTGGCCTAGGCAAAAATAAGGGCTTCCCGGCGAACCAAAAGGGTTCGGGCAAAACTAAGGGATAAAAATAAAAAAAATATGTACACCCGGCAAGTCGAAAACCTGAAAAGGCGGCTTGGGCAAAAATGGTTATCCCGGTGGACTGAAAACCCGAAAGGGCGGTCCAGGCAAAAGTTAGGGATTAAAGCGTAACACTGTGTCTCAGTGGATCACCTCGCATCCGGACTTCGGTATCGACTATCAGGCTCGGACGACACCAGTCAATCAGATTCATCTTCAACTAAGCAGCAAAGTGATGAGATGCTTGAAGATATAAAGGCAATAGCAGAGCTGGAACCCAGTGGGACTATTCACATAGCTGTTTTGTTTTCTTTTCACAAATTGTATAAATTCTATTGGTTCGCCGGTGTTCTCTTACTAGGACGTCAGCCTCTTGTACAAAACGCCTATTTACAGGCCAAACTTCAAAATCAATACAAGTTCATTTTCAGACAAATTTCAAACTGTTTTTCCTTTATCTGGTTTGTTTTGCAAAGAACGTCCAATGTTCATTTTTGATATATGCATCTGACATTAATTGCTACTCATAAATATTTACATGCGAAACAAAGGACAAATTATGGGTGATATCAGAAGTAGGGGCAATAAGAATTGTCTGAGCGGTCTAGTTGCTCTGTCCACCAGGTACCAAGGTATATATTCAGTTGAAGAATATGGCTAAGATACTTTCACTTCCCGCAGAGTAAGACAGTAATGATAGCTCTCTCAGTTGAGACTTGCAACTATGAACAAATCAGCAATACTCTCCCCAAGCAGAGTTGGTCTACCATCAGCCCTAAAAAGGTTGGGTATCCCCAGAAGGTCTTAACATTCCCCAACGGAGTATAAAGATATACTCCAGCAAGCGTAAGAGCATCCCCGGCAGTCTTAGTATTCCTCAACAGAATATAAGAATGTTCCCCGGTGGAATATAAGATACCACAATGGAGTCATCTCCCCAGCGCAGTCTAAAAAAGCTTCCCCGCCAAAGTTGAATCATCTTACCCAATAGATTCTGGAAGCTTATCCCCTGAAGAATACAAGTGCATCTCCCCAGCCAAATCCAGAGGTTATCCTCACAAGAGTCTAACTGGGTTATCCTTAGCAAGTTGCAACTGAAAGATCATCCCAAGCGAAGTTCTTTCTATCCCCAGCGGAGTTCAACATCAAAATCCCCAGTAGAGCTTATCAACAGATTCCCCAGCGGAGTTATCATTAAAATCATCAACAGAACATCTTTCCCCCACAGAGTAATTCCCCGCAGAGTAATCTCTTCACTGTGTTTATTCCCCAATGGAGTTCCTCTCTCCTGTAGGTTTATTCTCACAACCATCTTCGGTCATCATCCCCAGCAGAAACGAAGAACTCAACTATATTCTCCAGTAGCTCCGGGATTTATTTTCCCCAGCTAAAACATCACATTCTCATACATCATGATACATGCATGTACACATCATACCATACAATCTCATTTATGTTGAGAACATCATTGCTTGATCCATATCATGCATTGTATATGACTGGCCTTTACCTTTCAGGAAAAATGCAGTTAAGTTCTCAGCCTAGTCGAAGATCTGACTAGTTCTTAAATCTCAATTGAATTATCATCGGTTAAATTTTAGATAAGGTTCTCAATCTCGACAGTTTCCTCCGTCATAGTGTGGACGAGTTCTATAACCTCAACGGTATACTCCCGGTGAGCACGAGACAGTTCCTAGATCTTGATGAAGATGCTTCCCTATGTCATAGTATGGACAAGTACTATAACCTCAACGGTATACTCCATTGAGCACGAGTCAGTTCCTAGATCTTTATGTTTTCCTCCATCATAGTGTGGACAAGTTCTATAACCTCAACGGTATACTCCCGATGAGCACGAGACAGTTCCTAGATCTTGATGAAGATGCTTCCCTACGTCATAGTATGGACAAGTACTATAACCTCAACGGTATACTCCATTGAGCACGAGTCAGTTCCTAGATCTTGATGTTTTCCTCTGTCATAGTGTGGACAAGTTCTATAACCTCAACGGTATACTCCATTGAGCATGAGACAGTTCCTAGATCTTGATGAAGATGTTTCCCTACGTCATAGTGTGGACGAGTACTATAACCTCAACGGTATACTCCCGGTGAGCACGAGTCAGTTCCTAGATATTGATGTTTTCCTCCATCATAGTGTGGACGAGTACTATAACCTCAACGGTATACTCCATTGAGCACGAGTCAGTTCCTAGATCTTGATGTTTTCCTCCGTCATAGTGTGGACAAGTTCTATAACCTCGACGGTATACTCCATTGAGCACGAGACAGTTCCTAGATCTTAATGAAGATGTTTCCCTACGTCATAGTGTGCACGAGTATTATAACCTCAATGGTATACTCCCGGTGAGCACGAGTCAGTTCCTAGATCTTGATGTTTTCCTCCATCATAGTATGGACGAGTACTATAACCTCAACGGTATACTCCATTGAGCACGAGTCAGTTCCTACATCTTGATGTTTTCCTCCGTCATAGTGTGGACAAGTTCTATAACCTGAACCGTATAATCCATTGAGCACGAGACAGTTCCTAGATCTTGATGAAGATGTTTCCCTATGTCATAGTATGGACGAGTACTATAACCTCAACGGTATACTCTCGGTGAGCACGAGTCAGTTCTTAGATCTTGATGTTTTCCTCCATCATAGTGTGGACAAGTTCTTTAACCTCAACGGTATACTCCCGGTGAGCATGAGACAGTTCCTAGATCTTGATGAAGATGTTTCCCTATGTCATAGTGTGGACAAGTTCTATAACCTCAACGGTATACTCCATTGAGCACGAGACAGTTCCTAAATCTCAACAAAGTTAGACTTCCCCAGTGGAATCTTCTACAAACAACAAGTATGCAAGTTCTCGCTAAGGAATCTCTTATGCGATTGACACTCCTGCAGATGGCATCTATAAGCCTATCCTCCTACCAACAATCTTCAAATGGCATCTGTAAGCCCATTCCCGACATCACAATGTTGATACTACACCAAGAGAGTGCAAATTTTTGGACACTCTAGTGTTCAATTATCTTCCACCTTCGGATCACGAAAGGCTCGAAAGCCAATCTATATCCTCAGGTTTAAGAAAATTAAACAGGGGGAATTGTTGTACCCCAAAATTTGCCCTCTTATTCTTCAAGGCCTTTCTCACAAGGATTCTCAAGGTTCAAGCTTGCACAAGTACTTTGGAATTTTCCAGTACCAAAATTAAAAGGAAACTGTCAAAAAGGGAGAAAACAGATAAAAATATTATTTTGACAAAAATTGGAGAAATACAAGTGTTTTTCGTTTCAGCTCTTTCGATTGGCCTTTAGGCCTCTTTCGATCAGCAGCCTTCGATTGGCTCTTGGCCTCCTTCGATTGCTCAAAATGGATGCTAGCGTGCCTCTTTCGCATGGGCGTGTGACTTCTTGTTGCAAGTTTCGTTTGTGACTTTTGCTGCCTACATTGCTTGCCTCGAAAACCATGTTTGCTGGCCATAAGTGCCCCCTGCAAGGCAAAAACCCTCTTGATGATGTCCTTCGATCCAGGAAAAAAAGCCTCTCTTTTTCCCTCTTTCGATCACACATCCTGCCCTTGCATGCCTTTTTTCGTTTGGGGGAGTGACTTCTCCAACGTTGTAAGCTTCGATTGAGCCTTCCATCCCTGGCACACATCCTTCGCTTGGGGGTGTGAATCCTTGGGCACAAGTGTTTTGTCATTCTTTCGTTTGGCCATATGGCCCCTTTGTAGGTAAATTTAAGTGGGAAGGATTTCCTGTTAGAAATGGCCTATCCCAAGCATACAAACTCTTCAATATGTCATTGCCTCAGGCGAAGAAAGCATCTTGGTGGTGCATTCGAAGAGTTTTGTCAGGCATGTTTGGATGTCCCCATTCGAAGGACATATATTACTGATCCATCCCAAGAGCATTAATTTAGCCCATTCGAAGGATTGTCTAGGGAAGTCATTCGAACGTCACTTCGATTGAAAAAAGGAGACGGTTACTGAAAGTCTGGTCGAAAGGTGAGTCTAGTGAAGTCATTTGAACATCACTTCGATTGAAAAAAAGCAGATGGTTACTGAAAGTCTGGTCGAAAGGTGAGTCTATGGAGTCGAGACAAAAGGACGAGAGGCCAAAGGCATTTGTCGACCAAGTCACATGCGCTGCCAGGCACGGGCCTGATTCACTGTCCATAAAACTCCAAAATTGCTGCACAGCAGTCCTGCACTGCCGCCCAATTCCTTACACCAAAATGGCAATAAAGCACTATCCCCCAAAGCTGCAAAGAGCAGTTTACTCAAATTGTTCAAACTATTTTTTTTCCCTCCAAAAGCTTCAGCCTACTTATACTTTCATGCCACATTATTATTCTTTGCAAGGCTGTCTATGGACGAACATGTCCATTATTTCTCTATAAATACAGGAACTTTTGCAAAGCTAAGGAGGATCTTTTGGCCAGGCGAACGAATCTTTAGAAAATTCTCAAAAACACCAAATTTTCTCAAACACTTAAACACTCATCAAATACATATCCAGAATCCAAACACATATCCAGAATCCAAACACATATCCAGAATCCAAACACATATCCAGAATCCAAACACATATCCAGAATCGAAACACATACCCAGAATCCAAACACTTATCCCCTTGGAATCTGAAACATCCCCATACCTTGTTACCCTTTGAATCCAGTAGGAAGAACCCCACACTTGTTCTCCTCTTTCGGATCCAGTATCAAAGACATAACCCCTGGTTCCTCCCTTCGAATCCAGAAGCATTCAAGGAAACCACTTAAAGGCCCAGCACACGTTCTAGTCTCAAACAAGGTAAGTCATTCTTAACCTTGAACCTTCCATTTCTAGCATGACATGTAAGTAAGCTTCCTTTTCGTTTCAAACATATACATAGTGTTGTTACCTTTTTGTTTCCATCCTTTAGTTTGTTTTTGTTGCTTCTCCTTTTGGTTTGGTTTTTTGGATTGTTACAGATGCTTTAAGAATTAACCTGGCCTTGAGGTAATGATAGCGTGGCCTTAGGCCATGTTGCTATTTAATATCTCAAACAAAATAAACAGGAGACAGGAATATGAAACGAAGCCTCAGGCTTCCTCACTGACTCCAGGCCCAGTCGAAGGAGGCAGAAAGGAAGATTACATCTTGCACAGATTCCAGGCCTGGTCGAAAGGCACAACATGTTGTCCCGCTGGTCCCAATCTAAAGACACAACATGTTGTCCCACTGGTCCCAATCGAAAGACAACATGCTGACCGTGAGGCCTCAGTCAAAAGTCATGCCTTCACCCTATCCAGGCCCAATCGAAGGAAGTCAGGAAGGGCAGAATCGAAGGGTGTCTCTTCCCAGATCGAAAGGATCATTTTTATTTGTTTTATTTTTGTTTTGTCTTTACATTTCTTGCTCTTCAATATGGTTGTAATAGCGTAGGATTTATTTTCTGCATTTTTATTACTTTCGCACAAATGCTAGTAATTAGGCGTGTATGGCAAGATAAAATCAACGAGTAGACAACCTAAAAATCAAAGACTAAATCCATGCAAATCAAACACATTATTCACACATGTAACCTTAGGGTAATTCCACTTGTTGCCTCGGAAAATGCAATTATGTCCCTCGAGTATGAGACACTCTAGCAATTATCCCTTCGATAAACAAAGATCGTAGTCCCTCGATGACCCTCGATGTTGCCTTAGATAAAATGATCCCGTCCCTTACAAAATTGCTAGAGCGTCTCACAAGTTGCCTTCAATGATTGCATACGATGACCCGCGCCTGTCCCGTAAATATCCTAACACAAGGTTGTTCACCAAATACAATGGTGAAGCAACACTGTTAAAAGGGTTAAAAACGTAAGAAAGATATTTGAGTAAAATAGGGTAGATAGCTCTTAGTTACTTGATCAAACTTGCTAAAAAAAACATACTTGCTACTTTCAAACACACACAATTTCAAAACAAACTTTCAAAAACATTGAAACATCTTTTCAAAACCACACACAAAGCACCATTTCAAACAATTGAAAATGCAAAGCAAGTGATCTAAGCAAGTAACTAAGAACCCATGGATAACCATGGATAGAAAGGGTGCTAATACCTTCCCTTTCTATAATCTACTCCCCGAACCCAAGAAAACATCTCAAAGGTCTTTCCTGTGCTTTTTGACCTTTCCTTAGGATAAAATAAAAAGTCGGTGGCGACTCTTGCTAAACCGCAACATTTGTGAACACAAACGCAAAACCCAAGTCAGTTCTCCCACCGTATCACATACGCGTCAGCACAGAAGTGAATTAATATGTTCTTTCTGAAAAGAATTTGAAAGAAATGTGCCTGGACGCACAAAAAGGTTTTAATTTGGTTGATATTTTTGCTTGTAGGTAATAACTAGTTGATCTCAAGGGAGAGATTTTAGCCATTTCTCTACTTATTCATGAAATGAGTCTTTGAGACTTGAACCACACCAAAGCTTAGAATAAGAGAATAATAAGGTCGAGAAGAGACCCGCTTATCGTCTCACATACTTAACGAAGATATGATTCTTGTCAGTAAATTTTTAGTATTTTGAAGTTTGTAAGAAAAAGAAGTTTTTGTTTTAAATGCATATGCAAAGGGGGAAAGAAAGTCACATGAAGACTAGCTTATTTCTAAACCTAATTTTATCATGCGTTGTTAGACCTAAGTCAAGGATGAATAAAAGGGAAACGTCTACCTAATGTTAGCATGCACATGGATTACGGTAAAGCCCGATTTCTCATGATTTCTAGAAAGCAATAAAGTACTGAAATGAGATAAACAAGAGAAAATACCAAACGGTTATCAATCCGTAGAAAAGCCTATCGAAACAAAGAAACCCGACGATCTTCGCGAAAAGCTTCACCAATCAAAGAAAAGAATCAAAAATCAAACGCTCGGAATAAATGTCGATGCATCATCGATGTGAAAATAAATCACAATCGAAACCTCGAACATGTCCGCATATCGTGTAATAAACCTGCATAAGATTCCAGATCTCAACAAGCAAAGGTGAATCACCAATTTCAAGAAAACAAAATGATTATTAAACATAAACCATAGTAAAAAAATTCTAATCAAAATCTAAAAAAAGGAATCTAGAAAAATTTCATCATACTCTACTATTTTTATCATTTTCAATTATTGAAAACCAGAAATCAAATAAAAAGACTAAAAAAGAAACTAAAACAAAAACCAAGACTCAAAGGGGGTACATGGCAGATATCCAGGGGGTGAGTTGTAGTAAAGAGGCGCTAGGCCCCTTCTAAAAGTCCATAAGCTGTTTTTTTGTTTTTTTTTGTTATAGCTTCCAAAAAAATCTTGTAGTATGGGCTTGAGAAGAAGGAATTTCGGTCCAGCCTCAACTTTAGGTTAAAAGTTGTTGGGACTTTTGAACTCCTTCTCTCACTTCTGAATGCGAACGGCGCCAGAACTTCTCATCTTATTCTTTGATCGTCCATTGCCTCCGTCGCGATTCTCCTTCAACCCAACATCTCACCTCACGATCTCCGGCGTCGCCTTACAAACTCCACTGATCTTCAACATTCACCGCCGTCTCGCTCATGCTTCAGTTGATCGTCAATCGAACTGCTGTTCAGAATGATCTTCTCTCATGATTTTCGTCTCCGACGACCTCAACACAGCGTCGCCACCGTTTTCCTTACGATCATCGTCAATTCTGGATCTTCATTGTGTTTCTCTTCTCATCTTCATGCGTCTAAAATATCGCATCTTCTTTTTTCTTCAGATTCAAACGGCGGCAAAGGAGTAGGAGAACATACAGTGTGTCTTCGACAACAATGAACAAAGATAGAACACTGGATAATTCTCGCTCCAGGTACGATTACCATCAGATTCCCTCTTCTTCCTTTTGTTTGAATCACAACTCATAAACCTTCTTCCCATCCCCAATTTTCTTCTGCATTTTTGCTTTGCCGCTATATTGATGTAATTGTGCATTCTTAATGATATTGTGATTGCGTTTGAAGGGGAAATGAAGGAGGTTGAAATGGTGCTTGAAACAGAGATGAAGATGCGATGTTGAAATTGCGGATTGTTGATGGATTTGCGTTGATGGAGAGAAGTTACAGCAACAAGAACTGAAGTGATTGTTGCAATGTTGTAGGTTGTCCATGAGTGATGAAGATATGAAGCAGTTTGCAGAAATTCCTAGGGAGGATGAAGATGTTGTGATGGTTGTTTATTCTTCTTCTACTTTCAATTTCTGGCTTTTCATGATGCGATTTGAGAACTCTTCTTTTCTTCTTCTATCCTTTGCTTCTTATTCTCCCTGAGTTGTTATTATCGTCGAAATTTTGTGATGTTACATTCTTGATTGTTGTTCGCAGCTTTGATGGAGATTCGAAACAAAAACAGATGCAACAGAACTGGTGCAGATGAAGAAGTTTTGAGAATTGTGAAGTCCATAAAGTCGCGGTTATCGTTATAATGAAGAAGTGGAGGTGCTTAGATGGAAGCAGTGATGTTGAAAGTTATGAGAGAGATGAAGGTTTTAAGGTGATGAAGAAAATGCAAAGGTGGAGGTTTGAAAGAGGCGATGCAGAATTGAAACAGGTGATCGAAGATTGAAGACGAGTAGTGATATTGTGCAGTTTCAGAAATTGCAAGAAGACGAATTGAGAAGTTTCTTGTGCTTTTTCTTGGTGAGTTTCCTTTTGAGATTTTCTATTTTTGTGGATAATGAATCCTCCTCCCTCACTTTTGTGCATTTCTCTAATTGTGCGAATTTTTTGTTCTTAATTGAGGCGATGTTGTTGTTTGACTGCATATGCTGGGAAGAGTTGCACATAATTAATGTGGTTAAAGAGTTTATCACATTCTTGTAATGGATTGAAGAACGAGAGATGAAGATGGTGAGTTCTGCGTGCAGATTGCAGTGAGATGAATGAGGGTAGGATTCTGAAAAATGCAGAGTGAAGAGAGAAGATGAAGATGAAGGGGAGGGAAGAAGGAAGAGGTTTATGGAAATTCTTCTTGAAATTCCAGGCTTGGATCGATTGGTAAGTTTTTTTGTAGTCTTTCTCTGAATAAAAATAACAATGCATCTCTGTGTGTGAATTGATGAAAAAAATTCCTTCCCCCTTTGTTATATATCTCTCAAAAATCTGTTAGAAAGCAGTTAGTTATGGTTAGTTGTATTGAAATTCTGTTATGGGTTGTTTATTCTGTTATGTAAGTTGTTAGGATCCCTTGGGTGATGTTGAAGTTAGAAGTTAGTTTGTTAGGATGTCAACTGTTAGGGAGGTTGGGTATTCTGTTTTGGATATGTTAGGTGGTTAGAAATTGTTTGGGGGTAGTTAGAGAGTTTGTTACTCTGTTTGACAGCTAGTTAGTAGAAGTTAGTTTAAGAGGAATTCTGTTTTGTTACAAATTCTTAGAATTAAACTGTTAACTGTTATTGATTTTTGCTTTTTAATCTTTCTATGCAGGGCTGAACTGTGGACGGGCTATGAGTTCCCTCCTGGACATCATTTTCCTTTAGCACCATTTGACACATGTATGCAAGGGTTACTTCTATGTCCACTACATTTAATTTCCACAATGAATTCAACAAAGTACCCTTATTGAGACGAATATGGGAGTCAACGTTTTCAGGGTAACTACCACTAGTTCTAAATTGCCTGCTGAGTTCTTCTTGAAGTTGGAGCAACTGAAAAGCACCTTTAGCAGCTGTTAAATGTGATTTCCAGAAGTGTCCTTTATTGCGAACCCATTTAGTCAGAAACGGCACTACAAGATAAAGGACCTTTTTCCCTAGTTCTTGAGCTGCTTGTCTCGAGTATATATAGCCTATAGTATATAACATGTCCACTCCAAAAGCTGCATGAGAAGACCGTTTTGCTTCAGATTCAGCGCGCTGCAAGAAACCTTTTTGGTCATCACGGACCTATTGGCTGAGACAATCTTTTGGAGAATTCTACCATTGGGACTAAGTGACTGAAACCAGGACTCGGAATAACTGCTATGGGAGTTGTTTTTGACATTGTTTGAATCACAAGTTTGTGAGAAGTTGTATCTAGTTTTTTTTGTGTACTTTAAGATTACAATCATAGATACGTGTTTGTATATAGGAACAAATAGTAAGTAGTAGTCAATTTGGTATGCACGAAAGGAAAAAGTTGTATTCTCTTTGTTCAGTACTTTGACTGTTAGCAACATCAAACGTAATAGAGTACATGCATGGTGACGTAAGTGCATATGCAAGATCAATACTTTTAAGATTTTTTTAAAAAATATTGAAATGAAAATTGAAATTGGATTTGGAGCATAACTTTGATTCATATAGAGGAACATGACTTCTCTTCTATATTATTTATTTATTTATTTTTAATGATAAAGTTTGGATTTCCCTCCAAAATCTTTAATTAGAATGAATCTTCAAGCATCTGATATTTTCTCCAATTTTCAATCTTGAACCTTGCTTTCATATTGTTGTATTTTCTTTGGATTCTTCAATATTTCTCTGATAAGTTTTGTGATACTTGGTATCTTGGCGATGAAGTATGACTTGAATCTTTCTTTCCCTCCAAAAGCTTCTTTTATCTTTTCAAATTTTTCTTCAAATTGCATCTTTTAATATAACACATCATGAGATCAGATACTCTCAGTCAATCAAAGGAACTCAGGTAAGATATTGTCAAAATCTTGGATGCAACTATGATCCAATACACCATGTTCACCCCAAAGCCTTGTGTGGGAACCAAAGAGATAACTTGCATGGCTTAAGCAATGTGACATCTTGATCCTCAAGCATCATAGCTAAATGAAAGAATTTGTTTGAATCAATGATAATCAAAGATCAAACGGTAAAACAGGCACCAGTATATCCACATTTGTTTTTTGTATGAGGTTTCTGATCACCTAGGTTGTGACTTAAGTAATAAGCTCCCCCTTTTGACTTATAAAGAAAGGTCGAAAGAAAACCCTAGCTAGTCATTGACGAAGAACCTCTGACTATTAGTCCTGCCAAATTCATCCGACAAACCCACGCATAGGGAAATAAACCCTAATCAAAGGATGACTTTAAGCACAAGGAGGTAATGAATGCTTGATTTAGTGACTCTTAGATGACCTCGTAGAACAACTTGGAAATAAACATGGGGATACAGAAAGAAATATGATCACGATGGCCATGACTTGATTACAATGAAGAGAACGCCTCAAAGGAAAACCAAATCAGATCTGAACACCAAGGATTAGAAACCCTAATTCACACTTGCATCGCCTACCCCCCTAGAATCTTGCATCTTAAGGTAAAGTTGATAGGAAAAACACCCTTGAATCCTGATATGCAGATCCCTAATTGGTGAAATAGGGAATAGCTTATTCCACCGCATCAACGCACAATCAACCTCTAGGAGCTTCAACAATGAATGTACCTTTGGATTCTGAAAGATAATCCTAATAAGATCCCAATGGCATCCATACTCTCGACGAAACTTTCATCCATAAAATATGAGCAGACGATTCACACAAAGGTATAGAACTAAATACTCGTCACTTAAGATGAAGCTTCAGATGAAAATCCAGTCTTGGTAAGGAAACCCAAGAAGTGGTGACAGATGGAGGTCTTTAATTCTGAAGGAAGGATACTTCAGATAGCCATAAGTGGCCACCTTAAACCATAATCCTTGGTGAAGAACTTGATTAGAGCACTATTGTCAAAACCTGGCTTCGATCGCATATAGGAAAATGGACTCTGATAACTTCGTAGCTTGACGAAGACAGAAATTCTCAATGACACAGATTACAACCCTAATTCTACCACTTACTGTCTAAATAAGAAATCATCCTTTTTGGACGCAAATGCCTTAACCGTTGTGAAACCCTAATATCGCACAGCCACTGAACTTTGAACCTCAAGCGCTTTATTGAATGTCGTGCATGCTAGGTTAGTGACCTAATAGAATATATACAGATGAATGCAAAAGTCTAAGCCAACATAAGAAATTAGGAGGGCAAATTTTGGGGTGCAACAGATGCTTGTTATCCTCCTCTCAGATTATTTTCTTGTGGTTTACCAGTGATTTATTTTCCTGGTGGGATTGCTCTTTTGTTTCTACATTTCATGTTGCATCCCCAATGCTACTTCGCATCTCTTTTGTTCCATTCATATGCATTCATATGCATAAATGTTTGCATGGCATCTCAGGGCCAAAAATAGGGTTTGTTTTATATTTAAGTGTCTTCAATCACGTCGACACGAAGATTTTTAACCTTCATATCTCCGGATAGAAGAAACTTAAATAAGGGCAGCTGTTGTACCCCAATTTTTGCCCCTAAGATCCCTTCATCATACCATATTGTTTCAATCACCACAAAATCACATTAGGGATTTTTGTTCTTCTCCCTACCTTTAGCTTTGCTCTTTGAGGAATCACCAAGCACCTTGACTTGTTTTCTTTTGTGGTCATGAATATTTTGTTTCATTTTTCCTTTTAATTAATGAAATTCAATGTTTGTTTGTCTTGCTTATTACTAATGTAGGTAAAGGCAATGAGATTTAGCAAGTTGCTCCATGGGTTCATGAGTTTATTTCCATGCCCAAGGCAATAAAGCTTGAGAAGTTCAAACCTCACCATTGGAGTTGTTTTGGAATAAATGGCATGGAAAGGTTATTTTGTTTCACCACATTTCAAGGTTATCAAATTTGATTCAAAAGCACAAGGGGTTGATTGAAGAAGTTGTCATGTTTGGACAAGGCTTTGTTCCCATTTGTCACAAGTGCATATTTCTCTCAATTATCAAGATATGGAAGTGTTTTTTATGGATATGAGTTCTAATTTTCATCCTCAACAACTTATATTTACAAAGCATTTGTGTTGGTACAAGAAGTTTGTTCAAATTTGGCAAAGTTCCACCAATCATTCTCTTGATCTAGAGGCTAGGGTTTTGGACTTCAAAGGGGCATATCTTGCTCATCTTTTGGTATTTTTGAGTGATTCCAAAAAAATTCTTCTCTTCAAAGAGTTACCAACAAATCACTTCAAAAGTTCCAAGGATTTTTAATGTGGAAGGAACTTGGTGAAGAAGAGAGATTACAAGTCATCCAGATGAATCCCTCATTCTCCCTATTTGACTTCAAATGGTCATAACTTGGTCAATTTTTATCACCTTGAGCCCATTATTTTTTCATTATGACCCTAAGGATGTGTACTTCATGCCTTTGTTTATGTGCAAAGTAAGAAAATGGATGGAAGTTTCCTTAAGAATGCAAGAGATTATAGGTCATTTCATGATTTTTGGCCAACTTCAACAAGTCATAATTTGCTCAATTTTTGGAGATTTTAAGTGGTTCAAATTGCAAAATGTCACTCAAGAGATCTAATCCATTCCATCTTTTTTGGTCAAGAGCAAATTCCAAGTGGAAAGCCATGTTTGGATGCAAGATATTATAGGTCATTTTTAAAGAAGAATGTAAAATATTTTTAAGTATGGAAAGTCAACTCTTTTTCTTCAACTTTGACTCCATGTAGTTTTCAGCTCAAGCATCCATTTGGTTCCATTCTTTTTCCATTGCAAAGCTTGTTACCTCATATTTCCAAAGCATCAAGAATTTTTCCCTAAGACCCTCTGAGGTGGAAATGCCATTGGATTGAACTTGGTAACTTGGAACTGAAGTTTCACCATAAGTCAGAATTTTAAATCCATGTTTTGGCCTTTAAACATCAAATTAGCATGCGTTTGTGATCTAAACATGTTTAACCAAGTTGCCAAAGTGGATTAGAGCCTTGAAACGCAAGGATTTGATGAGTTTTGATGCAAATTATATCACACTTTTCTCGTGCATCAGGTTCACACGATTTCCCTCCAATTTGCATCATTCCACACGCTTGAACATTCCATTTGATTCCCTATAAATAAAGGGTCATCCCCCATTCAATTTCCCAAGCTTAGATAGCCAGAATCACCCTACCAAACTTGCTTCACAACTCACAATAAAGCTACTTCGAATCCTATTCTCAAGCCTTTTTCAATCCATTTTTTTCATCAATTCACCTTCCTTGATTTTCCCTGAAGCTAACCATATAATCACATTCAAGAATCGTGCCCTATATTGCTCCACAGAAGTCCAGTTTCAGAGCTCTGCAACTCAACTTCAATAGGTAGATTCCTTCATCAATTCTTTAAAACTTTGGTATCATTGTGTTGCTCTCATTTCCCTGGTTCTAGTTGCAACACTTACTTTTATCTGGAAGCACGTTTTGACCATGAATTTTCAAATCTCTTTTCAAAACTTTCTTTCCAAATTGCTTGAGTTACAGTTTATATAAATTTGGCGCGAGGGTGTGGTTGTCTTCGTCTTGAAGAGACGAAACGAATGGCATAGGTCTGAGCTTTTAATTTTACAGTTTGAGAGACCTGCAATTCGTGAAGGCTGGAGGTTGAAGATGACCAACGTGTCATCTTCTAACCAATGAAAGTGTGACATGTTATTTTCAAATTCTGATTTTATTAATGATTCTGTATGTTATTCAGTAAAGACCATGATATGCACAGCGCGCCAGATCCTTTGGATTTGATTACTAACGTGTTTTGACTCTCATCCAATGGTCCACATCTTTTTCTTTTATTTTTTTTTTCTGATTTTTATATTTTAATTGTTTTAAATTTCAAAAAATCATAGAAAATTCATTTTTAGTCCAAAAAATCTAAAAAATTTATGAAAAATATTTTTGATTATTCTCTTTCTGATTTTTATTTTTTCACAATTTAATTTTGTGTTTTGATATTTTTTATGAATTTTACACTTATTTGATTTGTTTAAAATGTTTAAAAATACTTTTACACATTTTTAAATTCTGAAAAAATTATGGAATGATCCAATGATATTGTGGCAAATATTAGTGACCTTATTTTATTTTTATTTATGACTTTGCTATTTTTTACTATTTTTGTTTATTTTACCCATTTATTTTAATTTTTAAAAATAGTTTCTGACTTTTAAAAATTCCCAAAAAAATTGTAAAATTACTTGGCCTCTTTTCTGATTTTTCTATGGTCTTATTTTTCATTTCTTGATTAATTTGAATATAATTGGAATTTTTTCATTATTTTCCATTTTTTAAAACATTTTTAAACCCTTTAATGAACATATTAATTATATTATTATTTTGTGAATATTTTCTGGCTGTCTTGGGTTGATTTTTTGGTCATGGCTTTATTAACATCATTGGATCCATGGTGTTGAGTTTAACTCCACAAAAAAATGGTTGAATGATTTTAATAATAGTTTGATTAAATATTAATTCAAATGTGGTTTTTCTTTTTACCCTAATTCCTCTTCATCTCATCCCCTTCTTATTGCACTAAATGTTGTTAGAGCATGATCTCTATATCATGTATCAAAATAAATGGTGCATAGATTGTTATTGACCGGCCTCAAAATAGGTGCGACTTCTATATAAGTCCACTTACGATTGCTTAACATAGCGCTAAATTTTGTCCTAATTCGAATAAATGATCATTCATGGCCCAAACTTATGATTGCAAGCCCAAGTATGTTAATTTGATCTCTTTGATCCAATAACCTTGAGATTCACTGTGTGGATGCTTTGGTTCTACCAATCCTATAATGGATCTACAACACCTTTGGTCAACGCGGATCACTTAAACGTCGTTGATCATTAAATGGTACTTGTGAGAATTCCAAATGGATGATATACTTGACAAAAAAGCAAATGCAACTTGTTGTGTGGAGGCTTTGGTTCTACCAATCCTCTAATGAGTTCCAAATGCAATTTTCAAGATGGCATCCAACTAACCACTAATTATTGACTTGTTTTATTTTACGATTTTATTCATTTATGCTTTATGCACTATTTATTTTTTAGCATTTTACATTTCATGCCATTTTCATCTTTGCTCATTTGAGCATTTATTTTCTTGTCATTTTTACTTTTCTCACTTGAGCTTTTCTTTTTCCTTTTTCTAAGATACTTAATAACCAACTTAAACCCTAAAAAACTCTTAATGTTACTTGGACTATTTGGTTATTATCCTTGGCATGATGGAGCAGTGGACTTTTTCTTGGACTTAGGATTAGAAACTTTGGCCTATCTTGGATACCTTGTGATCTTATCTAATTATTTTGTCTGGAGATCTTGAGGTTTACCTCAAGACATTGGGTTGCTTTTTTATTTTTGTGTGCAGGTTTTTGTGATTACACTCTTTGTTTGTAATTTGGAATTCACCCGCATACAGCCGTTACTCTGCCCAATTTTTGTGAAGACTTAATACATTTGAAGAGGTTTAGTATCTTTGCTTGCTTGGTTTCACTCCAAAGAATGGGCATTATATCTTGGCTCATAATGTCAAGTTTTGGCTTCTTGTTGGTTAGATGGTCCTTATCCTTATCTTTTACCTTATGCTTTAGGATAGCCTCTTCTTCTTCTCCCGTTCAAAAATATTCTCCCTCCTTTTGAAAACCCTTCTTGTTTTGAAACTTAAACACTTTCATTATAAACTTGGACTTATGTCCATGCATTTTTAAAAAAAAACATTTTCATAAATAAACTTCAATCAATTTAATAATACCTTTACATTTTTTTGTGAGAATACTAAAAGTCAATCAATCTCATTTCATATTATTTTGCCACTTTGGCTTTTACCTTTAAACTTTTCTTAAAAGATTAGGCTCTTGTCAATCCTTGTAGTGATGCTGTTGTACCCCAAAATTTGCCCTCCCATTTCCTCAACATTTTCTCATCACAAGACCTTTGAAGCTCAAGATCCAGTTAGGGTTTCCCCTACTCAAGACTTCTCCTTGCACTGTTAACCCAAATTAGGGTTTGTGTTTGCACAAAGATGTTTTGACCTAAAATGCCTAAGATGACTTTCATGCTTCATGTTGGACTCCCAAGTTTATCCACACCAAGTTTCAAGTCTTGATTCCAAATTTTGCCCAGTCAATTGGACAGTTGACCTAGAAATCAACTGTATTGGGGAAAAAGTCAACTGTGGCCAATTGACAGTCAAATCTCATGAAAATTGACCCACATCAATATTATGAACTCACATGGACCATTTGATCAAGTTTGGATCACAATTCCACAAGAAATTTGATCAGATCATCGAAAGGGCAAAATGGTCATTTTTAGGGTTTTGACTGCACAAAGGCAATTTTTGACTGTTTGACCTAGCCAATGGAAAACCAAGCTTACATATGGACTCAAGGACCCCATGGAATTATCTTGACATGCTCAACAAGTTCAAAGGATCCCAAATACACAAGATTGATAGTTGAATTTCCCAGTCAATTGATCAATTTTGACTGTATACTGAAAAGTCAAACTTTGACTTTTTGGTCAAAATCAAAAGTCAAGATTCATTTTTCATCAAAACATGCCAAATCATGAAACTTGTTCACCAAGAAATTAAGAAATGCAAATTAGGGTTTGAAATGGAAATTTTTCATAACTTAGAATTTTTCTAAGTTATGGAAAACCCTAATTTTTTCCAACTTTGCCCCACTTTCTCACCAAGATTCATTTGGATTCAAACAAAAGTCAAAACATGAAAGTTGTAGCTTGTTGCATAATCTACAACTTTTATTCACAAAGTTTTCCCAAATGAAGCTTGTATCTCAAGTTACAATTTTTGGAACAAGGGTGCCAAACCATTCTTAACTTAGTGAAATTTTGACCTATTTTGGACCAGTTTTTTACCTAACTTCAAGACCATTTTTCATACACTTCCACTTGGAATTTCAATTTTCATTTCAAAGATGGATTGTAGTACACATTCCAAGCTTTCCAAAATGTCCAAAAACTTCTCAAACTACCTCATGGTTAGGGAGAATCAAATTTTGCAAAATGGGAAAAAGTCACTTTTGTTCTTGGCCAAGACATGTTCATACATTGGTGCCATTTTGAATTCAGCATGCTTAAGCTACATTGCAGGCCTCTAATCCCATTCTCACTCAATAATTCAATGCAAAACCATTGTGCCAAGATGTTGTTCTATGCATTTGGACATTACATGGAGAATTAACCCTTAATTAGAAAAAGCATTATTTCCATTTTGAAAAAGTAGAACTTTATGTCCATTTTGCAAATCCAAGTGGTACAGTCCAAATCTTCTTGGCACAAGTTTAGGAGCAAATTGCACTGATCAAGGCCAATGTATGCAGCATAGTGTGAGGGCCTGTACAGGCTAGAAACATCAAGTGGCCATTGCTTGCTTAAAGTTCAAGTAAGATAGCATAACATATACCAACTTCCATTCCTGCAAACCAGGCCTTAGAGAAAGTTATCACACACATTCTAAACATCAAACACAAGCTGAAGCACGACCCTAAGACCATCAATACCTCCCCATTGCCAAAATCACTCTCAAACTGCAAAAACAGAACAACCTCTGCAGATTGAGTTCCAACTCTTAATCCTTTCAAGCATTCTTGCCCAAACCACTTCAAACACATTCCCTACCATCAATCCAAACTATCCAAAGCATTAGAAGCAACCTGTAACTCCTCTAATCCTTTTGGCCATTTTCACTTTTCTGATTTGCAGGTGAAGTGCTATAGCACGATTCAAAAGGTTTCAAGACAAAGTAAAGCTTGGAATAGCATCCCTGGACATCAAGGAAGCTATACCAATCATCACCTTGCACTGAAAGCTTCTCCATTGCCAGATAGAACTTCAACTGAACAGGTAAGTTCATGAACTCGTATCTCTCTTATTAGGCATTGTTAGCTTTAGGTTTGTGAAGAGAATATGTCACATTCATAGCCCTGAACATGCCCATGTGATTAGATTTCATTTATATTATGTGTGATGCAAGAATTTTGAGTCTGAACATGGCATAAAAACTAGGTCAGAAATTGGGGGAGAAGAAATTCTCCCTCATCTTAGAGAGTTAAGTCAAGTTCTTTACATGGTTGGATTCGTCTTCTCATGCTCTACATTTTTCATGTTGTGAGTTTTGCTTGAAAGTCCAGGAATCAAGAGATGGAAAACGCGTGTTCTGGTTGTTCATACAGGTCTGAGGTTGAAGACAAAGTCTTCTTGGGCTGGGCCTGAGTTGACTTTTCTATTTGCACCCTTTTGTTACTTTTACACCCCCCAAGCCCATTTTGCTTATTTTTATGATTTTTTGACATTTTCTTTTTTGTCCTGACTCATTTATTTTTTCTAACAATATTAAAAATATTAAAAATATTTTTCTCACCATTTTTGAATTTATTAGGCATTTATTTGGTTTCTTTTAATTTTTGTACATAAAATAAATACATAAAACCATTTTTTACTTAAAATATAAAAAATAATGTAAACACATTTATTTTTAATTTTTTATTTTATTTTATCTTCTGAAAATATTTTATACAAAATATACTTTTTTTATAAAAATTAAATATTATTATTTTTGTACATATAATATATATTTAGTAAATAATAATAATGCATATATATTTATTAGTATATTTAGGAAAAAATACCAAATATACACATTTTTTATTTTTATTTAATATTTAATATAAAAATACCTTTTGACAAATATACTTCATTTTATTTTATTTTTTGTATACAATAAATAAATACTTGTACATAATAAATAAATAATGCATTTTATTTAATAAAATTAGGGTTTTGCCCTAAACATGAAAAACTCCAAAAAAAATAATACTTTCCTTTTTGTTTATTTTGACATATGAAAATACTTTTTTTTCATACATACAAAAAAACATTTTTGCATCTTGCATATTTATTTTATTTTATTTATGCAATTAAATTATCTTGTAAATAATTCAATATTAGTGTAATAGTTTAGGTTTAAATTCCTTGTCAAAATCCCCATTTGAACATTTGTACCCCCCTCCCCATATATGGTTTTGTAATAGCTTAGTAAATTTATTTTCGCACTTTATTGCTTTCTAATTATACCATGTTAGAACTAGGGTTTTTGTATGCGAAAAAACAACAAAAATAGTTTGACCTAATTTCAAGATAAACAAGCATGAAAATGGACACACAAATCACACTTGCACCCCCTAGGGTATTCCACTTGTTGCCTTTCAAAATTGGGCCATATTGCATGTTAGGTCTCTTTGGGCAAAACAAACACAAATCAAATGATCATAGTCCCTCGATGACGCTTTCAAAATGTTGCCTAAATAAATGATCAAGTCCCTTAAAGAAAAATTGCCCAAAGATACTTGGCACCATTGCAATTATGGTCTAAACGATGACCCGCGCCCGTCCCTTTCACATCCTAACATGAGATTGTCCACCAAATACAATGGTGGAACAAACTTGTTAATAGGGTTAAAACATAGCAATAAACTTTGAGAAATTTAGGAGTAGATAACCTCTTAGTTACTTGAATCAAACTTGCAAAAACAAAACACTTGCCTATTTTCTAAAACCACACCCCACAACACTTTCAAAACAAACTTTCAAAAACAAAATGAAAACCTTTTCAAAAGACATACATCTTTGTATACATCCCCACATGGATCATTACAAAGGTTGCCACCACATTGGCCTCTTTTCAAAACAATTTTCAAACCCACACACACAAGCACCATTTCAAACAATTGAAAACAAGAGGCAAGTGATCTAAGCAAGTAACTAAGAGCCCATGGATAACCATGGGTAGAAAGGGTGATAATACCTTCCCTTTCTATAATCTACTCCCTGAACCCAAGAAAACATCTCAAAAGGTTTTTGCTGTGCTTTTTAACCTTTCCTTAGGATAAAATAAAAAGTCGGTGGCGACTCTTGCTCAACCGAAACATTTGCGAAAACGAACGCAAAACCATAGTCAGTTCTCCCACCGTATCACAGAACTGGCGACTCTGTTGGGGACTAAATTTAAAAGTGGAGTAAATTTAGGGCTTAGATCACCTTTGTTTTCAATTGTTTGCTTTGTTTGCTTTTATATTTGTGGGCTTTGCATCGGAGTTTCATAGATCCTAACCCGGATCTGGGGAATACCCTTTTTAGGTAGCATAATCTGTGAGAGACATGTCCGGCGTAGACCGACATGGGTGAAGCAGTGGCTACATTGGTGTGGCACCTTGGTCTGTACCCGTATCCCTTGTGTTGCAATGAGGAGAATATAGGTCTTCTAAGGAGTCATTAAACACCAACCAACCTTAGAACCCTAAATTGACCAAACTTGGCCATTAGGACAGTAGCAGTATGCTACACTCATTGAGGCTAAACTCTCGCGATGGTTCTGGCCGCAAGAAAAGATTGCGATGCTGGAGTTATGACCGATTGAGGGTAGTCAATGATTTGAGATCCTCTAGAACCCGGTTACTTTTGATAGGACAGGTTTTAACCAACGAAACTAAAAGAGGGTAACACCTAAACTTCATGCTGGCCTGAAACCTAAGGATTGTCTTGTGTGACTTGTGTGCCTTATCATGCTTGCATGTGTGAATACTTGTGGTGTGCTTCATCATAGCATCATGCCATCATACCATTGCATGCATCCTGTATAAAGGACTAACCCATTTCAAAGACAAAAAAGTTTCATCTTTGCTCTGTTTTGTAGGACATCATGATGCCCGTGCGTAGGAATACTATCCGGCTCAACTTTGTTCAACCACCAACTTTGCTCAAGGATTTGGTTGGTAGGATTCCAAACACTTCTTCCTTCATCAACAGGCATGGTTCTCTCCTTGGCTTGATCACTGCAAAATGGGACCAACAACTGATCAGTGTTCTGACCCAGTTTTATGACCCTCTGTATCATTGTTTCACCTTTCAAGACTTCCAGCTGGTTCCTACCCTGGAAGAATTCTCCTATTTGCTTGGGATCCCTGTCTTGGAGCAAATTCCTTTCACTGGTTTGGAAAAGACTCCTAGGCCTGAAGAGATTGCTGCAATTCTCCCCTTGACCAAAGAAGAGGTATTGGCTAACTGGGAAACTAGAAGTGGAGTCAAGGGCTTTTTGGTCAAATTTCTGGTTGGCAAGGCTAATGATTTCTGGAATGACTTGGACTTCAAGGCGTACGAGGATATTCTGGCTCTTTTGATCTATGGTCTGGTATTGTTTCCCAATCCTGACACCTTCATCAGTATCCATGCCATAAGGATCTTCATGTCTCGGAATCCTGTACCCACTCTTTTGGGTGATATCTTGCAACAACTCTATGCTCGTACCGCCCGAAAACGGGGAACTCCATGGTGTTGTGCTCCTTTGCTAGTGAGGTGGTTTATTTCGCACCTTCCTAAGTTCGTGCTGAAGAATGAAGAAGGAAAGGGTTGGGCTCGGAGGTTAATGTCTCTCACTGATAATGACATCACTTGGACTCTCAGAGGTTTGGATGAGGTAGCTGTTATTGATTGTTGCGGAGAATACCCTAATGTTCCGTTGATTGGTATCCAATGAGGAATCTCTTATAATCCATGCTTAGCTCTCCGCTAGTTTGGAAGAGCCAGAGGAGTTGGGCCTCATGAAATATTGGTTCCTCATTTCCATTTTGAGTTTCAGGCAGACAGTGACAAACTACGCCATGGATTCATTCGAGCTTGGGACATAATTCACAAAGCTGACCCACATGAGTTGGGACCAAAGACTTCTCTACCAATGGAACCCTATTGCATATGGGTCCGCATCCGTGCTCAGAAGTTAGGTATGCCGTATGAAGCTGTCAGACCTATCATTCTTGAATCTCCTGATGAAGATGGGGTTCCTCCGACTGTCCTCCCTCCTCAGATACCCATTGATTTTGACACAATGAAGAGATCTTGGGCGCAGCTAAAGGAAGAACGGGATTTTTATCGGGAAAAGTTCAACGAATAGGAGCGGAAGATCTAGAGGCTGACTAAGCAATTAGAGGAAGAGGGGGTCCTGAATAACTACATCAACACTGAGAAAAGGAGGCCATGGGAGCACTGATGGGCTTTGGATATTTCCTTTTATAGCTTTTATTTCCTTTCCAGTATTTTTCATTCCTGTAATGCCTAAGGGCAAGTTGTTGAACAATTTGAAATTTGAATCTAATGAAGTGCGTTTCCTTTTTGTCTACAAAGTTGAATCTTGTTTGTCTTTGAAAACATAAAACATACGCATTTCATTGCACCATATGCATAGCAGGTACCCTATTTCACAGGTTGCTTAATCTCCTTCGCTGTTTATTTTGAACAGTCATCATGAATCCAGACTCATCCAGTGAGCAAGCAATCAAGGCCCTTCAGGCCCAAAGTGCCCAATTTCAAGAAATGGTCCTGAGCCTGGCCCAAGGTCAGCAAGAGTTGAAGACCCTACTCCTGAAGAAGAAGAAGAAAAAGAGGACTGCATTGTTCAACACCGGACGCAGGTTTGGGAACACACTCCATAATGAAGTTGAACCAACTACTTCTTCTGCTGAGAAAAACAGTCCCCAAGGGGGAGGAGCTCCTAGTCCTGCAGTCTCTGACAACGAGACGGACTATAATGACGAACAATATCCACCTGCTGCTGACAGATACAAGCAATTGGAGGACCGCTTGAGCGCCATGGAGATTCAGAATGTGCCAGGGCTGGATTTCATAGATTTGGGGTTATCTTCTGGGGTAGTAATTCCACACAAGTTTAAGGCGCCTGCCTTCGCCAAATATGATGGGGCCTCCTGTCTAAAGCTGCATCTAAGGTCGTACGTAAGGAAGATCCAACCTTACACGGCAGATAAGAACCTTTGGATTCACTTCTTCCAAGATAGCCTTTCGGGGTCGCAGCTTGAATGGTTCTATCAACTTGATGGAACTAGTATCCGACACTGGGAAGATTTGGCAACCGTATTCTACAGACAATATCAATACAATTCTGATCTCGCTCCTACGCGTACCCAACTTTAGGGTATGTCTCTAGGAACGGGCGAAGGGTTCAAAGAATATGCACAAAAATGGAGGGATTTGGCTGGCAGGGTGCAGCCTCCATTAACTGATCATGAGCTGGTTGATATGTTTCTAGGGACTTTGTCTTGTCCATTTTTCAATCATTTGGTTGGTAACTCCTCCGCTGGGTTTACGGATTTGATTCTAACGGGAGAAAGAATTGAAGTTGGCATCAGGTCAGGGAAAATACAAAAGGCTTCCTCCCCAAGTACTGAGAAGAGGCCTTTCAAGAAAGAAGTGAGTGCCGTCTATGGTCCTAAAAGACAAGTCAAGCCAAAAAGTCGCCAAGCCGTCAATGCTTTGGTCATTTCAAAACCTGTTGCTGCTCCTCAGCAGTACAATCAACAAAGAGGTGAAAGGCCCAAGAGACAATATACTCGGTTGAGTATGACCTTATCTCAAATTTTACCACAACTGTTATCAACCAACTTGGTGACCATCAAAGAAGCTCCTAAAGTCGTGAATACTGCATCTCCTAAGTATAACCCAAAGGCCCGTTGTGCTTATCATTCCGATAGCCCCGGGCACACTACTGATGATTGTTGGGCCTTGAGAAATAAAGTGCAAGATCTTATCGACGCGAAGGAAATTCAGTTTGAGGCGCCTGAGAGGCCAAATGTTGTAACTGCTCCTATGCCCCAGCATAGAGTAAATGCCATCGAGGAAGATTTGTATGATGTTTCGGTGAATGATGTTGCTACCCCTCTTTTGACTGTTAAGAGGAACTTACTACTAGCCAGTTTATTTCCAGGTTGTAGCAAGGGTTGCCTCCTGTGTGCTATTATCCCTACCGGTTGTCCACTGCTGAAATCAGGCATCCAAAGCCTGATGGATAGCAAAGAAATTTTGTTCAAGAAAACTGCTGTTCCGTTTGTCTCCGTTGGAGAAATATCTGTTGTCACAATTTACAATCCTGCCAAAGCTCCCATGAAGAAACCAGTCCAAATTATGTCTGTTGCACCCATTACTATTACTGTTCCGGGGCCTCTCCCTTATGAGTCTGATAAAGCGGTCCCATGGCATTATGGGGCCGACGTGTAAGTGCTTGGGGTGAAGCAAGAATTCAACACCAATACCAGTGTCAGTAACATCACTGGTCCCGCCAAGATTACCCGCAGTGGCAGGCTCTTCTCGCCTGACATTGCACCGCCAGTTATACGAAAACCTCTCACCATCACACCCGCAAGTGTGCACGTTCCAATTCAAGTTCCTGTGTCTACTACTGCCGCCGAATCCTCTGATACTCGGGGCAAAGAAGTTGCTACCGATCTGCCTGCCAGGACGGAGGCACCAAAAAGGACTGTTGTCGAGGCCTCCCAACAAGATATGGAGGAAATCCTTAAAATCATTAAAAAGAGTGACTTCAATGTTGTTGAACAATTGGGGCATACCCCCTCCAAAATCTCTATGCTATCGTTGCTGCTATGCTCAGAGGCCCATGCAAAAGCCCTGATTTCATTTCTGAAAACGGCTCATGTGCCGCAAGAGACCTCCGCGGATCAATTCACTGACTGTGTAGCTAATTTGACAGCTGACAATGGATTGGGGTTCTCGGATGCTGACCTCACCCCCAAAGGGAAAAATCACAATGATGCCCTGCATGTTTCCATAGAATGCAGGGGCACTACTCTCGCACACGTGTTAGTAGATACCGGCTCTTCCCTGAATGTTCTTCCCAAGAAGGCATTGGACCGCTTGGATTGTGAGGGTCTGGAGCTGAAACCTAGTAACATCATTGTTAGAGCCTTCGACGGTTCTAAAAGGATGGTGCACGGTGAGGTAGACATCCCTATTCGTGTGGGTTCCCAAGTCTTCGACTCAACGTTCTATGTAATGGATATTCGTCCATCTTACTCCTGCTTGTTGGGTCGACCCTGGATTCACAAGGTTGGGGCAGTAACCTCCACTCTACACCAAAAGCTCAAATACCCTGTCAAAGGGAAGATTGTTACTGTGCAGGGTGAGGAGGAATACATGGTTAGTCACTTGAATTCATTCCGGTATATCGAGATGGATGGGGAGTTTATTGAAACCCCCTTTCAGCATTTTGAGGAGGTACCTCCAATTTTGGCATCGGCTGAAGCAGTGGTTGAAGAAGACTTTCCGTTGAAGATGGCGTCCTTGAAGGATGCCCGGGCTGTAATCGAGAAAGGCAATTGTGCAAACTGGGGTCAGCTTCCTGACTTCACTCAAAAGAATGACAAGTTTGTGCTGGGCTTTACTGCAGAGGCTCAGAGGACTGTGCGCAAGGAAAAGATCAGAAAGGCTCCAGTGTTTATCACCAGTCCCAAGGGTGAATGCTATCGAGGAGGATGTAGAGGAAGCAGAGTTTGACAATTGGATCTATCCAACCACCAGCAACGGACCAAGCAACTGGACGGCAAAGGATTTTACACCTATCACATTTGTCACGCAGTAATTAAGTCTTTTGATTTGTAACAAACGATATGTTAAAACTTTGTTGGCTCGGTGTCCTACCCGGGGCATCGTAGCTCCATTTGTGAGGGCCTTTTGTATGACATTTCCATATATCATCAATCAAAACATTGGACGTTTGTTGCATTTCAAATCTTGTGCTCTTTTTTCTTTTTGTGTTATATATTGCAAAACAGCTATATTTACACACACTCACTCATACAGGTTTCAATCCACTCTGGATCTCACTGGTAACAGCTCTGCTACCACCAGTTATGACTTCGAGAATCCGATCAACTTGGCCGAAGACGAAGGTGAAGATGATTGCGAAGTGCCTGGTGAACTCGCAAGACTGCTACTCGAGGAAGAGAGGGCTATTCAACCACATGAAGAGCCGGTGGAAACAGTTAACCTGGGTACTGAGACAGATAGGAAAGAGGTCAAGATTGGTGCCAATCTAGAGCTCAGCGTGAAGCAACGATTGATCCAGATGCTACATGATTACATGGAGATATTTGCTTGGTCCTATGAAGACATGCCTGGTTTGGATGCCGACATTGTAGTTCATCACCTGCCAACCAAGGAAGACTGCCCTCCGGTAAAGCAAAAGGTCCGCCGTATGCGCCCAGAGATGTTCGAAAAGATCAAGGCTGAGGTTATGAAGCAATTCGATGCCGGGTTTCTAGCAGTAACTTCTTACCCTCAGTGGGTTGCCAATGTGGTGCCAGTGCCGAAGAAGGACGGTAAGGTCAGGATGTGTGTCGACTACAAGGATTTAAACAGGGCAAGCCCCAAGGATGATTTTCCTCTACCTCACATTGACGTTCTTGTTGACAATACTGCTCAACACAAGGTGTTCTCCTTCATGGATGGTTTTTCAGGGTATAATCAGATCAAGATGGCTCCGGAAGATATGGAAAAGACTACCTTTGTGACGCAGTGGGGCACCTTCTGCTACAAGGTCATGCCATTCGGGTTAAAAAATGCTGGGGCAACCTATCAACGTGCCATGGTTGCTTTATTTCATGATATGATCCATCATGAGATTGAGGTATACGTTGATGACATGATAGCAAGGTCTCAAACTGAGGAGGAGCATCTTGATCATCTGAGGAAGTTGTTTGACCGACTAAAGTTATACAAGCTGAGGTTGAATCCCCACAAATGCACCTTTGGGGTAAGGTCCGGAAAATTGCTAGGTTTCATTGTAAGTGATAAAGGTATTCAGGTGGACCCTGCCAAGGTAAAATCCATACAAGAGATGCCAACTCCAAAGACAGAGAAAGAAGTCAGAGGCTTCCTGGGACGACTGAATTACATTGCCCGTTTCATCTCACATCTAACTGCTACTTGTGAGCCAATCTTCAAATTACTGAAGAAAGATCAAGTAGTGCGCTGGAACGATGAATGTCAGGCTGCCTTTGAAAAGATAAAGGAATATCTCCAAGAGCCACCCATTCTTATGCCACCCGTGGAAGGAAGACCTCTGATACTATACTTGACAGTACTTGACAATTCAATGGGGTGTGTGCTGGGGCAGCATGACGAGTCTGGCCGAAAAGAGCACGCTATTTATTACCTGAGCAAAAAGTTTACCGACTGTGAGTCTCGTTACTCACTGCTTGAGAAAACTTGCTGCGCTCTGGTATGGGCTGCTCGCCGGCTGAGACAGTATATGCTGACTCACACTACTCTTTTGATTTCAAAGATGGATCTCATCAAGTACATATTCGAAAAGCCTGCTCTGTCTGGAAGAATAGCGAGATGGCAAATGATCTTGACAGAATATGATATCCAGTATACGACTCAGAAAGCAATCAAAGGAAGTGTACTGGCAGATCATTTGGCACACCAACCTGTGGACGATTACCAATCATTGAACTTTGATTTTCCGGACGAAGACATCATGGTGGTAACTGACTGTGAAGTACCTGGACCAGATGAAGGACCTGAGGAAGGATCCCGATGGTCTATGCATTTTGACGGAGCCTCCAATGCTTTGGGTAACGGCGTCGGCGCTGTAATCATATCTCCCAAAGGAACTCATACTCCACTCACCGCCCGATTGTGTTTCAACTGCACCAACAACATGGCAGAATATGAGGCATGTATCATGGGTCTGCAAGCTGCAATCGACTTAAGGATCAAATTTCTGAGTGTCTTCGGAGATTCCGCTCTCGTGATCAATCAGATCAAAGGCGAGTGGGATACGAAACACCCAAATCTTATTCCTTATAAAGAGTATGTGTTGACTTTGCTTCCCCACTTTGAAGAGATAACTTTTGAGCACTTCCCAAGAGAGGAGAATCAGCTAGCAGACGCACTAGCCACGATGTCTTCAATGTTCAAAGTTAAATGGGACAATGAGGCTCCCCGGATCATTATCTGGAAGTTGGACGAACCGGCATACTGCTGCGATCTTGAGGCCGAAAAGGTGACTGAAAAACCCTGGTATCATGAGGTGAAGAGGTACTTGGAAGCTCAGGAATACCCTGAAGGTGCATCTGTCAATGACAAGAAGTTCATGAGAAGGTTTGCGGCAAAATTCTTCCTCAGCAAAGGCATTCTCTACAAACGGAATCATGATTTAACTCTACTACGTTGTGTGGATAAGGCTGAAGCAGAGAAGATCATGATAGAACTGCATGAAGGTACATTCGGGACACATTCCAGTGGACACACCATGGCAAAGAAGATCCTTCGGGCAGGATATTTCTGGTCCACAATGGAAGCCGACTGTTACCAACACTCTCGAACTTGTCATAAATGCCAGATCTATGCTGACAAGGTGCATGTTTTCTCCGGTTCCTCTGAACGTCCTGACGGCACCTTGGCCTTTTGCAATGTGGGGCATTGATATGATCGGTGAGATCCGACCGACGGCATCCAATGGGCATCGCTTCATCTTGGTAGCGATCGATTACTTCACGAAGTGGGTCGAGGCAGCTTCCTACGCAACAGTAACCAAGAGCGTCGTGGCACGTTTCATCCGGCATAATCTGATCTGTCGATACGGTGTCCCGGAAAGAATCATCACGGACAATGGTACCAATCTCAATAACAAAATGATCACTGAGCTTTGCGAACAATTCAAGATACAGCACCACAACTCTTCTCCCTACCGGCCGAAGATGAATGGGGCTGTAGAGGCAGCTAATAAGAATATCAAGAAAATTGTGCAGATGATGACAGTGACCTATAAATATTGGCACGAGATGTTACCGTTCGCTCTTCATGGGTATCGTACCTCAGCAAGGATGTCAACCGGGGCAACTCCTTTCTCCTTGGTCTATGGCATGGAGGCAGTCTTGCCAATTGAAGTCCAGATACCCTCTCTCCGGATAATGAAGGATGCAGACTTGAGTGAAGATGACTGGATCCAGACTCGACTTGATCAATTAAACCTGATTGACGAAAAGAGGCTCACTGCTATCTGTCATGGTCAGACGTATCAAAAACGGATGATCAGAGCATTTAACAAGAAAGTCAGACCACAAGAGTATCAAGTTGGGGACCTGGTAATCAAACACATCATCCTTCCTCAAAGTGATCCCCGGGGCAAATGGACCCCTACATACGAAGGGCCATTTGTGGTTAAACATGTGTTCTCAGGAGGAGCCATGATCCTAACCACCATGGATGGTGACGACCTTCCTCATCCCGCCAATGCAGACATAGTGAAAAGATACTACGCATGAATAAAAGACCCGCTAGGTTGACATACCTAGGCAAAAATAAGGGCTTCCCGGCGAACCAAAAGGGTTCGGGCAAAAATATGGGATGAAATGAAAAAAATCTGTACACCCGGCAAGTCGAAAACCTGAAAAGGCGGCTTGGGAAAAAATGGGTATCCCGGTGGACTGAAAACCCGAAAGGGCGGTCCAGGCAAAAGTTAGGGATAAAGCGTAACACTATGTCTCATTGGATCACTTCGCATCCGGAATTCGGCATCAACTATCTGGCTCAGATTTCGGCATCGACCAATCAACTTCATCTTCAACCAAGCAGCAAAGTGATGAGACGCTTGAAGACATAAAGGCGATAGCAGAGTTGGAACCCAGTGGGATTGTTCACATAGCTGTTTTGTTTTCTTTTCAAAATTGTAAATTCTATGTTATTCGGCGGCGTCCTCTTACTAGGATGTCAGCCTCTTGTACAAAAACGCCTATTCACAGGCAAAATTCAAATCAATACAAATTCACTTGTCCATACAAATTGCCATTGTTTTTCCTTTTTCTGTTTTGTCTTGCGAAGAACGTCCAATGTTCATTTTTGATATATGCATTTGACATTAAATTGCTGATTCATAAATATTTGCATATGAAACAAAAGATTAATTACAGGTGACATCAGAAACAGGGGCAATGTGAAGTTGTCTGATGCAGTCTGGTTGCTTTGTCCGCCAAGGTACCAAGGTAGATTCGACTGAAGAATGTGACCAAATCATCTCAACGCCCCGCAGAGTAAGACAAGATTCAGCAATACTTTCCCCAAGCGGAGTTGATTCCCCGTCAATCCTGAAAAGGCACAACATTCCCCGGCAGGTCTTAAATCTTATCCCCAGTAGATTCTGGAAGCTTGTTCCCTGAAGAATACGGACGTCTCTCCCGAGCTTTATTCAGATTTATTCCTCACGAGGGCTTATAACTGGGTTATCCTCAGCTAATTACCACGGAAGATCGCCCTCGACAAAGTTCCTTCATTCCCCGGCAGGTCTTAAATCTTATCCCCAGTAGTTTCTGGAAGCTTGTTCCCTGCAGAATACGGACGTCTCTCCCGAGCTTTATTCAGAGTTATTCCTCACAAGGGCTTATAACTGGGTTATCCTCAGCTAATTACCACGGAAGATCGCCCTCGACAAAGTTCCTTCAATCCCCGGCGGAGTCTATCTTTGGTATTCCCCAGCGGAGTTTATCTCTGGTGTTCCCCAGCGGAGTTTATCATCATTATCCCCAGCGGAATCCATCATTGAAGTCCTCAGCAGGCCTCTCATCAAAACTTCAGCAAAGTATCTCTTCCACAGAGCAACTCCCCGGCCGATTGTCAAGGATTTATTTTCCTAAGACGCAAATGCATTCATAAACATTTCACATTTTCATACATCTCGCTTACATACAGGGTAAAGTGCATACAACACTATCTCATGACGAACATCATGACATCATGCATATCATACATCATGACAGTGCATACAACTTATGTTTTTGCCTTTTTCAGGGAAAAAGACAATCTCAAAGACAACTACCTTCAACTGTCACAATTCCAGATTCGATACCTGTATCCAGCCAGAGCACATCTGAGAGTGATCAGTTTCCGGACTCGATTCCTGTATCTATCCAGGGCACGTCTGAAGAGTTCGAAGATTCGATTCCTGTATCCAGCCAGGGCATATCTGTTGACGACTATTTCCGGATTCGACTCCTGTATCCAGCCAGGGCATATCTGTTGACCATATTTCCATACTCGATTCCTGTATCTAGCCAGGGCACGTCTGAAGAGTTCGAAGATTCGATTCCTGTATCCAGCCAGGGCATATCTGTTGACGACTATTTCCGGATTCGACTCCTGTATCCAGCCAGGGCATATCTATTGACCATATTTCCAGACTCGATTCTTGTATCTAGACAGGGCACGTCTGAAGAGTTCGAAGATTCGATTCCTATATCCAGCCAGGGCATATCTATTGACGACTATTTCCGGATTCGACTCCTGTATCCAGCCAGGGCACATCTGTGAGCAACCGATTGTAGATTCGATACCTGTATCGATCCAGGGCATATCTGCATAAGGAGATTGAAGATCAAACACCTGTAACAAGCCGGGAAAACATCTGTCTTTCTCAAATACACAAGTTCTCGCTAAGGAACCTCTTGTGCGATCAACACTTCCAAATGGCATCTATAAGCCCATTCCCGACAAGGTTCTGTCACATCTCCAGATGGCATCTATAAGCCCATCTCCCTATCCACCACCTCTCCAAATGGCATCTATAAGCCCATTCCCGACATCACATTGCTGATACTCCAACATGCGAGTGCAAATTTCCAGGCACTCTAGTGTCCAATCTCCTTTTACCCTCGAGTCACGAAAGGCAAACTTGCCAATCTAACTCTTCAGGTTCAAGAAGATTGAACAGGGGAAACTGTTGTACCCCAAAATTTGCCCTCCCATTTCCTCAACATTTTCTCATCACAAGACCTTTGAAGCTCAAGATCCAGTTAGGGTTTCCCCTACTCAAGACTTCTCCTTGCACTGTTAACCCAAATTAGGGTTTGTGTTTGCACAAAGATGTTTTGACCTAAAATGCCTAAGATGACTTTCATGCTTCATGTTGGACTCCCAAGTTTATCCACACCAAGTTTCAAGTCTTGATTCCAAATTTTGCCCAGTCAATTGGACAGTTGACCTAGAAATCAACTGTATTGGGGAAAAAGTCAACTGTGGCCAATTGACAGTCAAATCTCATGAAAATTGACCCACATCAATATTATGAACTCACATGGACCATTTGATCAAGTTTGGATCACAATTCCACAAGAAATTTGATCAGATCATCGAAAGGGCAAAATGGTCATTTTTAGGGTTTTGACTGCACAAAGGCAATTTTTGACTGTTTGACCTAGCCAATGGAAAACCAAGCTTACATATGGACTCAAGGACCCCATGGAATTATCTTGACATGCTCAACAAGTTCAAAGGATCCCAAATACACAAGATTGATAGTTGAATTTCCCAGTCAATTGATCAATTTTGACTGTATACTGAAAAGTCAAACTTTGACTTTTTGGTCAAAATCAAAAGTCAAGATTCATTTTTCATCAAAACATGCCAAATCATGAAACTTGTTCACCAAGAAATTAAGAAATGCAAATTAGGGTTTGAAATGGAAATTTTTCATAACTTAGAATTTTTCTAAGTTATGGAAAACCCTAATTTTTTCCAACTTTGCCCCACTTTCTCACCAAGATTCATTTGGATTCAAACAAAAGTCAAAACATGAAAGTTGTAGCTTGTTGCATAATCTACAACTTTTATTCACAAAGTTTTCCCAAATGAAGCTTGTATCTCAAGTTACAATTTTTGGAACAAGGGTGCCAAACCATTCTTAACTTAGTGAAATTTTGACCTATTTTGGACCAGTTTTTTACCTAACTTCAAGACCATTTTTCATACACTTCCACTTGGAATTTCAATTTGCATTTCAAAGATGGATTGTAGTACACATTCCAAGCTTTCCAAAATGTCCAAAAACTTCTCAAACAACCTCATGGTTAGGGAGAATCGAATTTTGCAAAATGGGAAAAAGTCACTTTTGTTCTTGGCCAAGACATGTTCATACGTTGGTGCCATTTTGAATTCAGCATGCTTAAGCTACATTGCAGGCCTCTAATCTCATTCTCACTCAATAATTCAATGCAAAACCATTGTGCCAAGATGTTGTTCTATGCATTTGGACATTACATGGAGAATTAACCCTTAATTAGAAAAAGCATTATTTCCATTTTGAAAAAGTAGAACTTTATGTCCATTTTGCAAATCCAAGTGGTACAGTCCAAATCTTCTTGGCACAAGTTTAGGAGCAAATTGCACTGATCAAGGCCAATGTATGCAGCATAGTGTGAGGGCCTGTACAGGCTAGAAACATCAAGTGGCCATTGCTTGCTTAAAGTTCAAGTAAGATAGCATAACATATACCAACTTCCATTCCTGCAAACCAGGCCTTAGAGAAAGTTACCACACACATTCTAAACATCAAACACAAGCTGAAGCACGACCCTAAGACCAGCAATACCTCCCCATTGCCAAAATCACTCTCAAATTGCAAAAACAGAACAACCTCTGCAGATTGAGTTCCAACTCTTAATCCTTTCAAGCATTCTTGCCCAAACCACTTCAAACACATTCCCTACCATCAATCCAAACTATCCAAAGCATTAGAAGAAACCAGTAACTCCTCTAATCCTTTTAGCCATTTTCACTTTTCTGATTTGCAGGTGAAGTGCTATAGCACGATTCAAAAGGTTTCAAGACAAAGTAAAGCTTGGAATAGCATCCCTGGACATCAAGGAAGCTATACCAATCATCACCTTGCACTGAAAGCTTCTCCATTGCCAGATAGAACTTCAACTGAACAGGTAAGTTCATGAACTCGTATCTCTCTTATTAGGCATTGTTAGCTTTAGGTTTGTGAAGAGAATATGTCACATTCATAGCCCTGAACATGCCCATGTAATTAGATTTCATTTATATTATGTGTGCTGCAAAAAATTTGAGTCTGAACATGGCATAAAAACTAGGTCAGAAATTGGGGGAGAAGAAATTCTCCCTCATCTTAGAGAGTTAAGTCAAGTTCTTTACATGGTTGGATTCGTCTTCTCATGCTCTACATTTTTCATGTTGTGAGTTTTGCTTGAAAGTCCAGGAATCAAGAGATGGAAAACGCGTGTTCTGGTTGTTCATACAGGTCTGAGGTTGAAGACAAAGTCTTCTTGGGCTGGGCCTGAGTTGACTTTTCTATTTGCACCCTTTTGTTACTTTTACACCCCCCAAGCCCATTTTGCTTATTTTTATGATTTTTTGACATTTTCTTTTTTGTCCTGACTCATTTATTTTTTCTAACAATATTAAAAATATTAAAAATATTTTTCTCACCATTTTTGAATTTATTAGGCATTTATTTGGTTTCTTTTAATTTTTGTACATAAAATAAATACATAAAACCATTTTTTACTTAAAATATAAAAAATAATGTAAACACATTTATTTTTCATTTTTTATTTTATTTTATCTTCTAAAAATATTTTATACAAAATATACTTTTTTTATAAAAATTAAATATTATTATTTTTGTACATATAATATATATTTAGTAAATAATAATAATGCATATATATTTATTAGTATATTTAGGAAAAAATACCAAATATACACATTTTTTATTTTTATTTAATATTTAATATAAAAATACCTTTTGACAAATATACTTCATTTTATTTTATTTTTTGTATACAATAAATAAATACTTGTACATAATAAATAAATAATGCATTTTATTTAATAAAATTAGGGTTTTGCCCTAAACATGAAAAACTCCAAAAAAAAATAATACTTTCCTTTTTGTTTATTTTGACATATGAAAATACTTTTTTTTCATACATACAAAAAAACATTTTTGCATCTTGCATATTTATTTTATTTAATTTATGCAATTAAATTATCTTGTAAATAATTCAATATTGATGTAATAGTTTAGGTTTAAATTCCTTGTCAAAATCCCCATTTGAACATTTGTACCCCCCTCCCCATATATGGTTTTGTAATAGCTTAGTAAATTTATTTTCGCACTTTATTGCTTTCTAATTATACCATGTTAGAACTAGGGTTTTTGTATGCGAAAAAACAACAAAAATAGTTTGACCTAATTTCAAGATAAATAAGCATGAAAATGGACACACAAATCACACTTGCACCCCCTAGGGTATTCCACTTGTTGCCTTTCAAAATTGGGCCATATTGCATGTTAGGTCTCTTTGGGCAAAACAAACACAAATTAAATGATCATAGTCCCTCGATGACGCTTTCAAAATGTTGCCTAAATAAATGATCAAGTCCCTTAAAGAAAAATTGCCCAAAGATACTTGGCACCATTGCAATTATGGTCTAAACGATGACCCGCGCCCGTCCCTTTCACATCCTAACATGAGATTGTCCACCAAATACAATGGTGGAACAAACTTGTTAAAAGGGTTAAAACATAGCAATAAACTTTGAGAAATTTAGGAGTAGATAACCTCTTAGTTACTTGAATCAAACTTGCAAAAACAAAAACACTTGCCTATTTTCTAAAACCACACCCCACAACACTTTCAAAACAAACTTTCAAAAACAAAATGAAAACCTTTTCAAAAGACATACATCTTTGTATACATCCCCACATGGATCATTACAAAGGTTGCCACCACATTGGCCTCTTTTCAAAACAATTTTCAAACCCACACACACAAGCACCATTTCAAACAATTGAAAACAAGAGGCAAGTGATCTAAGCAAGTAACTAAGAGCCCATGGATAACCATGGATAGAAAGGGTGCTAATACCTTCCCTTTCTATAATCTACTCCCCGAACCCAAGAAAACATCTCAAAAGGTTTTTGTTGTGCTTTTTAACCTTTCCTTAGGATAAAATAAAAAGTCGGTGGCGAATCTTGCTCAACCGAAACATTTGCGAAAACGAACGCAAAACCATAGTCAGTTCTCCCACCGTATCACAGATGCAAACAACTATACTTCTACAATATGTAGTGAAGTGAGATATTTTCCACTTGGGTGTTGAGTGAAGCATTGTTGATTTTAAAATCCAAGCCATATCCTCCACTTTGAGATGATGCAAATTCTCCTTTCTCATGATTGTGGGTAGTAAGTATGTTTTCCACACGGACAATGACGATGACGTCTTATCTCATAAAATTAACCAACACACTCGTGTTTCAAATTTTTAAAAGAGGAACTACGTGTACCCTGATCCCTATTGCACGAAAGGTGGTACGTAGGCACTAAAGGTTCGCAACCACGGCGTGTGCAAAAATCATAAAAAAATACTTATTTTCTCACCTCCACTATCCATTTTATATACAACACATTTTTATAGCCAAAATATATAGATTTTACAAAGAGGTTCCTGCGGAGTACCGTAGATGTTTAGGGTGCTAATACCTTCCCTTTGCATAACCAACCCCCTTACCTTGAATCTTTCCCCCTCTTTTTGGGTTACTCTCTCTTTTCCCATTCCTTTAGAAATAATAAAGCGCGGTGGTGATTTTTATTTTGATTTGTATAAAGTCTAGTCAATCCAATGGCTTAGTCTTGAACATTTCTACCGCTACAGAAAAATGGCGACTTCACTGGGGAAAGATTGACCTCTTGCTGGTCCATCCCTAAGTGGGTTGAGCCTATCTTTGTCTATATCTGTATATGTGCTATTGTTGTTTATGTGATATTGTTGTTTATGTGTTATAATTTGTATATATGTTTGTCTGGATTTTCCTGGTTTTCAGGGTGCTTGGTGATTACTCATAAGTCCTATACCCGGACTTGGGAAAACTTTAAGATGGGACGGGCGGTATAGTCATGTTAACTTTTAGGGAGTAATCCCAAAAAAGGAGGCATGAGATCCCCCACTCAGTGGAGGCCCCTTTAATTGCAGTGTCGTTTACCGAGTAATCGGGAAGACGTACTACTTTTGACCTGGGAGCCTGCTGAAACTGAGGACCGTAGAATACCAAACCCATCTTGGCCTTTTAGGTGTAGTGCGGAAGCTATGAAGGAGTAATCTGGAAATAGTTATCACGCGATACTACACTCGGACGAGTCTTTCTTGAGAATATTACAAATTACTGAGTTAATCGGGAAGTTGGTAATATCCGAAGGAAGGATGTAGACTCTGGGAACCCCTAGAACCTTGTTCAGCAGGTGATAACTTTTTAGACCAACACCTTATGGGTAGTACCTTCGACCTCATGCTCGTGACGTTGAACCTATGAACCCTATATATGTGATATTGTGTGTGATTGTTGCATCATGCATCCATGCACTCATAAGCATCTTTTGAAGAAAATAATATTTCAAGGGATTTAAAGGTTGACTATTTGTGAATATATCAGGTACTTTTAACCATGGATTCTGGAAAGAGAAAGACCGGGAAATACAGTTTCAAGGATCCCAAGATAGATGAGTTGGTCAGTCTAATTCCAGAGATTGAGTGTCCTGCAGACTTTCGGAAGAAGTATGGATCCATCATTCCTCTCATGAAGCTGAAGATGAAGGAGGGTATTCTCTCGACCTTGGTCCAGTTCTATGATCTGATGTATCACTGCTTTACTTTTCCTTATTATCAGTTGATGCCTACACTGGAGGAGTATTGTTATCTATTGGATTTACCTGTTGCCGATCGTGTTCCTTTTACTGGTTTGGAGGGCGAGCCTAAACTACATGAGATTGCTGCTTTGATTCATCTGGGGAAGTCTGAGGTGGAAGCCCATATGACTACTAAAAGAGGGATTAGAGGATTACCAGCTCAGTTCTTATTGGAGAAAGCTTGTTACTTTGCCAGAATGAAGAGTACGGTTGCTTTTGAGGCCATCTTTTCTTTACTTGCTTATGGATTATTCTTATTTCCTAATGTGGACAAGTTTATCGACATTAACGCTATCAAGATTTTCATGATTGGAAACCCAGTTCCTACACTGTTGGGTGATGCTTATTACTCTGTTCATCTTCGGAGTTCTTAACATGGGGGAATGATTATCTGTTGCACGCCTTTATTGTACCGGTGGTTCATCTCTCATATGCCTCAGTCTGATGCTTTTTGGTATGTCAAGAAGGAACCTCGTTGGGCTTCTAAGATCATGGCACTTACTCACTCGGATATTGATTGGTATCATCGAGCTTATTAGGATGTAGAGATTATTGACAGTTGTGGTAGTTTCCCCAATGTACCTCTTCTTGGTACAAAGGGAGGAATTAACTATAACCCTGTTCTTGCACGGTGACAACTTGGTTATCCGATGAGGGATAAACCAAACAGTATTCATTTGAGTAGTTTCTTTCTGAAGGAAGGAGAAGACCACGGGGAAGCTAGGGAGCAGATTGCGAAGGCCTAACGTCACATTCATAAGAAAAGTAGGAAAGGTTTTGGACCTAGGGGTGCTATTTCTTTGGAGGCATATCTTCAGTGGGTCCGATCGAGAGCCATCCAGTTGAAGATGTCGTATACTCGGGAGACACCCATGCCTGGTCTGTTTGTGAAGATCACTCCTCCTTTATTAGATGATCTAGAAGAGTTGCAGCTTTCTTTAGTTAGGATGAAACAGGAAAGAGATACTTGGAAGAACAAGTTCCAGACTTTAGAGAGTTCCTACAAAGCAGACTTGAAGGAGAAAGATGATTTGATCGAGATCCTTAAGAGTCGAGCAGTAGAGTCTATGGAGAGGCAAGGGGATTTATTTTCTCCTAAGATTCAAACAGGGGTTGATTGCTTATTTCCTGATCCGAATGATTGGAAGGAGGTTGCCATCAGACATGTGGAAGAAAACCAGAGGTTAAGAGCTCAGATTTCCAGGCTCACAGGGAAGCGCCAGCGTACAGATTGATCTCTATCAGTTTCTTTCTCTCAGGATTTTTAGATTGTATTTTCATCTTGTACTTGAGATTATTGAAACTTGTAACCCATTTTTGAAGTTATTATAATAAAAAAATTCAGTATTTCAAATGCGTTATTATTTTGATGTTTGAAATATGTCTATAAACATTAAATCCCGTGAAATATTAAATGACAAAGTAAAAATAATCATATGCATTGCATATCATGCATCATATTGCACATATTTCTTGCATTTATTATGCATATCCAAGTGCCTTACCCAGCTTTTTGCTTCGTTCAGCAAGCTGACTCATCACTACAACACTCGGGCTAACTTCAAAAATAAGATGGACAACTTGGAACAGGAGAATCGCGAGCTACGCGAAGAAGTTTCTGCTTTGAAGGCTGGCTTGGCCAATTTGACTACTCTGATGGAAGCTCTGGTGGTTGCTCAGAATCAGCCACCGAGTGTTCAACCTCAACCAACAAGGGAAAATGTTGAAGTTCCTACTGTTCCTGTATCCGCTACTCCGACTGTTGTTCAAAACTGTATGCCTCAGGGTTATCCGTGGGGAATGCCGGAGAATTTTGCACCTGAAGGTTTCAATTTGGGCCTCCAATATGCTCAAGTGGTTCCAAATGTTGTTACTCCAACACCTCCTGTGGTGCATGTTGTTCCTGCTGCACCTCCTTCAGTGAATTTGGTTCCGTTTGTTAATGAAGATGTATGTCGTCCTTTCCCTCCGCCGAGTGAAGACTTGGGTCTTTATGACAGAATGTATGATTTCCAAGAGTGGTTTGATAGAATGCAAAGAGAGATAAAGGCTCTTAGGGGAAAAGAGTTATTTGGGCATAATGTGAATGAGTTGTGTTTGGTCCCGAATGTCAAAGTGCCTGCTAAGTTCAAGGTCCTGGAGTTTGATAAGTACAAAGGTAACACTTGCCCCCGTGCTCACTTGGTGATGTATGTAAGGAGAATGTCTACCCACACCGATGATCAGCGTCTGCTGATTCAATTTTTTCTAGGATAGTCTGACCGGCGCAGCGTTGAAATGGTACATGAGTTTAGACAGCGCCAACATCCATACCTTTAATGATTTGGGAGAATCATTCATAAAACAATACAAGTACAATGTGGACATGGCACCCGATCGTGACCAGCTTAGAGCCATGGTTCAGAAAGACAGAGAATCATTCAAAGAGTACGTGCAGATATGGCACGAAGTGGCTGCACAAGTGATTCCTCCCATGGAAGAGAAGGAAATGACTAAAAAAATTCTGAAGACGCTAGGCGCTTTTTACTACCAAAGAATGGTAGCAAGTGCCCCAAGTGATTTTACAGAGATGGTAGGAATGGGTGTCCGCCTAGAAGAGGCAGTAAGAGAAGGCCGTTTGGCAAAGGGTGAAGGATCCAGAGGTGTGAAAAGCCAACTTATGGGTTCACAAAGAAGAAAGAGGGGGATACAAATGTTGTCATACAAGAGAGGAGAATAAATGCTCCTAGAAGGAATTATCAGCGTCACTAGCAAGTTGCTTCAGTGACTCATGTTATGAATGCCGCTCCAACTACCGTTGCTTATCAAAGACAGTCCCAGCAGGGGAACCAAGGGAATAATCAGAGAAGGGAGAACTATGACCCTATTCCCATGAGTTATGCAGAGCTACTACCAGCATTGATTCAGAAGAAGTTAGTCCAGACACGACCACCTCCAGCAGTACCATCACCATTGCCTTGGTATTACAAAGCAGACCAGACGTGTGCCTTTCATCAGGGAGCACCAGGGTATAGTGTTGAAAATTGTTATCCTTTGAGGACTGAAGTGCAAAGGTTGGTGAAGTCTAGAATTTTATCTTTCAAAGACATGGGACCTAATGTAAAAGAAAATCATCTACCCAAGCACGGGGGAGTGAATGCTATGAATATGGTGGTCAGTTGTCCAGGTGACTTCCAGATTTTTGACATTAATTTTGTTAGAGGGGATTTGGTAAAGATGCATGCATACCTCTATGAATTCATTTATTATACGCATGACCATGCCGGTTGTGCTATTGCAGTACAAACATACAGGGTTGCGAGAAGATAAAGGTTGATTTATAGGAGATGATGGATGAAGGTCTAATTCATATAATCAGGCCTAGGGAAGAATATGAAGAGGAAGTTAATATGGTTTCTGGATGTCCGGGTGAATTCAAAATTTTTGAAGTAGAGCATTTGAATGAAGATCTCGTACAGTTGCATGCTACCTTCTTCCGTACTGCTGGTCAGGTGGAACACCAATATGGATCATGCGCGGTTTGCTGTCAAGACCCCCGAGGATGTTCTATTATGAGAGAGGGTGTTCAATTGCTATTAGACAATGGAACTATCAAGATCATAGGTCAGAGAGATGATTATCACGAGATTGATATGGTTGAAGTTTGTTTGATGGGAGAAGAGTCAGAAGAAGAATATGCCTCTGCAGATGAGTATTTCTCTTAAGACGAAGATTTGTTTGCTGGAAATGGTCTTTTGAGGGCTGATTGTGTCGAGGAAGGTGTAAACGTCATTGTACCTTGTTTTGGTGCACCCGCTCATATTGAGGTGGAGTACCATAGTAAACCAGTTGTTACCCCATTGGTAATTAGTCTGCCAGGACCTGTTCCCTATAAATCAAATAAGGTTGTACCTTACAAATACAACGCTACAATCTTGGAAGATGAGGTGGAAGTTCCCATCCAGCCAATGCCAGATGTTGGAAATATAGCTGATAATAGCAGGGTGACCCATAGTGGTCGCGTGTTTGTGCCGGTTATTCGAAGAGACGTTGTTGTTGGAAAGAAAATTGTTGAGAACGATGAGCCTAAGAAGGCTGCAGGAGAGGCTAGTGGAGCTACATTGGAGAAAGAAGTGGATGATATCTTGAAGATGATTAAAATGAGCGACTGCAAAATTGTGGACCAGCTATTGCAGACTCCTTCAAAGATATCCATCCTAGCTTTATTGATGAATTCCTCCGCTCATAGAGAATCACTGATGAGAGTACTAGACCAAGATTTTGTAGAGAATGACATGTCGTTAGATCAATTCAGCAGCGTAATTGGAAATATTACATCATGTAACAACTTAAGTTTCTGCGATGATGATTTACCAGATGAAGGGAGGAATCACAACCTGGCCCTCCACATATCTATGAACTGCAAGAATGATTCGCTATCCAATGTACTAATTAATAACGGATCCGCATTAAATGTTATACCGAGAAGTACTCTCATGAAGTTAAAGTATCAGGGAACACCTATGCGCCCGAGTGGCATCATTGTAAAGGCTTTTGATAGGTCAAGGAAATCTGTCATCAGTGAGGTGCACTTACCCATCCATATAGGACCACAGTTGTTCTTAATAACTTTCAGGGTAATGGACATTATTCTCGCGTATAGTTGTTTGCTAGGACAACCATGGATACACGAAGCAGGGGTTGTCACTTCAACTCTGCATCAGAAGCTAAAATTTGTGCGTGAAGGGAAGGTAGTGATCATAAATGGGGAGCAGGCGTTGTTGATATCCCATCTATCCTCTTTCAGTATTGTAGAAGCGGATGAGGCTGCTGTTGGAACCCAGTTCCAAGCCCTATCCATTGATAACATAAGGAAGAATGAGAATTATGTGGTTTACTTGAAGTATGCGCAACAGGTGATGCGCAATGGTCATAATGTAGTTTGGGGATGACTCGTGGATCCACCTGTGAACAAAAACGGTGCTGGTTTGGGTTTCCAGTCTAATTCTAGGAATGGCAAAGGAGAAAGTTTGAAGTCAAAGTCTACTGTGAACAGTTATCATGATGTTTTCCGCAGCGGAGGCTACCTCCATCCAATTGGTTCTGGAATTAATGATGTTAAAGAGGATGAAGCAGAGCAGGAAGTACCGATTTATGTGACGCATGGAGTCCGAGTTCAGAATTGGTTCACCATTGATGTTCCTTCTTGAATACATGTTTCAAAGTAATTTGTTTTGTTAATTTGTTTCTTTCTTTTGAAAAGCTTTCACTCTGCCCAAGGTGGAAGTATTAATGTTGTAGGGCTTATCTGTTTGCTATAATTGTTAAGATCATTAATAAAAGTTGTCTTTGCTTCCAAATTATGTCTTTTATTTTCTGCCTTTTTCTTGGGAAATGGTAATAATAAAAAAAAACCTTTCAAAATAAATAATAACTGAAAATTAATCTACATGATCACTTGTTATATGTGTCAGTTTCTAAAAACAGTCATAAATCATATGTGCAGATTAATTAAAAAACTCGTTGAATACAATGACCCTGCACCCTCTCCCAACTTTGATTGTCCTGTGTTTGGGGCTGAAGAAGAAGATTATGATGAGATTCCAGAAGAGGTCTCACGGTTGCTTGAGCACGAGGAAAATACCATTCATCCATATAAGGAGCCTTTGGAAGTGATTAATTTGGGTTCAGAAGAAGATCCGAAGGAAGTCAAGATTGGAGCATCGTTGCATCCTGATGTAAGGAGCGGCTTGATTGAGCTGTTGAAAGAGTATGTGGATATTTTTGCTTGGTCTTATCAAGATATGCCTGGTCTAGATACAAGCATTGTCGAGCATCGTTTGTCGTTGAAGCCAGAGTGTCTTCCAGTTAAACAAAAGTTGAGAAGAACCCACCCGGATATGGCAATAAAGATCAAAGAGAAGGTCCTAAAACAGATTAATGTTGGTTTTCTTATGACGTTAGTGTATCCTCAGTGGATTGCCAATATTGTCCCAGTACCGAAAAAAGACAGAAAAGTCTGCATGTGCGTAGATTATAGAGATCTAAATAAAGCTAGTCCAAAAGATGATTTTCCATTACCTCACATTGACATGTTAGTGGATAGCACAACAAAATTCAAGGTATTCTCGTTCATGGATGGATATTCCGGGTATAATCAAATAAGAATGGCTCCAGAGGACATGGAAAAAACAACGTTTATCACACCCTGGGGAACATTCTGTTACAGAGTGATGCCCTTCGGGTTGAAGAACGCTGGTGCAACGTACCAGAGGGCTATGACAACCCTATTCCATGATCTGATGCACAAAGAAATCGAAGTATATGTTGATGATATGATTGCCAAATCCCAAACTGAAGAAGAGCATATAGAGGATCTGTTGGAGTTGTTTCGACGTTTGAGGAATTATCGTCTCCGCCTGAATCCAAATAAATGCACCTTCGGAGTTAGATCGGGGAAATTGTTGGGTTTTATTGTTATCCAGAAAGGAATTAAAGTTGACCCTGATAAAGTCAAAGCAATTCAAGAAATGTCAGCACCAAGAACTGAAAAGCAAGTCAGGGGTTTCCTCGGGCGTTTGAATTATATCTCCAGATTTATCTCCCACATGACTGCAACATGTGAACCGATCTTTAAGTTGTTAAAGAAAGATCAAGGTTGTGTATGGACAGATGACTGCCAAAGGGCGTTTGAAAGTATTAAAGAATATCTGCTTGAACCTCCTATCTTGCTCCATCCCATAGAAGGAAGACCGTTGATTATGTATCTAACAGTGTTAGATAAATCCATGGGTTGTATTCTCGGATAACAGGATGAAACGGGAAAGAAAGAGTTCGCCATTTATTATCTCAGCAAAAAAGTTCACTGATTATGAGTCACGGTATTCTATGCTACAAAAAACATGTTGTGTTTTGGCTTGGGCGGCAAAGCGTTTGCGGCAGTATATGTTGAATCATACTACTTGGTTGATCTCCAAAATGGATCCAATCAAGTATATTTTTGAAAAGCCTGCTCTTACTGGGAGAATTTCCCGCTGGCAGTTGTTGTTATCTGAATATGATATCGAGTACCGCACTCAAAAGGATATCAAAAGTAGTGTGTTGGCTGATTACCTTACTCACCAGCCAGTGGAAGATCATCAGTCTGTAGAATATGAATTCCCCGATGAAGATGTGATGTTCTTGAAAGTGAAATATTGTGATGAACCATTTCCTAAGGAGGGCCCCGACCCTGAATCTCGTTGGAGTATGGCATTTGATGGAGCTGTGAATGCTTATGGTAAAGGAATTGGTGTTGTGATTGTTACTCCTCATGGATTGCACATTCCTTTTACTGCAAGGTTAACATTTGATTGCACTAATAATATGGCAGAATATGAGGCTTGCATCATGGGTCTTGAAGAAGCTATTGATCTCAGAATCAAGATTCTAGATGTTTATGGTGATTTAGCCTTGGTAATAAATCAGATTAAAGGAGAATGGGACACTCGTCACCCTGGCTTGATCCCTTACAAAGATTGTGCTAGAAGATTACTACCCTTCTTCAATAAAGTTGAATTCCATCACATTCCTAGGGATGAAAATCAAATGGCAGATGCTCTGGCAACTCTAGCTTCCATGTACCAAGTAAATGCTTGGAATGATATACCCTGAATTACAGTTCAACGGCTAGATAGGCCTGCTCATGTGTTTGCGACAGAGGAGGTAGAAGATGAAAAACCTTGGTATTATGATATCAAGCATTTACTTCAGACTCAAGAATACCCGTTTGGTGCGTCAAATAAAGATAGAAAGACACTGAGAAGATTGGCAGGCAGTTTCTTCCTCAGTAAAAATGTGTTATACAAGAGGAATTTTGACATGGTCTTGCTCAGATGCGTGGATAGACACGAAGCAAACATGTTGATGCATGAGATCCATGAAGGTTCATTTGGCACTCATGCTAATGGACATTCAATGGCTAAAAGGATGCTGAGGGCATGTTATTATTGGTTGACAATGGAATCTTATTGTTACAAATTTATAAAGAAGTGTCATAAATGCCAGATTTACGCAGATAAGATCCATGTACCTCCGACACTTCTCAATGTGATTTCCTCCCCGTGGCCTTTCTCTATGTGGGGTATTGACATGACCGGGATGACAGAACCCAAAGCTTCAAATGGACACCGTTTCATCTTGGTAGCAATTGACTACTTTACCAAATGGGTAGAGGTTTCTTCGTATGCCAATGTTACCAAGCAGGTGGTTGTGCGTTTCATCAAAAACAATCTTATATGACGGTATGGTGTGCCGAGCAGAATCATCATTGACAATGGCTCGAATTTGAACAACAAGATGATGACTTAACTGTGCGAAGAATTCAAGATTGTCCATCACAATTCATCTCCATACAGGGCAAAGATGAATGGGGCTATTGAAGCTGCTAATAAGAATATCAAGAGAATTTTCCAGAAAATGGTTGTTACTTATAAGGATTGGCATGAAATGCTCCCTTTTGCTTTACATGGATATCGAACATCTATCCGCACTTCAAGAGGAGCAACCTCGTTTTCTCTAGTGTATGGAATGGAAGTTTTACTCCCTGTCGAGGTAGAGATTCCCTCGTTGCGTGTGATAATGGAAGCCAAGTTGACAGAGGCTGAATGGGTTCAGAACAGGTTTGACCAATTGAATTTGATTGAAGAGAAAAGAATGACAGCTTTGTGTCATGGGCAGTTATATCAGAAAAGAACGAAGAAAGCATTTGACAAAAAGGTCAAACCCCGTGAATTCAGAGAAGGCGACATCGTGCTCAGGAAGATCATGTCCTTCAACATTGATTCTATGGGCAAGTGGACTCCCAATTTTGAAGGCCCGTATGTTGTCAAGAAAGCCTTCACTGGTGGTGCATTAATTCTTTAAACTATGGATGGCGAGGAGTTCCCACGTCCCATGAATGCTGACGCAGTCAAGAAATACTTTGCCTAAAGAAATAAAAGAATAGCTCGCTAAGTTGAAAACCCGAAAGGGCGACTTAGGCAAAAAAGAGCGTCTCGGTAGGCCGAAAACCTGAAAGGGAGTTCTAGGCAAAAATTAGAAACATAAACAGAATAAATTTCCCGCTAAGTTGAAAACCCGCAAGGGCAGCTTAGGCAAAAGTTAGGGACTTTCTTGGCAAGTAACTACGTCAGACGAGACTTGATCGTTGAAGCAACAATCTTCTCGGATCCTCACCATACCTCAACGGAAGCTGCTGCCCAGGATTTCAAAAGTTGTTAGGGGGGATAGTGGTCATTGTATCTCAATGTATCTTTTCCATTATGTATTACCATTTCCCAAACTTTGTAATCATCCATGGAGTCTCGCCATTCACAGACTACCATTCTATTAATGAAATTCGAGCTTTTTCCCAACTCTTTGTGTTCTTATTTTTATTTAGCTTGCAAAGACTTCATTTATTACTGAAAATAACTGTTAAAGCAAAAAGATTAAAAAAGAAAAATTGACTTTTCAAAAAGAAGAGAGATCTTTACAAATTCAATTTACTTTGGGATTTGTGATGAAACAATGACAACAAATATGGTGATCCCAAGAATGAACAAACTTCATCTGTTTTAAGAGGATTTACTTCTTTCATGAAGGTTTTCTCAGGTTGTTTTGCTGGTAGGTTCACAATCTTTGTGTGTTTCTCAGATAGTTAAAGACGATATCAGTGGGTGCAAGGTACAGTATTGAGTTTATGATCCCATTATCACCAATCAAGTATTGGTTTGCTTTTGATTTTAGGTTTCCATGGTAAAAAGCCTCTGTCCCAGATTCCCCAGCAAAGTCTTCCCTCATATAATGAAAAGTTTTATTCCTTTGGTGTGTTGGGATGTCGCTCTCTTTGCAGTTTTGGCATTAATATTGACTTCTTGACTTCCCGGGAAGATTATCCCAGGGCATCTCTTGTTGGAATGAGTGTTCGTGATGAAAGTTTTCTCCAGGGAGGTAGGCCTGAATCCCCCAATGAGGTTTGGTTGTGTCGGCGTCAGACTGCTTTATTTGAGGCTGGCCTCACAATCTTCAGTAGGCATGTTGCTTTTGGAAAACTGTTTTCTCCGATGAAACCGGAAGAAGGATGTTCTATCCCGATATCTGTTTGATTTGGATACGTCCGGATTATGTTTCTCCTCAGTGAAGTTAAAGCAGGCAATAGGTTTGGTTTCCGCGGTTCCTTCTACCTTTCTTGGATTGATCTTTCTGGTAAAATTTAGCCCAATGTTGTTAGTACCTGAGGCGGTTTTGTTTGTTTGTACTAATCATGTATCCTTTTACCAGCATATGCATGATGTCACTCATACATTCATACATACATCATGCATTGCTAAAAATCATCGTTCATTGATATAGTGTTCTGACTTTTCCTGCAGCGCTCTTTGCTTAGTTGAATTTGGTTTTCCCTCTTGACTTTATTTCTCAAAGGATGAATCTGCATTGGCCGTCTTGCTCCAGTTTATTTCAGAATTGGATTTGTGGTTTTCTTAAAACTTTAGGTTTTTGTTTGTGCATTTATTTTGCACAGGAAGACTTTATCTCCTCAACAGGAATATTGTGGCACTTCCCCGGGAAATCATATTTCCTTCCCTAGAAATTCATTTCTCTTTGCAAATCCCCTTGACAATAAGTGGAAGTCTCTTTATTTGAGACAGATTACATATTACCTTTTCCAGGCAGATTTCCTTGGTTAAAGAAGAAGTTGAGACCCGTTCTTGGCAAAACACCAGAATCTTGGGGAAACTTGATATATTTTCTTTTACTACCTTCAGTGAACGTTGGTAGTACATCGGCAGTGAACGTTGGTGTTTCTTATCTTTTTGTTATCTTCAGTGAACGTTGATAGTTCATCGTCAGTGAACGGCGGTGATATGATATATTTTCTCTCTCTACCTTCAGTGAACGTTGGTAGTACATAGACAGTGAACGTCGGTGTTTCTTATCTTTTTGCTATCTTTAGTGAACGTTGATAGTTCATCATCAGTGAACGGCGGTGATATGATATATTTTCTCTTTCTACCTTCAGTGAATGTTGGTAGTACATCGGCAGTGAACGTCAGTGTTTCTTATCTTTTTGCTATCTTCAGTGAACGTTGATAGTTCATCGTCAGTGAACGGCGATGATATGATATATTTTCTCTTTCTACCTTCAGTGAACGTTGGTAGTACATCGGCAATGAACATCGTTGTTTCTTATCTTTTTGCTATCTTCAGTGAATGTTGATAGTTCATCGTTAGTGAACGGCGGTGATATGATATATTTTCTCTTTCTACCTTCAGTGAACGTTGGTAGTACATCGGCAGTGAATGTCAGTGTTTCTTATCTTTTTACTATCTTCAGTGAACGTCAGTGTTTCTTATCTTTTTGCTATCTTCAGTGAACGTTGATAGTTCATCGTCAGTGAACGGCGATGATATGATATATTTTCTCTCTCTACCTTCAGTGAATGTTGGTAGTACATCGGCAGTGAACGTCGGTGTTTCTTATCTTTTTTCTATCTTTAGTGAACGTTGATAGTTCATCGTCAGTGAACGGCGGTGATATGATATATTTTATCTCTCTACCTTCAGTGAATGTTGGTAGTACATCGGCAGTGAACGTTGGTGTTTCTTATCTTTTTGCTATCTTCAGTGAACGTTGATAGTTCATCGTCAGTAAACGGCAGTGATATGATATATTTTCTCTTTCTACCTTCAGTGAACGTTAGTAGTACATAAGCAGTGAACGTCGATGCTTGTTATCCGCCTCTCTGATTCTTTCCTTGTGGTTTACCAGTGATTTATTTTCCTGGTGGGATTGTTATTTTGTTTCTACATTTCATGTTGCATCCCCAATGCTACTTTGCGTCTCTTTTGTTCCATTCATATGCATTCATATGCATAAATGTTTGCATGGCATCTTAGGGCCAAAAACAGGGTTTGTTTTATATTTATGTGTCTTTGATCACGTCGACATGAAGATTTTTAACCTTCGTATCTCCGGATAGAAGAAACTTAAATAAGGGCAGTTGTTGTACCCCAATTTTTGCCCCTAAGATCCCTTCATCATACCATATTGTTTCAATCACCACAAAATCACATTAGGGCTTTTTGTTCTTCTCCCTACCTTTAGCTTTGCTCTTTGAGGAATCACCAAGCACCTTGACTTGTTTTCTTTTGTGGTCATGAATATTTTGTCTTGATTTTTCCTTTTAATTAATAAAATGCAATGTTTGTTTGTCTTGCTTGTTACTAATGTAGGTAAAGGCAATGAGATTTAGCAAGTTGCCCCATGGGTTCATGAGTTTATTTCCATGCCCAAGGCAATAAAGCTTGAGAATTTCAAACCTCACCATTAGAGTTGTTTTGGAAGAAATGGCCTGGTAAGGTTATTTTGGTTCACCACATTTCAAGGTTATCAAATTTGATTCAAAAGCACAAGGGGTTGATTGAAGAAGTTGTCATGTTTGGAGAAGGCTTTGTTCCCATTTGTCACAAGTGCATATTTCTCTCAATTATCAAGATATGGAAGTGTTTTTTGTAGCTATGAGTTCTAATTTTCATCCTCAACAACTTCTATTTACAAAGCATTTGTGTTGGTACAAGAAGTTTGTTCAAATTTCACAAAGTTCCACCAAGCATTCTCTTGATCTAGAGGCTAAGGTTTTGGACTTCAAAGGGGCATATCTTGCTCATCTTTTGGTATTTTTTAGTGATTACAAAAACATTCTTATCTTCAAAGAGTTACCAACAAATCACTTCAAAAGTTCCAAGGATTTTTCATGTGGGAGGAACTTGGTGAAGAAGAAAGATTACAAGTCATCCAGATGAATCTCTCATTCTCCCTATGTGACTTCAAATGGTCATAACTTGGTCAATTTCTATCACCTTTAGCCTATTCTTTTTTCATTATGACCCTAAGGATGTGTACTTCATGCCTTCTTTTATGTGCAAAGTAAGAAAATGGATGGAAGTTGCCTTAAGAATGCAAGAGATTATATGTCATTTCATAATTTTTGGCCAACTTCAACAAGTCATAACTTGCTCAATTTTTGGACATTTTGAGTGGTTCAAATTGAAAAATGTCATTCAAGAGATCTACTTCATTCCATCTTTTTTGGTCAAGAGCAAATTCCAAGTGGAAGGCCATGTTTGGATGCAAGAGATTATAGGTCATTTTTAAAGAAGAATTTAAAATATTTCTAAGTATGGAAAGTCAACTCTTTTTCTTCAACTTTGACTCCATGTAGTTTTCAGCTCAAGCATCCATTTGGTTCCATTCTTTTTCCATTGCAAAGCTTGTTACCTCATCTTTCCAAAGCATCAAGAATTTTCCCCTAAGACGCCCTGAGGTGGAAATGTCATTGGATTAAACTTCGTAACTTGGAACTGAAGTTTCACCATAAGTCAGAATTTGAAATCCATGTTTTGGCCTTTAAACATCAAATTAGCACGTGTTTGTGATCTAAACATGTTTAACCAAGTTGCCAAAGTGGATTAGAGCCTTGAAACGCAAGGATTTGATGAGTTTTAATGCAAATCAGATCACACTTTGCTCGTGCATCAGGTTCACACGATTTCCCTCCAATTTGCATCATTCCACACGCTTGAACACTCCATTTGATTCCCTATAAATAGAGAGTCATCCCCCATTCAATTTCCCAAGCTTAGATAGCCAGAATCCCCCTGCCAAACTTGCTTCACAACTAAGAATTCAGCTACTTCGAATCCTATTCTCAAGCCTTTTTCAATCTATTTTTTTCATCAATTCACCTTCCTTGATTTTCCCTGAAGCTAACCATATAATCACATTCAAGAATCGTGCCCTATATTGCTCCATAGAAGTCCAGTTTCAGAGCTCTGCAACTCAACTTCAATAGGTAGATTCCTTCATCAATTCTTCAAAACTTTGATATCATTGTGTTGCTCTCATTGCCCTGGTTCTAGTCGCAACACTTACTTTTATCTGGAAGCACGTTTTGACAATGAATTTTCAAATCCCTTTTCAAAACTTTCTTTCCAAATTGCTTGAGTTACAGTTTATATAAATTTGGCGCGAGGGTGTGGTTGTCTTCGTCTTGAAGAGACGAATCGAATGACATAGGTCCGAGCTTCTGATTTTACAGTTTGAGAGACCTGTAATTCGTGAAGGCTGGAGGTTGAAGATGACCAACGTGTCATCTTCTAACCAATGAAAGCGTGACATTTGTTATTTTCAAATTCTGATCTTATTAATGATTATGTACGTTATTCAGTAAAGACCATGATATGCACAGCGCACCAGATCCTTTGGATGTGATTACTAACGCATTTTGACTCTCATCCAATGGTCCACATCTTTTTCTTTTATTTTCTTTTTCTGATTTTTATATTTTAATTGTTTTAAATTTCAAAAAATCATAGATAATTCATTTTTAGTCCAAAAAATCTAAAAAATTTATAAAAAATATTTTTGATTATTCTCTTTCTGATTTTTATTTTTTCACAATTTAATTTTGTGTTTTGATATTTTTTATGAATTTTACACTTATTTGATTTGTTTAAAATGTTTAAAAATACTTTTACACATTTTTTAATTCTGAAAAAATTATGGAATGATTTAACGATATTGTGACAAATATTGGTGACCTTATTTTATTTTTATTTCTGACTTTGCTTTTTTTTACTATTTTTGTTTATTTTACCCATTTATTTTAATTTTTAAAAATAGTTTCTGACTTTTAAAAATTCGCAAAAATTTTGTAAAATTACTTGGCCTCTTTTCTGATTTTTCTATGGTCTTATTTTTCATTTCTTGATTAACTTGAATATAATTGTCATTTTCTTCATTATTTTCCATTTTTTAAAACATTTTTAAACCCTTTAATGAACATATTAATTATATTATTATTTTGTGAATATTTTTCTGGCTGTCTTGGGTTGATTTTTTGGTCATGGCTTTATTAACATCATTGGATCCATGGTGTTGAGTTTAACTCCACAAAAAATGGATGAATGATTTTAATAATAGTTTGATTAAATATTAATTCAAATGTGGTTTTTCTTTTTACCCTAATTCCTCTTCATCTCATCCCCTTCTTATTGCACTAAATGTTGTTAGAGCATGATCTCTATATCATATCTCAAAACAAATGGTGCATAGATTGTTATTGACCGGCTTCAAAATAGGTGTGACTTCTATATAAGTCCACTTACGATTGCTTAACATAGCGCTAAATTTTGTCCCGATTCGAATAAATGATCATTTGTGGCCCAAACTTATGATTGCAAGCCCAAGTATGTTAATTTGATCTCTTTGATTTAATAACCTTGAGATTCGTTGTGTGGAGGCTTTGGTTCTACCAATCCTCTAATGGATCTACAACACCTTTGGTCAATGCGGGTCACTTAAATATCGTTGATCATTAAATGGTACTTGTGAGAATTCCAAATGGATGATATACTTGACAAAAAGCAAATGCAACTTGTTGTGTGGAGGCTTTGGTTCTACCAATCCTCTAATGAGTTCCATATTGCAAGTTTTAAGATGGTCATCCAACTAACTACTAATTATTGACTTGTTTTATTTTACGCTTTTACTCTTTTATGCTTTATGCACTATTTATTTTTTATCATTTTACATTTCATGCCATTTTCATCTTTGCTCATTTTAGCATTTATTTTCTTGTCATTTTTACTTTGCTCACTTGAGCTTTTCTTTTTCTTTTTTCTAAGATACTTAATAACCAACTTAAACCCTAAAAAACTCTTAATGGTACTTGGACTATTTGATTACTATCCTTGGCATGATGGAGCAGTGGACTTTTTCTTGGACTTAGGATTAGAAACCTTGGCCTATCTTGGATACCTTGTGATCTTATATGATTATTTTGTCTGGAGCTCTTGAGGTTTACCTCAAGATATTGGGTTGCTTGTTTATTTTTGTGTGCAAGTTTTTGTGATTACACTCTTTGTTTATAATCTGGAATTCACCCGCATACAGTCGTTACTCTTCCCAATTTTTGTGAAGACACTTAATACATTTGAAGAGGTTTAGTATCTTTACTTGCTTGGTTTCACTCCAAAGAATGGGGATTCTATCTTGGATCATAATGTCATGTTTTGGATTCTTGTTGGTTAGATGGTCCTTATCCTTAGCTTTTACCTTATGCTTTAGGATAGCCTCTTCTTCTTCTCCCATCTTCTTTAATTTCAAAAATCTTCTCCCTCGTTTTGAAAACCCTTCTTGTTTTTAAACTTAAACACTTTCATTATAAACTTGGACTTATGTCCATGCATTTTCAAAAAAAAAACATTTTCATAAATAAACTTCAATCAATTTAATAATACCTTGACATTATTTTGTGAGAAGACTAAAAGTCAATCAATCTCATTTCAAATTATTTTGCCACTTTGGCTTTTACCTTTAAACTTTTCTTAAAAGATTAGGCTCTTGTCAATCCTTGTAGTGATGCAAACAACTATACTTCTACAATATGTAGTGAAGTGAGATATTTTCCACTTGGGTGTTGAGTGAGGCATTGTTGATTTTAAAATCCAAGCCATATCCTCCACTTTGAGATGATGCAAATTCTCCTTTCTCATGATTGTGGGTAGTAAGTATGTTTTCCACACAGACAATGACAATGACGTCCTATCTCATAAAATTAACCAACACACTCGTGTTTCAAATTTTTAAAAGAGGAACTACGTGTACCCTAATCCCCTATTTCACTAAAGGTGGTACGTAGGGACTAAAGGTTCGCAACCGCGGCTGGTGCGAAAATCATAAAAATACTTCTTTTCTCACCTCCACTATCCATTTTATATACAACACATTTTTATAGCCAAAATATACAGATTTTACAAAGAGGTTCCTGCGGAGTACCGTAGATGTTTAGGGTGCTAATACCTTCCCTTTGCATAACCAACCCCCTTACCTTGAATATTTCACCCTCTTTTTGGGT
>OX451739.1:1470111897-1470357777 GCA_948472305.1 Vicia faba | reverse complement strand
GTTTGTATTAACCTGAATGAGCTGCAGGTGTGATCTTTTGAGATGTTGTGTTTTTTGGGAGCTTCTTAAAGTACTTCTCTTCATAATAAAGTCCTTTGAATTGTGTGTTCAAGAACCATGGTGTTTAGGTTCTGTGTTATGAAGCTGATGTTCTAAATGATGTTGTAATATCATGTTGGGTATGTTTAGAAGATGCTTGGATTTGAGCATATGGAGTTAGATGCTCAAGCATGGTTGTCAAAAGTGGTAATTCTGACTATGAGGATTAGAATGTGCATATTGTGATCTTGTGTATAGTAGTGTGTTATGGTGATACATGACTACTATCTTTTTAAAGTCTTCACTAGTATCAGCAATTGCTAGTGAGTGAAAAAGCAAAAGAAGGCAATCAAATACTGAGGTCTGATCAGGATGCATGTTGAGAAGGTGGTCTTTTGTACTACAAGTGACAGAGTGTGGCAATCTAGATCTTGTATATCAAGAAAACTAAGGACATTTGTTCTGGAATATGTGAGAAATTCCAAATCAAGTGTGCTTGTGGAATTGAAAGGACGTTATAAATTATGTCCTTGTTGTGTGTATAGCTCAAGGTGCTTGGAGTTATTCCCAAAGAGCTAGTATATCTGGATTTGTAAAAGTCAGGTATGATTTTACAGTATATAAAGGTGTTCATCCAGGGGTGTTCATCCAGATATGTGATGTGTTTGCCATCCACTATGAGAGTATGAAAATTTTTAGGTGACTTTCATCTCATCCTCAAGTTCATGTTCATGAGGAGCATTGATTATCCATGACAAGGGGAGTAAAGGGCTTGTTTATGGCTTGTTGTTGCAGTAGTGCATATATTATGGAGCTTGCGTGTAGTTCAAGCTTGTGATGATTATGATGTCAGATAACATGTCATGACATATGGCTATAAGGTGTAGTTGTGTATGCCCGTAACTGGGTCTGTGTGATTCTAGCTAGGAGAAGTTAGTCTGTACTATTCTAATCCAAGAGACAGTATGATTTGTCTACAAGAATTTATTTTTCTCTGCAATATTTGATGGGGCCCAGTGTATAGTCTGCTTAGAGATACCACTTATGATGTTTTGGTATCTTGGGTTATGTCACTCTTGAAGGATGAAAGGAGTGTATTTAGAGTCCAGTGGGAGACATTGTGTTTATGCTTCTTTGCTTATGGATAAGTATGGGAATTATCTTAGACTATGTTGATGAAGAAGCCTATTTGTGTTGTGTGACAATGTCTAGCCAGATATTAGGGCATTATTCAGGACATGGTTTTCCTTCAGATTGACAAGGAAATATTATTGATGGTCCTATCAGGAGGGAGTATGGCACGTGTTTCTCATTATGCATGAATGATGCATTTGTGTTCTTCTGTTTTGGTTTTGTGTTAGCATTACTTTAATGTGCTAGTGTGCTACCGTGGTTTTTTTTGGTTAGTTGCTTCCTTTGTCATATTATGGCTAAAAAGAGAGAGAAGTATGTATGTGTGTGTTAGTGTGTGCACTAACCACTGTGATTGTTGACCCCTTTCACTGACATGACCCAATATCATGTGCCAAATTTCTATCTTTGACAAAGGTTTCGTGGATGCAATATTTGTCGAACCACTTACAACTTTAGCCTCAAGGGTATACAAGCCTTGTTTCTTCACACCTCTCAAGACTTCCTTTGAACCCTTCATGACTCTTAGGATACTTTTATCTCCTTGGAAAACATATCCTTTCTTTTCTAATTCACCAAGAGAAATCAAATTTCTCTTTAAATCAGGTACATACCTGACTTCAGTCAATAGCCTTATTGACTCATCATGGAGCTTGAATCTCACAGATCCAACACCTTCAATCTTGCAAGCTTTTTTGTTTCCCAGCAATACATATCCACCATATTGGTCACGTAAGTCTTCGAACAAGTCTTTGTTTGGAGTCATGTGCCAAGTGCACCCAGAATCCATAATCCACTCCTTTGATAGGTTGCTTCTCGAAACCACAAGAACATCAGATGAGTCAAAATCATCTTGAACAATAGTTGCATTTCCATTATCCTTTCCTCCATGATATTTCAGGTGTTCGAACACACTTTTCTTGTATGACCTTCCTTCTTATAGTGATAGCATAGAATACCATATGTCTCGCCACTATAAGACTTCGACTGACTTTTACCCTTCTTCTTATAGAAATTACCATACTTTCATAAGAATTTTCCTTTAACGGCCAAAACTTCACCAACTGTCAAAGGTTTATGCTTATTTAGTTCATTCAATTCCTTCGAATACAAGGCTGATTGAACTTCTTCAAAGGTCTGGGACTCTCATCCATACAAGAGAGTTTCTTTGAAGTGAGCATGTGATCTGAGCAAAGCGCACAATAGCAAAAACACTTAATCTTCATCGTCGATCTTCACATCAATATTTTCAAGATCAAGAATCAGCTTGTTGAACATATCCAACTACTCATCTAACACTTTGTCTTCAATCATCTTGAATGAATACAACACTTGCTTCAGGTAGAGTCAATACCAGCGATTTGGTCATGTACAAACTTTCAAGTTTCACCCATAACCATACCTTCGTCGTCTCCTTTGATACCTGTCGAAGAACCTTATCACTAAGGCTCAACAAGATTGCACTGTAGGCCTTCTCTATCATCTTCGTCTTCTCAGCTACCGTTAATGCAATGTTCATGGCTGCTTCTCCCTTCAATGCTTCCAAACAAACTTGTTGATTCAGTAGGGATTTCATATTCAAGTGCCACATACCAAAATCGTTCAATTCAGTGAACTTTTCAATCTCATACTTTGTTGAAGGCATCTTCTTCATGCTCACCGCACCAATTTGTTGTGAAAAACGATACCTCAAAACAAAGTATAAACTTGTTTGTTAACGATCAAGAAACAATTAGGGTTGAAAAGATGGAAAAACAAGAAGAAAAAAAGGAATTGGTTATTAACTGTTATTCTTTACTTTATCTTCAAACAAGATTACAAGTACTCAAGAAAAACAATTAACCCTCTCACACTAAATTAGGATTTACAGTATGCAATGATTAGAGACTAGTATGCTATTTATAATAAACCTTACATACAAAACTAATGGAATTTTTTCAAAAATAACCATTACAATCTAACTTAGGGTACAAGCTAACTTAAACAATTGGACATAACAAACATGCCCAATTCGATGCTAACAATCCTAGCATTCTTCGACCACTACATGCTTGATCTTTATTCGACTACATCATACAATACTTTGACACCAACATGTGAGAAACCTTCGACTGCATGCTATAACTCTGTCAAGATGTTGAAACCAAGAAACTATCCTTCGACCCAATAGATTTACATCCAATGTATCACAAAAATTAATCCATTAGTCTTTTCTCCCATCTTTTATATCGTCATTTTCACTAATCTAGACCAATGTTCCTCGTAATGACTCTCGTGTTAATCAAACAAACAATAGAATCTAAATAGAAAGATGCAAAACACACTACAAAACACTATATGAATCACATGGTAAGGTTCTTTTTAAATGATGCTCACTTCTTTAAAAATAAGAGTTATGTTGAATTTGATAGTAAAATAGTGTGTACAGTCTGAAAATTTCATTAACTACATTGATTGGTAGTAATAGTGAAATAGTTAAACAAACCATTTAATTATATATATATATATATATATATATATATATATATATATATATATATATATATATATATATATATATATATATATATATATATATATATATATATATATATATATATATATATATATATATATATATATATATATAGTCTTTCCGTCCCTGTAAGTTAGTGTATTTTTTATTTTGGTCTCAATTTTTTTTGGTTAGAGTCCATAGATCTTGCTTTCTTGTTGGGGTTAGTCCCTGATGTTAGATTTTGTTTAAAAAAGTCAACTTATCTAAGGTTGTTGAGGTGGAAATGGATTTATATTTTCTCTTTTTAAACTACTTTAATACATGACCTCTATTGTTTCCCATCAAAAGTGCCCAAAAAAATTCACAATTACATTTTCACAATTAGTCCCTCTAAATTAGGGTTTTATTTTGGGAGAAAAGGGAAACTATGTGGGAGGGAAGACTACGAAAGAAAGGAAGCTCTGAAGCAAGATTCAGGGCACGAGAAATTAAAATAATACTCAACCACGATTCAGAAACACAGTCGTCTCTGTGTTATTGTTTGACTGTGAGTTATTTTTGTTCGTTGTGTGTTCTTGACATTTGCAGTGATGAGTTTCAGTTTAATTTTTCATTATGTGGGTATCATTTTTAGGGACTATATAGTATTATAAACATGGGGACATGAGCACATAGTAGACATTGATTCTGATAAGTGGATCTTCTTTGAAGCAACTGGTATTGTGAAAGAGATAACTAATTTTGATCATTCATAATATGGGTTATGGTAGTATAACAATGATGCTGACAGGTACAATAGAATGGTTAGTGATTGTGATGTTGATAAGGTTTATAAATATGCCATTAAAATGAAAAGTGCAGTGCACATATATGTTGAGTTTGTTGGAAATGAAGTTGATGAAGATGAAGTAGGTGATGTTGGAAATGATGTTCAAGAAGTTGAAGTAGGTGATGTTGGAAATGATCTTGAAGAAGATGAACATGAGGATAGTGATGATAGTAACTTTGAAGTCGATGGTGTATCATTTATTATAGTAAGGATGATACGGTTCTTGGGTTGGATAATGTCTTTGATTTAATTGATAAATAAGTTGAGGTTAAGGCAAAGGAGGCAAGGTAAAAATTACAGTAACGAAGCACAAGCACACTCCAAAGAAACTACCAATTGGTGTTAATAATATAGGTTCATCTCGTGGTGTGGATAAGGATATGGACATTAACTATGCTACTGATGAGCTTGGTAGCAGTGACCCTGATGCTTCTGATCAAGAAAAGGAACCAAAGTATCGAAGGTTTAAGATGGAATGTCTGGACAAGAATTACAAGTTCAAAGTGAGATTGAAGTTTGTATAACTTGATGAATATAAAGAAGAAATTAGTGGATAATTAGTGTTAAACGGGGAGAGAGATAAAGTATGTGAAAAATGACAAAGTTAGAGTAAGGATAATTTGCAAGGGAAAATGTGGATTTTGGCAGTTGTAAGTAAAGTTGGAAATAAGCACACGTATAGAATGAAGACATGGGTTAGAACTCACTCGTGTGGTAGGGTATTGAATAATAGTTCAACCAATTCCAAGTGGATTGCTAAGATTGTGGCAGCTAGAATGACATCTTCTAATGATGTTAAGATTTGTGATATTGTTTCTGATATTAGGAGTAACTATTTGTTTGGCATAACTATGAACATGGCATGGAAGACCAAACAAATTGCAAAAAAATTGATTAAAGGTGATGCAATTAAACAATACAACATATTATGGAGATACACTGCAGAGTTAAGGAGGGTAAATTATGGGAACACTACTAAGATTAATGTGGAAAGGGTTGAAGCAACAATGAAACCAAGGTTTAGAAATTTTTATTTTTGCTTTGATGGGCTTAAGAAGGGTTTCACAACATCTTACAGTTCATTCATTGGAGTTGATGGACATCTTCTTAAGACAAAGTATGAAAAGATTCTTCTTATTGTTGTTGGTAGTGATCCAAATGACCAATATTATCCTCTAGATTTTGGTGTTTGTGAAACTAAAACAAATGAGTAATGGAGGTGGTTCATTACTTTGCTTTTGGTAGACATTGGTCAAGAAAAAAGACGAGTTTTCATTTCTGACCAAAAAAAGGTACTTTCGTAAACATTTCATCTATGTAATTTTTTTGGATTTCATCCTTGACACTAATATTATTATTTGATGTCATCCCTGACAATGTTATTATTTTTTGGATTTCTTCCTTGATATTGTTATGTATTTTGAATTTGATACCTGTTTGTTTGTTTGAAACTGGTTGCAAGGATTAATACTTGTGTTTGAAGAAATGTTTGAGAGGGTAGACCACATACTCTGTCTTAAGCATGCATTTTCTTTCTATCCCAAGTTTGATGTACTTATGAATAATTTATTTGAAATATTTAATAGCACTATATTATTTTCCAAAAATAAACCAATATTAACCATGTAAGAATGGATAAGAGAGTACCTCATGAGTAGGAATGCCAACTTAAGAGAAAGAGTTTATAGATGGCAACATAGGATAATGCCTAGACCTAGACTTAGGTTAGATAAGGAAGTAGAACACTCAGGTAATTGGATTCCAAACTGGTTTGGTGAAACAATATGGAAAATTGAACATATACATACTAGGCATAGTTTCATTGTGGACACTTCAAAAAAAAATGAACTTGTAACTTTTTGGAATTAGTAGGCATCCCTTACAGACATGTAATATCTACATTAGGTTTTATGAACCAATGTCCTGAAGATTTTATGGATGATTATTAATCCAAGGAAACTTATGACATGTTATGATTATAATGTAAGTCATATTAATGAAAAAGACATGTGGCCAGAGGTTGACATGGAAGAGATGTTATCTCCATGTTAACTGGAAATTTCGACTACATGGGTTTTAGCCGAAATAATATGTTCTTGAGAATATAGTTTGAAAGATAAGATAAAAGAGTCCATGTGAATATTTCGACATATGAAGAGCTGATAAAGGATTTGTTTTGCTAAGTATTGGCGAAATGTTCGTATGTGAACCATAGAGATTTCAAGTTATTCAAAGTACTATTAAAGCATATTTCGACCGTCAAATTTTGGCGCTTCAAAGATAAAGAGTTTTCAAAATTAAAAAGTTTGATCTTATCCAAAGGAATGCATGGAGGCATAGAATTCGAAGGCGCGTGCAGATGTCGAACATGGAAACATCTTATTTAGAGATCGTTTGGTCTAAATTAGTATAAATAAGGGTCTTAGTGTTAGGATTCAGTGTGTTCACATCTTTATACAAAATACTCAAAATTACTCAAAGTACCAGCATTAGAGAAACGAGTTTGTGAGAATGTACGTATGATGCACCAACTTTATGATTATTGTCATTCAATTTCAACTGAAAGCTTTATACATTCCTTTAAATTTCAGTCAAAATCTCTTTACATTCAAATATTTTCTTTAAAGCATTTCCTAATCATTAACAAAGATACAATTAAAATCAACTTTGATTAAAAGAATAACAATGGTGTTGAAAGTATTCTTCATTATAGGAATATAAATCTTGAATAAAAACTCATGTACTTAGAATCAATCTGGTCGATCTTGTAAGTTACCAATTTTTATTAATTTGGAAGACCAGCAGTTGTTTACCAAATACCACAGTAAACAAATTGGCACACCTGGTGGGACCTGTGTTCAATTTTCATGTTATTTTTTTATTCTAATAAAAAGTTTTTTGAAAATCTTAATCATATTTCTGTATTTTTGTGTTGTATGAGACTTAGGAGTGGTAAATTAAAATGGTGAATCAAGGCCAGACAGGTAATCAAAATTCTCCTAACAATGATGAAGTACCACCCCTAGTCACTTCGGTAGGGGAAATACGGTTTATGTGCCTTCTTTTGAGGCTATATCTTTGTCAACAAGTTCGATGCCAACACAACCAAACGCTTATACCGGCCCTCTTTTAACTTATGTAGGCCCACATGGTTCACAAGGAACCCCCCTTCAGAGGGAAGTGCTTTTCACCAGCATCAGGGGCCACCTGGTTTTTTCATGCCTCAAAGTGGTTGTGATTGACCTTATAGCATGCCACCTTCATTTATGATGGGTTTACATAATTCTACTTCAACATATTCAGATCCTGTGATGAACGTCACTTTTCCATTACAAGGTTCTGGATCCGCGACTAATAATAGGGGTCAAAACATCTAACCACAAGTTGAAGGGGTTTCTTCCCAATTACCAAACCTAACAAATTAATTCACAACAGTAATTAGACAACATATGGATGAGAGTAACCATGAAATGATCCAAATGTTGTTACAAATAATGGGTACACTCTTTAACCCTTTGATTCAAAACACTACTCAGGTGAAGCAGCAAATGGCGCACATTTCTGACTTCTTTGGTGTGCCTTAACCACCAACACATCCTCAGAGGGAATGGGTTAGAGAAAATCAAGGGGTAATCTTAGAAGAAAACCCAGTAATTAACCAAGTTCAACAGAATCAAAGAAATGTACCCCAGGCGAATATGTTAAATCAGGGGGGAATGGTCGAAGTGCCTAGAGTTACGAATGTCGAAATACCTAGGGTCAAACCTTTTAGGCAAGAACCACAAGTCTTAAGGAAGCCAAAACATAGGGTTATGATGGTGATTAGAAACCGAAATGCTAATGAAGTGTTATATCAAGTTAGACAAGACAATATGGAAGCAAACATCAACCTAGCATCCATGTTTGAAAGGATTATCGCGCGAAATGGTGTGAATATAGGCCTTACTAGGCCAAATTATACCTCTCATTTATCTAAATACATTCTACAAACTGAATTTCCTAGGGGTTGGAAAGTCCCAAAGTTCACAAAATTCTCTGGTTACACCAGCGAATCAAATGTCGAACACATAGCCATGTATCTTACCGAGGCTGGGGACATAGAGAACAACGAAAACCTAAGGATAAAATAGTTTCCTAGTTCACTGACCAAAAATGCTTTCACGTGGTTTACTACCCTTGCATCAAATTCTATCCATGATTGGACGCGTTTAGAAAGTCTATTCCATGAACAATTTTATGTAGGTCAATCAAAGATAAGTCTCAGTGAATTGGCCAACATTAAGCACAAGTTTAGTGAGCCAATTGATGATTATCTCAACAGATTCTGCCTGCTAAAGGCAAGATGTTTCACCCAGGTACTAAATCATGAATTAGTTGAGATGGATTCAAGAGGTTTAGATTTCTCCATCAGAAAGAAATTGGAACCTCATTACTTAAGGGATATAGCCCAATTGGCAGACATGGTTCGACAAGTGGAACACTTGAAGACAAAAAAGGAAAGAGCAAACAAGATCCACCGAAAGGAAAGAGTGGAATACATCGAAGTAGAGGAAGACGAGTAAGAAACTTATACCGAATCCACTGACTTCGAAGAAGCCAAAATTGATTTGGATGAGTTAAAACAAGGACCACCATATCCTTGTAAAGTCTTGTCTCATTCGAACGGAAAAGATCTTGTTGAGCCGGAAAAGAATGATAAATTCCCAAAAAAGACTTACACCTTTAGTGTCACAAAGTGTGACGAAATATTAGATTTGTTAGTAAAATATGGTCAAATGATAGTACCACTTGGTGCTAAGATTCCTCCGTTAGATCAATGAAAGAAAAGAGGTTTTTGTAAATATCACAATTTTCTAGGGCATAAAACCTCACAATGTTTCTTTTTCAGGGATCTGATTTAAAATTCCATCAAAGAAGGAAGGCTAAAGTTTGGCAACAAAACCAATCCTCCAATGAAGGTTGATGTTGATCCGTCAAACGTAGCGGAAACTAACTATGTTGAACCATTTTCTATCAACATGGTGGAGATCGTTGACAAAGTTGATCCAAGTGCTAAAATAACAGAGGCTATTGATGGAATCTCCAACGAGAAACTTGTCAACCAGACTACTAAAGGTCTAATAAACCAAAATTTTGAAGGCAACATTACTGAAGATGTTGCTCCAAATGCTGAAATGTTGAAGATCACTGAAGATCTTAGAGTTAAGTTTGAGAAGATTAGGATTAATAATGGTCCTGATGTAGAAGTCAACATGGTGGATTTAAACCAGCTTGCCCCAGAAATGGAAGAAGTCGAAAGAAATCTCCGAAGGGAAGATGCCATGTTGAACAAAACTTACCCAAAAGCTGGAGAAAGCTTGTTGGACTATTTGGCTCGTTGCCACAAAAAGAACTTCAAAGGATTGATATGCCCAAGATGCAGTATCATTTATGATCAAAAGGCAGCATATGCGTATCAACAAACCCAAAAGGCTCAAACTGGGGGTAGCTGGAGGAAAGATATTCCAATAGAGATGGTCTACCCAAGAGCTGGCGAGATTTTGCTAGGATTTCTTGTCCATTTCCATAAAATGCAATCAGAATGCTTAATGTGCCCTAGGTGCAGTGTTTTCTATGATCGAAATGCGTCAGAGGAGTATGAATGAATCCATTATACCATAACCATGGTTAGCTGGAGAAGCCAACATAACAATTTCACTTTTTACAAAAGGGGAGTTACAAGGAGGGTTGATAGCCCACATCTTAAGGAAAATTGAAGGGTTACCTTCAAACTCCCAGCATATATCCCTACTGATAAATGGACTAAGCCAAATGAGAATAGAAGAGTAGGACAAGGAAAATGGAAAAGTTTCAAACTGGGAAGAGGATCATCAATTGCTTACAGAAAGGAGTTCCAGATATCAAGAAAACATACATCTAGGTCTAATAATTATAAGGGAAAAAACCCAATGACCAGGACCTAGTGGCGTAGGCACCAAAGAATTAAGAAGGCTCACAAAGAGTTAACAGAAAAGGAAATAGGGGAGTCAAGCAGCAATCAGTGTCCTCCAAAAAACATTGCTGAAAAGAAGCAACCTACCAAAAGAAGGCTTTTCTCCCCAAAAAAGGAGGTGATTGTAGAAAAAGACCAAAACTATCCAACCAATGATGATGACATGATGACATATGATTTCAAATCAGATGGAAAATCTCCACTTAATGTCAATTACAATGTGGTGTCTGTAGTTACACATGAATATGACCAAGTGATGGAAGTTGAGGATTCTAGAGAAGTGGATAAGGCCGAAATGTCTAGGCACAAACTTGTGTGTTACTATATCATGAACAATGGCCATGTGGAGGAGAAGAATGATTTTTTCAAGTGTCTTAATCAGTCAATGAAGAATAACCTTAAGCCTCTATTCATAAGAGGAAAGGTGGAAGGAGTGGGGATCAACAGTAAATTTGATGCCTCGGTTCATGTTTAAAATAATTGGTATGTTCGACACAGACTTTAAGCCACACAACACGGTGTTGTCTAAATATGAAGGGAAGGCAGACCATACACCGGGTGTGGTGCAAATAGATCTGACCATGGGTTCAATCACCAGGCCTACTATGTTTATGGTGATTGAAGCAAAGACAAATTAAAACATGTTATTGGGTCGAGAGTGGATCTATGGCATTGGAGCAATCCCCTCTTCGATGCACCAAACAATAAAAATTTGGAGGGAAGATGAGATAGTTGAAAATATTGAAGCAGATCAAAGTTACTATATGGAAGAAATTAACCATGTAGATAAAAGAAACTTTGATAGAAACTTGGCCAACATAGGGCCATATAATCCAGCTGGCGAAGCCTACTCACCCAACAGAAATGCCATATGTTTCTTGAGTTTACACCAAACTCATGGGTTCCATTGGGATAGAGAAATAATGGGAGAAGAAAACAAAGTGGAAGGCATTCTAGGATTACGGCTAACTGCCTGGACTGACGAAGACATTGACCATGTCTGATTCAGATTTTTTTAGAAAGATTTCGACTTATCTAGCCAAAAACAGACTAAAATCGATTCTAGAGGCCGAAGTAAAATATATTGTTGTCGAAGCCAAAGATGAAGTTGTCCATGCGAAAGGGCCTGGGGTGCACTTTAAACCAGAACCCCCAGATGAAGAAGCACCTTTAGAAGGGAATTACCGGAGGCTAGATGCAATCTACGATGAAGAGCCTTTGGGATTCAAGAAAGATCTTGTAGCAACAAATGCAAAGATGAGGGAACAAGATCCACTCGAAGAAATTGATATGGGTGATGGGTCTATCAAAAGACCCACGTACGTTAGTGCCAAGCTAAGCCCAGAAGTAAAAGCAAAAGTAATCCAGTTACTAAAAGAATACAAGGATTGTTTCACTTGGGACTACGACAAAATGCTTGGTTTAAGCAGAGACCTGGTCGAACTAAAGCTGCCTATCAAGGATGGCAAGAAGCCCATCAAGCAGACTCCCAGGAGGTTCATGCCAGAAGTACTCTCGGAGATTAAGGAATATATCGAAAGACTCCTCCGTTGCAAGTTCATTCGAGTCACAAGGTATGTAGACTGGATTACAAACATAGTTCCTGTTATTAAAAAAATGGGTCTTTGAGGGTTTGTATAGATTTTCGAAATTTAAATGTAGCAACCCCCTAAGATGAATACCCAATGCCTGTGGCAGAAATGCTAATTGATTTAGCCATAGGTTTCGAGTATCTTAGTATGCTTGATAGGTATTCTAGATATAATCAGATTTTCATTGCTGAGGAAGATGTACCCAAAACAAATTTTTGATGCCCTGGGGCATTAGGCATCTATGAATGGGTAGTCATGCCTTTTGGTTAATAAAATGTTGGTGCAACTTATCAAAGGGCAATGAAATCAATATTCCATGATTTCATTGGAACATTTATGAAGGTTTATATTAATGACATATTGATAAAATTTGTGTCAGAAGAAAGTCACATGAATCACCTTGGCCAATCATTTGAAAGAACGACAAAACATGGCTTGAAGATGAATCCCCTCAAATGTGCCTTTTTTGTGCAGGCTGGAGACTTCTTGGGATTTGTGGTCCACAAGAAGGGTATAAAGCTTAATCAAAATAAAATGAAACCTATTATGGAGACTAAAACACCAACCACAAAGAAAGAATTGCAATCACTGCTTGGGAAGATAAACTTCTTGAGACGATTCATTTTGAACTTGAATGGGTGTACTCAGGCTTTCTCCCCTCTTCTGCGCTTAAAAAAAGGAGAATTCTAATGGAAGCAAGAGCATCAGGAAGAATTTTACAAGATCAAGCAATACCTTGTTAATCCTCATATATTGCTACCTCCTTGTAGAAATAAGTGTATGAGATTGTATACTTCTGCGTCTGACGCAACTATAGGTAGTATGCTTGCACAGGAGAATGAAAATGGTCTCAAAAAAGTCATTTATTACCTCAGTCGAGTATTAAACAACGCAGAAACTAAACATAGTAATATAGAAAAATTATTTCTTTTCTTGTACTTCTCTTGTTCTAAATTGAAATATTATATAAAATTTGTTGGTGTGTATGTTTCTTCTCATTTCAATGTCATCAAACATATGCTTTCTAAGCCAAATTTGCACAGTTGAATTGGAAAATGGGCACTTGCCTTAACTGAGTATTCCTTGACTTTATTACCTTTAAAAGCCATGGAAAGGAAAGTGGTCTCTGATTTTATAGTTGACCATGCAATGGTCGAAGTTCCCCAAGATTATGTGGAATTGGAACCTTGAAAACTATTTTTTGACGGTTTAACCCACAAAGAAGGAACTGGTATTTGAATCTTAATTATTTCTCCTGATAAAATTCCAACCAAGTTCAAGTACAAAATAGAAGGTCCCCCTTGTTCGAATAATGAGGCTGAATATGAAGTTTGATAGCAGGGCTTGAAGCTTTGTTGGAATTGGGGGAAAACTAGAGTCGAAATGAGAGGTAACTCTAAATTGGTAACCAAACAGATAACCAAATAGTACAAATGTATAAAAGAGAATCTTATCATGTACTTCATGGTGGAGAATAGACTGCTTAGAAAATTTGAGTATATTGACATTAAGCATATTCCTAGACTAAAGAACCAAGAAGCAAATGATCTGACCCAAATTGCATCAGGCTACAAAATCTCAAAAGAAGAGCCGGAGGAACTGATTGAAGTCCATGGAAAGGTACTAGCCACTAAACTACCTCCAGTAGATTTAAATGGTTCAAGTTTAGGATATGCGAACAGAGAGAATTTTGAAGTACTAGCCATAGATAGCTTAGCATATACAGATTTGAGAGGCCCAATAGTAGCCTACCTGAAAGATCCAAAAGCAAATGTAGAAAGGAAAGTTAAGTATCATGCACTAAGCTATATTTTAATAGGTAATAAGTTATTTAAGAAAACACCAGAAGGAGTCCTACTCAAATGTTTAGGAGAAATCAAAGCATACTTGGCCTTGTCAAATGTACATAGTGGGGCACGTGGAGCACATCAAGTAGGTCATAAGATGAAATGGCTCTTGTTCTGTTATGACATGTACTGGCCCTCCATGTTGAAAGATTGCATAGAATTCTCCAAAGGATTCCAAGAGTGTCAAGTTCATGCAAGTATTCAACATGCTCATGCGAGTAAATTGCATACAATAATTAAACCTTGGCCCTTTAGAGGCTGGACATTAGATTTGGTTGGAGAAATTCGACCAGCTTCATCCAAAGGCCAGAGATATATCCTAGTAGGGATTGATTATTTCACAAGGCATATAATATATAGATTTGGAATCCCAGGAATAATTACAACAAATCAAGAATCAGTATTTACTAGTAAAAAGATGCAGGATTTTGCTAAGGAAATGGGGTTCAAATTATTGACGTCTACACCTTATTATGCTTAGGGAAATGGATAGGTCGAAGCCATGAACAAGGTAATTATTGGTTTAATAAAAATACATGTAGGTCAAAAACCAAAGAATTGGAAAAAGACATTGGATTAAGCTGTATGGGCTTGTCGAACATATCCAAAAGAAGCAACAAACACAACTTTATTTCGTCTGACTTTTGGGCATGATGCAATTCTGCCAGTAGAGATATATTTGCAGTTAGTAAGAATTCAAAGGAAGAACAAAATTACCTCTGACTATTATTAGGAAATGATGATGAATGAACTAGTTGATTTGGACGAAGAAAGGTTGGATGCCTTAGAGGTCTTGAGAAGGCAGAAAGAAAGGACAACTTGAGCATACAATAAGAGAGTCAAGGGAAAAGTTTTTTAGAATGATGACTTGGTGTGGAAAGTAATATTGCCCATGGATCGAAAGAATAAGTTGTTGGGAAAATGGTCCCTACATTGGGAAGGACCTTTTTGATTTATCCAAACATTCACAAATAAAGCTTATGAAATAGAAGAATTGGATGAAGCTCGAAGGATTCTGAGGATAAATGGTAAGTACTTAAAAAGATATAAGCCTATTCTTCAAGAATTAAAATTTTCGACAGAAAAGTAAAATTAAACAAAATAAAAAGGCCAAAAATGGTATCATAGAATTCGAAGAATGGCTTTGTTTTAGAATTACATAAGGAAAAGAAAACAAATTACAAATGACAATGCATCAAAGTTTCAAAGGATTCAGAAAGACAAGTTAGCCTTTATTCTATCATATTTTGTCTTCACCAACTTTAACCTACAATCGATGGATGATTTGGTGGCATGAAGAGCAGCTATCTCAATGTCAAGTTTCTTGGCTGCATCCACATATTGCACACTTTTAGAAATTTCATGTTCCATCTCAGTATGATCCATTTTATCAATGACTTTCTGACGTGCCTCCGTCTGCGAAATCTTTTCTATCAACTCTTTGATCTTATATTTCCAAAAATAAATAGATCGAACATTGGTCTCAAACTCTTTTTTGGCATGTGTAAATTCTTTTTCAAGCTTCTCAACCTTGTTTGTCGAGTCAAGAGCCTTAGACCATTTTGTCTCCTAAAGATTTTGTTTCTCTTGAAGCTTCGAGACTACGTCCTATTCCATATGGTAATCTGCACTGATTGTGTTGATCAATGCAGTCACATCCATTAGAATTTCAACAGTCTCAGAGGGACATGTGACTATGTCAATTTGATTTATCAACTTCTTCAGCATAACACTTGCAGTAGCATTTTTCTTCAAGACTTAAAATAAGTCAGCTTCGAAAACTTTCTCTTTGATTTTCTGGAGGAGTTTTTTATTGGTTTCAACTTGGGAACTTTCACTCGAAGTTGCAAAAGAACTGGGAAAGTCTTTTGGGAAAATGACACCCTTTGCGCCATCATCATCTTTACATACTCAAGAGTCTTTTCTTTCTTTAAGGCATCTAGAATTTCTTGGGAAAACTATGTAGAAGTGTTGCTTTGAGGTTGCTGAGTTGTAGGAGTAACTTTGTCAGGAGAGTTGTTTTGGATAAGAGGTTATTCATCCTTTTCTCCTTGAGTTTCCTATATTGTTATTTCTACATATTCGGCAAAGAATTGTGCAATCTCATCATCCGTCAGGTGTTCATCATTGTCGAGAAGATCATCACCAAATTTAGTCTTTTTTGGTGAAGAGTAATTAGTGATGTTATCCTTCCTCCCTTCGTCATCACTAGATCTCTTAGTTCCTTGATGCACCTCTGGATCATTTTCAGTTTGAGGAATGCTTTCTTTCTCTAATGGTACGGTTGCATCAAGTTTATTGATTGCAGACGAAGATCCTTTGCTAAATTGTTTATAACTAGATAGAGGATGTTATGAAGCGACACCACTATCAGGGAGAATGCTTTGTTTGTTTGGAGATTCAATAAGATTTGTTTGATTTTCCTACAAAATGACGAAAAACAATAGTTCGAATAAAATAAAAAATAGTTATCGAAGAAGGATGACAGGTAAAATTTATACCTTTTGTCCGTCAGGATAAGAGTTGTCACTTTTGACCTGCTCTAGAATAATGTCTCCAGTTGGATGAGACATGGTTTTTTCTTTGGGATTTGGGGATAGGATTGTGAGTTTAGACTTTTGTTTGATTGGCTGCGAAGAAGTTGCATCAGAGGTTTTTGACTTCTTATTCTTTGTTTTCTTGGATTATAATGGAGTAGGAGGAGTATCTTCATCATCTTCGACTTCTGTTGGGGTGTCATGAGTGGATTCCCTTTTGTGTGGGGATTTTGAAGGTAATTTGCTGGCATGCAAGAATAATACTATTAGAAGTAGTAATATAGTACAAAAAGCAGGAAAAAGTTTTAAATCATACCTTTGATACTTTTGATTTCTTGATGTCTGAAGTATTGATTTTTGTAGAGGTGTTGGTTGGCTTGGAAGCTGGAGTTGAAATTGTCTTCGAACTGGCTTGTTCCTTCTTAGTGATTTTCTTTTCAATGACTAAAACAATTTACATTGATAACGTTGGTTAGTACTAAGTATGAAGGAAATAATAACAAGATAAATCGAAAGGACCATGGAAATCCTTTGGTTCCACACCTTCACTTGTCAGAGAAAGAATGGAGATAGCTGACAAGTCATAGTGAAGGAAACCTTTGAAACTGTTCAAGGTGTACTTAGTCGAAACCACTCCATTGGCAGGTGTGATACGGTGGCATAACCGAATGTTATACTGGTTTTACATTTGTATTCACAAATTTGTGGTAAGCAAGAGTCGCCACTAACTCTTCTTTTATCCAACAAAGGAAAGGGTGAAAAGAACAGAAAAAGACCTTTTTGGAGATTTTGAGTAAGGGGGGTAGATTATGGAAAGGGAAGGTGTTAGCACCATTTCCATCCGTGGTTTTCCACGGGCTCTTAGGTACTTGCTCATTTTTGAAAATTTCTTTCGTGTTTGTGTGTTTTGAAAAGGTTTTTGTTTGCTTTATGATAACTCTTGTATCATTCCTCAAGAGTGTGATAAAGCATTTTTGAAAGTAGTTTTGAAAGTGTGATGTAAAAATGAATTAAATTTGAGCAAGTATTTAAGAACTATCTACCTACTAAAAAAAGGGCGTTCTTTTCCTCCTTTCCTTTAGGCAGTGGTATCCTACTATTAGTGAGTAGGTAGCCCTATCGTTGGATGTTGAGGGACTATCATAAGGGACATTTATGGTCATTGAAAGCAACATGTAAAGATACCTTAGCATTTCGAAGGGACTATCATCATCATATATTTGTAGGCAACTCGAGGGACAAGATCATTTCTCGTAGGCAACTCGAGGGACATTTAGGGACCATGATCTTTTATGATGACTTAAAATTGAGGGTATTTGCAAAGAGTATCCCTATGTTCGAGGGACATGACCATTTCCAAAGGCAACCAAAGTGGGATATACCCTAGGGGTGCAAGTGTGCAATAGTGTGCCTTTTTCAGATATATTATTTTGATGTTAGTGATCTAAGACTAATTATTTAGTTCTTGCCATACAAACCTAATTTACTAGCAGTTTATATACAAGCATATAATATAATGCGGAAAGTAAAACCTACAGCTATTACAAGGCTTCAGGGTAATTACAATTATATCTGACTGAAAATGAAAAATGCGAAAAATAGAACCCTAATTAAGCTATTATAAACCGAGCACAATTACAATAATAATAAAAAATATGAAAGTAAATAAACGCGCGTATGAATTTAAAATACGTCTAAAATCCTAAGTGAAAGGAGTTTTTTCTTGTTTTTGTTATGAAAAGAAATTGAATTAAAAATCCTAAGTCTATTCAATTTTAGTTTTTTAAGAAAATATTAAAATAATTAATTAATTAGTTGAAAAAACTAATTTAATATAAAAGGATAAACCTATTGTTTTTGTGGTTTTTTTAATGTTAATTAAAGCTTAGAAGAAGTAAGGATCAACAATCAAAAGAAAGGATGGAATCGAAAGACAAAAACAGTAAATAGAAAAAAGTGCATTCTTGGAAATAAGGCCTAGATCGAAGAGGCTTGGGAGGCCTTTCGATCCAATGAAGGATCTTGATCGAAGGTGCCTGAGAGACTGCAATTCTTGGGGCGTTCGATCTGTATGTGCCATCCTTCGATATGGGATATTGGACCTGCAAGGAAATTTGTTAGAAATTGAAAATGCAAGGCTTGGGATTCGAACCCTGGTCCCTTCGATTACACGAATTCCCTTTCACCACCTGAGCTGCTTGCTCATTCGAAATACAAGACACCTGCTTTTGGTCCACCAAATTAGTTAGTTCGAAAGTAAACAAAACAGGAAACATCCCGTTCGAAATCAATCTCTAAACTCGGATCTGGGTTTGTTTTGGTTTGCTAATGCCGGTATCATGGGTTTCAAAGGTAAACAACTTTGAAAAAACCCTATCCATGGTGTTCGCACGTATGGACACTACAACTTGCATACATTTGGTTAAATCACTCACAAATAACAACAAAGACTATGAACATGCAATCATGAGTCTAATTTAAGATTAAGTGGGATTGAACATTTTTACCACTTGAGTCGTCTGGATCTACAGTCCTGGGTGTGAGATGGATGGGGGATGAGCGAGTGTATGTCTGTGTGAACTCCAAGAACACGATTAGAGTGTTAATCTGGATGGAAGGTGCCTGCAATGGTATGGAGTTTTGACAACTTTGGAACTTGATGCTACTTTCTGGACCTTCGTGGGGCAGGCTGCGTTTTTTGAGAGGCAATATATATGTGTCTCCGTCTTTTTTTCTCTGAGATTATGAGGTTTATATAGACAAGAGATTTTAGGTCAATATTTGTGTATAAAATCTTGGTCTATTATGATAAAGAGATTTAATTTGATTTCTTCATAAAACTTGCTATATTTGATTCAATCAACTGCCAATCTATTTTCACGTGTTACTTCCAGCCTGTTATGAGTTGTTTGGGCCTCCAATATGATGAAAATCGAAAGCTGACATGCCCTTGCAAATCCATTTCCCTTCGAATTTGTTCTCTTCGAAGGCTCTGAGCTCCAACTCGAATTACTCAGAGCTTTCCTCATCATAGCATTGTTTCTTTCGAAGGCTCTAAACTCTAATTCGAATTGCACCAGCTTTGATGTCACAACTCCTTCGATTAAGCCACCCTCTGCTTTGTTTTCTTGATTTGAAGAGAATCACCCTGGCCGAATCATCTCTTGTGGAGTTGGGAACAAACAAGGAAAAAATTTGGCCTTTAACTCAGGAATTGAATCCACGATCAATATTGAATTCTTGCCATATTTGCAAGGAAAACATGCCATTTTGAACTTTGGGTGAACCTGGACATATTAAGATAGGTGTTTTGTTCGAATTTGGCTTAAGGCTTTCACCTTTGATTAATTCTCAAGTTTTGCCCTCTTCGATGGCTTTGAACTTGATCCAATAGAAGCGTTTTCTTATTGACTAATCGAAGTGTTGTACTATACTCCTTGATGGTTCTAAATCCTGATTCGAGTTTCCCATATTCTCAGCATCATAGCTTCTACGTTTGAACCATAGTCTGCAGAAAGGCTCAGAGTTATCCTCTCCAATCTGCATGAATTCGAATGCCCATCATCAGAGCTTCTGAAACCCTCTTAGTTCTTGCTCTTTCTGATCTCATTTCCTCTAACTTGGACAATCAGAATATCACCCTATTGATATTCCAATAGAAACATCACTTGATTAACATGCCTGTCGAAAGGCATTTGTACGCTCTAACAAAAAACAACCTTATTTAAGATGTCCGTCGAAGCTTCCTTCTTGGAAATGCCCATCGAAAGGCCCTATACCAATCGAATGACCTATTGCAGATGCTAATCAAAGGACCTTCTGCATATTCCAATCGAAGGACCTTCTGCAGATGCCAATCGAAGGACACTTAACCATCATTTGGAAAATTTACTTTTCTTTAGGCAAAGGTTTATAACCACCAATGCAAGAGAAATCTTGAAAAAAAAACATGAGAGGGAAAATTTTAGGGTACAACAACTGCCCCTGTTCAATCTTCTTAAACCTGAAGATTTAGATTGGGTTGTCTGCCTTTCGTGATCTGAAGGTGGAAGATGATTGAACAATAGAGTGCCCAGAGATTTGCACTCGCATGAAGTAACGTCGTTGGTTGATGATGTCAGGAATGGGCTTACAGATGCCATTTGTGGAATATGACTGAAAACTGTCGGAGATGGGCTTAAAGATGCCATCCAAGGAGTATGACGAAGATTTGTCAGAGATGGGCTTAAAGATGCCATCCATAGAACAATGTTGATTTCATGAGATATTCCTTTGTGGGGATTCCTATGCTTGTTGTTAGGGTGGATTCCACTGAGGAATGTTGGTTTTTGTCTTGGGAAATAAAGTTTAGGCGCTTCAATTGTCCCTCACTCTACTGGGGAGTATCTCTTAATTGAAGAGACATAAGTGAATGGCTATCTGGTCAGGATCCAGGCTCTACAGTGACTTGCTGAGGATGATAAGGCGGCCTGCTATCTGGTCGTATTCTAGGCTTCACAGCGACTTACTGGGGGAACATGAAATTAACTGCTATCTGGTTGGACTCCAGGCTTTGCAGTATCTTCAATTGGAATAGAAATCAGAAAAAATCTTAGTATCGATTTAACTGAACCAGAGGAATGTCTTGGGTTGTCTTCAACTAGAATAGAAACCAGAGAGATCTTAGTATCAATCTTACTGAACTAGAGAAGGTCTTGAATTAAATTTGACTGGAATGGAAATCAGAAGAATCTTAGTATCAATTTAACTAAACCAGACAAAAGTCTTGGATTATCTTTAACTGGAATAGAAATCAGAGAGATCTTAGTATCGATCTAACCGAACTAGAGGAATGTCTTGGATTATTTTCAACTGGAATAAAAATCAGAGGGATCTTAGTATCGATCTAACTGAACCATAGGAATGTCTTGGATTAACTTTGACGTGAATGGAAATCAGAAGAATCTTAGTATTGATTTAACAGAACCAGACAAAAGTTTTGGATTATCTTCAACTGGAATAGAAATCAGAGAGATCTTAGTATCGATCTAAATGAACCAGAGAAGGTATTGAATTAACTTTGACTGGAAGGGAAATCAGAAAAATCTTAGTATTGATTTAACTAAACAAGACAAAAGTCTTGAAATATCTTCAACTGGAATAGAAATCCGAGATATCTTAGTATTGATCTAACTGAGCCAGAGAAGGTCTTGAATTAAATTTGACTGGAATGGAAATCAGAAAAATCTTAGTATCGATTTAACTGAACCAGACAAAAGTCTTGGAATATCTTCAACTGGAATAGAAATTAGAGAGATCTTAGTATCGATCTAATTGAACTAGAGAAGGTCTTGTATTAACTTTGACTGGAATTGAAATCAGAAAAATCTCAGTATCGATTTAACTGAACCAGACAAAAGTCTTAGAATATCTTCAACTGGAATAGAAATCAGAGAGATCTTAGTATCAATCTAACTGAGCCAGAGAAGGTATTTTTAGAACATCTTTCTGATGAAAATGCTGAAATATCCCTTCATCAGACGTAGCTTTTGAAAAGACTACCAGGTCACGTAAGCAGTCAGCGGTGTTCGTTGATTTGATATTTCTTGAAAATGGTAAAGAGTTATTCCTATGCAATGTCATGATGTATGAAATGCATTCTGATGATGGTCTCAAAATAAATGAGATTATGATGTATGCGATGTGTATGCGCATGCCATAATGTATGAACATGTGATGCTGTTGCGATATTTCTTAGTCTGGGAAAGTGAATCCCTGACAACTGCTGAAGAGTATTGGGAAGATGAATCCTTTATTTCCGCTGGGGATGATGGATGGAGATGATTTGCTGGGGGTTTCCTCTTTCTGTTTGAGGATAACTCCATGGGGGGAGGATGCCCTGTTGGAAGCTTTTACCGATGTGGAGAAATAAACTCTGTTGGGGAATAAACTTCTGCAGTTAGAGAAATAAACTCTACCCGGGAGGAGGTTTTATAAACCGTTTGAAATTATAAAACTCGGCTGGGGAATACAGATTTCAGCTCTCTGAAGGAACTTTGCTGGAGGAGGTAATTCCTGCTTGGGGAAGAAGAGATCAAAACTTTGGTTGTTTTTACTATGTGGGGAACATAGATGTCACAGGGTGGTATGTAGTGGTAACTTCGTCTCAAAATGTCTCGGCCCCTGTACCATGCTGGAAAGAGTAGCTGTCAGGACTACAAATTGCTTTTTTAGACTTTGCCCCGTTTCTTAAAGTCATTAGTAACTGTCTTTCTGTTTCTTATGCAAGTATTTGTAAACAGTAATCATATTCAAATGCATATGTCAAAAATAATCATTGGACGGTTTTGCAAAACAAAACAGAAAAATAAAAAACAAATAGTATTGTACTTTCAAAGAAATGATTTGTATTGATTTCTGAAGTTTGCCTATGACAGGCATTTTACACAAAGAGACTGACGTTCTAGCAGGAGAACGCCGTCGTAAAAAATGAAAAATATACAAAATAGTGTATAAAGAGAAAAAGCTATGTGTAATAATCCCATTGAGTTTCAATTATGCTATTGCCCCTATGTGCTTGAGCGTCTCATCATTTTGCTACTTCTCTGAAGCTGACTGGACTGATCGATACCGTTTGAGCTTGATAGTTGATGCTGAAATCTGGTCACAAGGTGATCCAATGGGTCATAGTTGTACACTTCAAATCCCTAAATTTTGCCTGGACCTCCCTTTCGGGTTTTCAGTCCACCGGGATACCCTTTTTTTGTGAGCAACCCCTTCATAATTGGTTTTGAATGATTGCAAATATATGTGAAATAATAAATACATGTGTGCATTACAAAAATATAGTATAACATGTTTAAAATAAGTTAAAAATTGTGTTTTACTCATAATGCATCATTATGAGTCGACACAACAGGTTTTTCATTGATCCATAATATACTGAAGCCCCTGGAATACTATCTGTGATACGGTGGCAGAACCAGAACTGTTTTAGGAAAAATGCTGGTTTGTGTTTTGCGTCTGTGTTCGCAAAATGTCGCGGTAAGCAAGAGTCGCCACCGACTTTTATTTTATCCAACTGGAAAGGAAAAAAGCATAGAAAAATTCCTTTTTAGAGATATTCTAAGTACGGGGGGTAGATTATAGAAAGGGAAGGTATTAGCACCCTTTCTATCCGTAGTTTTCTACGGGCTCTTAGGTACTTGCTCATCATTTTAAAAATTGCTTATGTGTTTGTGTGTTTTGAGAATTTTTGTTTTTACTTCGTTTTAACTCTGGTTTCTGTCCTCAAGAGTGTTATAAGTTGTTTTTGAAAACTTTGTTTTGAAAGGAGTGTAAGTGTGAAAAGTTTTATTTTGAGCAAGTACCTACTAGCATCTACCTACTCGAAAAAAGAATGTTTCTGTTCTTGTTTCCTTTAGACAATGCTATCCCACTATTAGTGAGTAGGTAGCACTGTCATTGGAGTTATTAGGGTCAATTCGAAAGGGACGTACGATCACTAAAGCAATGTTAGGATGTCTTAGTAATAACTCTAATGTCTTAAGATCATATTCGAGGAAACATTTCCGAGGCAACCTTTCCGAGGCAACATTTCCGAACGGGACATTTGATCTTTATTTAGACAAAAGACCGACCACTAAAATACCCTATACTTAATGATCGTTTACCGGAGGCAACCGAAGTGGGAGTATACCCTAGGAGTACGCATGTGCGAGTGATTCAATTTTAAGTTATTATCTTTTCACATTTAGGGTTTGCTAACTGTTTTAAAATTAACATACATTCTTGTCATGCAACTCTATTATCATACATCTAACAATTAATATTTGCAGAAATTAAAATGCGGAAAGTAAAGCTACGCTATTACAAGGCTTCGGGTGAGATTAATTACATAGCCAAAAACCCATAAAACAATAAATAAACGAAAAAGTCCTAATTAATCTATTACATCCCATGAGCAGTTACATTAATATTGCAAAAAATAAATAAACGCGCGACGAATAGAGAACAAAAGGAAATTAGGGTTTTGACCCCGTCTAAACCTAATTAAAAGAAAAATCATTTTTTTGGTTATTTTGATTATTTTAAGAAAAATAAGGTTTTAAATTAAATACAAACAAACCTAATTACTAATTAAATTAAATTAAGAAAATTAAATTACATTTGACCTATTTTTGTATTTTTATGATTTTTATAAGAAAAGAAAATAGAAATTAAATTAAACAAAACTCTGATTTCTAATTTGTTTTAATTTATTTACAAAAGAGTTAAAGTTACCCTAAAATTAAATAAACTAATTAAATTAATTATTGATAAAAAATAAAACCTAACTCTAATTTGATGAAAGATTGATTTTATGATTTTTTGATAAAAGAATTAATTTTTGTGTTTAGTAAAATAATTAAACAATTTAAATAAAAGAAAAATATAAAAGAATAAAGAAAAAGAGTAATGGGCCTGGTAATCAGCAAATTGGAGGGTGCCCATAGCAATTTTCTGGGCCCAAACAACCTGACCCACGTTTGACTTCCATGATTCAGTGTGGCACGTTGACTAGGGCGTATCATAGATCTCCCCATGCCAAGCATTGGATTAGATTGGTTGGACATCTGGCTGGTTGATCCTTGAGGACTCATGGTGGACCTCACGCCTGTATGCACGCCTGATCATACAAATAAAAATAACATGAAATACATGGGGGACCTGGGATTCGAACCCAGGTCATATGGCCTTTTCCATCTGCCTCACTACCAACTGAGCCAAGCACGTTTGTTGTATATGAAATAATAACGATTAATAATATGGAAAAACATGAGTCAGTGGAGGACAAACAAAAAGCGCGCGCCAGAATTCAAATGGGCAAATGGGATGGTGCCACGCAGGTCTTCTTCTTCCTCTCTCTGTTGGTAAAAGTTATGGACTTTTACCTACGGACCAGAAGCGTAGGTACAAACCAACGATTTTCCAAAATCAACCACAGGCACGATAAATGGAACCTAAAGCCATAAACCAACTCGCCTTGGCCTGGTGAGCATCATGCTGCCTTTATTTTGGGCCAATTTTACCTGTACCAAAAGATCCCAAAGTGCAACAAGAAACCCTAACAATGGTGTTTCTCTATAGGGTTAGCAAAAATGCAATTAACTGTTATGAATAGCTTGCAAATGCTTCCAGGCTTCAGAATATATACATGATTCATGCTACAAATGCTTAAACAAAGATATTCGATTTCAATAATATGTCCAATCCGTAAACCACTCACAGTGAGTTCTAGCGCACGAGAAGGCTTGCTTTTAATTGCTATGGCTTCCTTGAATGCCCAGGAAACGAAAGAGATGGCTTGGGCGTCTTGAAACTGCCTGGAAATATGAAAACAGATCACCACTTTTCCTTGATTTTTTCAAGTTTTTTCTTGCTCTTACACGCGTCTAACCTCTTGTTTTTGGTCTGCACTTGTCCACTATATACCAATGATCTAATTATGGTTACAAATATGCATCCAATCTCTTTCAATTATGGTCTTTGATCATGATTTGATTCCCATGAAGATCTTTCCAAAATAAGCCAAAAATCAATATTTTCATGCACAAGCATGCCTTGCACGATTTGATTTTGTTGCTAGATGTATAAGGGACCTGAAATATGCACCAAATCTCAAGACTTAAATGATTTTGATATTTCCATGATTTATTTTGATTTAATTGAAATAAAAAATCAAAATAAATGACAAAAATAAAATAAAGGCAAGTGGGAAGAGTTAGGGCTCGTGGACCATGTTACAAACTCAAAACAAGTGCAAAATGTTGGGCCCATTTGACAAAAATTGCAATTTGAGGCACTTTTGACAATTTTGTAAAAAATGTCAACTTCACCAATGCATAACTTCCTCAATTTTGACTCTATAAGTCTGTTCTTGGACTTTTTAGAAAGCTTGAGATATCCTCTAAGCAACCCTTTTGGTCTCATCTCAATTGAGTCTTCCATGTTCATGTATGAATTTTTGACAAAAAAGGTGTTTTTGTTGACTTTTCAAAATGACCTATAATGTCCAAATTCATAACTTCTTGTGAGTGCATATTATGAACTTGGGAGCTGAAGATTAATTGTAGGGAATTTCATCCTCTTCAAAATGAGCTTTGGATGGGTCATTCCTGATAAAGTATGAGAAAGTTATGCTTGGTCAAAGTTGAGTTGACTTTTCCTGCAAAACCCTAATTTAGCAACTTTTGGGTTTTGATGAATTGTGAGCAACCCTTGATGAATCATGATCAAACATTGATAAAATGATGAATAATAATTCAAAATGATGATGTTGACCAAAAATCTTGAAGTTTGACTGTATGTGGGCAACAGTTGACTTTTGCCTTAGCACAATCAATTTTCAAGCCTTTGAGCAATTGACTGAGCAAACTTTCTCTGCAAGGCTTGAAACTTGACATGGATGATCTTGAGAATATATTAGGACAATTTTGAGCATTTGGGATCCCTTGGAATCAAGTATCTTGATGCAACATCAAACCCTAATTTGAGGTAGACTGCCTTAGGAGAGAGTTTGTCTGACCAACCCTTGGACTTCCTTGGGCAATTTGAGGATCTCACTTGAAATGTTTTGAGAAATATGGGAGGGAAACATTTGGGGTACAACACTATCTCCAACTATTATGCATCAATACAAAATATTATGTATCGACACATAACACTTTGATGCCCCTGTAATGCAAACTTAAACTTGTATGCATCGAAACAAAACCTCATGCATCGACACATGACATTTTGATGCTCTTGGAAAACATTTTTGAATTTATATGCATCGATACATAATATCATGCATCGACTCATACCATGTTTTATGTTCAAAAATTAAAAATACAATCAGTATGCATCGATACATAATTGTTATGCATCGATGGATGTAAAATAGTTTGTTATGTAAAATGTTATGATATGATCTTGCATCGACTCAAAACAACATGTGTCGACCCATCCTGTAATTCATAACTAACATGAGTCGACTCATGAACAACATGCATCGACTCATAATATTTTCTTTTGCCTAACTGTTTTCTGTTACATATATAAGCAAGTATTTTTCTCAGCAGAAAAGCATTGTAACATATCAGAATTGTGTGCAAACATTTGTGAGCAGCTAGAAGCCTGGAAGAAACTTCATCTTTATCACCTTCTCAATCATCTTCATTCAACAACAACAACGAAAATAAAACATCCTTGTTGAATTGGATCAAGAGGTCAGAGATAACGTTCAGCCGTGTATTGAAAGAATCTCAGCTGAGTTGAAGATTGTAAAGGAGGCTTCAAGAAATAAACCAAAGGGGTTTGTCCTTCAAGAACGGGTGAGTTCTTGAGGGTTTGTTAATCACGGTCACACAAGTCGGATTCAACTGTAGCGAGGGGTTTGGAAATCAGAGGGAATTTTGCAAACAGGTCGTGTAAGCGGGGGATCGATTGTGGATCTTGCAGGGAATCTTAATATAACTCATATCAAGTTTTGGTTCTTACAAGAAGAAGAAGATCATAGGGATTTCTATCTGTCTGTGTAGTGTAACCTTGTTATCAAACATTCAGCATATTGTTATAAAAGTTCTCAGTTTCAATTGTGAAATTGAGAGGGAGACGTTCCCACACGCGAGGACGATGGTGGGGAACTTCCTTACAAAACTTCCTGCGCATCGTTCTTTCATTCTTTCTCTTTATCTTTTTACATGTTCCATAATTTTTTAATTCAATTGGCTTGCTGAGTTTTTCTGTCTAATGATAAAAATAGTGGTTCAAATACTTTCATCAAACCACCACTATTAAATCATTAAACAAGCATATGCCAAGTGTTTGACAAAATTCATAACAAATTTCTTAATTCATTGGAAATACTGCTTTAATGATAAGTGCATTGAAACGTTAAGAAATCTGCGTTGTATATTCATCAATTTCATCTAATAAAATCCAGCAAGTTTTTCACATTTCCGGGTTTCTAGTAGTCGGTTCAAAGTAGACGGAATATATTCAGGACATTAATTTTCCACTACTTTCAACACGCTTTGATGAAATAATTTTAAATCCTTGAATAAGTAGGAGGTGATCTATTCACCCCCCTCTCGATCAATTGCCACACCATCTAACAAGTGGTATCAGAGCACCAGTTAGCTGGTGCTTTGTGTCTACTAGTAACTCTATGGCCTTTGAACCAAATGGGGCGTATAATAGAGCTCTTGTTTTCAATGGTGAAAACTATGGCTAATGGAAAGACTGCATGCGAGTACATATAAATTCCATTGACAGGAATGTATGAACTTCCATTCAGAATGGTTCCTTTCAAATTACCATGAGGAATGATGCAGGTGCAATAGTACCTAAACCTGAGGATCATTGGAATGAAATGGATGAAAAGAAATGGTCGTGCGATTGGAGAGGCAGAAATATGATAATCTCAACACTTGGTGTTGATGAGTATTATGGAGTGTCTCATTGCACGTCCGCTAAAGAAATGTGGGATGATTTAGAAATTGCCCATGAAGGCACTACTGAAGTTAAACAGTCCCACATCAACACACTCAATCAAGATTTCGAGCTCTTTCGCATGAAACAAGGAGAATCTATCTCTGACATGCAGAAGAGATTCGTTCATCTTGTGAGCCGTTTAAATGCACTTGGAAAACCTGTTTCCAATGAAATTGCTACTAATAAAATTCTGAGATGTCTTAGCAGGGAATGGAAACCTAAAGTAACAACTATCAAGGAAGCAAATGACCTCCCTACGCTTACCATTACAACTCTATTTGGAAAGCTGGAAGAACATCAACAAGAATTGCAAAGTCTTGAAAATTATGAAAACAAGAGTAAGAAGGAGAGGAACAAAGACAGGGAGGGTGAGAAGAAGTCAATATCTCTAATGGCTTCTAGCTCTATGTCCTCAACCAAAGAGCAAGATGATAATGACTCAACTAGTGATGAAAATTCTGATAATGAAGAAATGGGACTTTTTGTTTGGAGATACAATAGGTTTATTTGAAAGATTGGAATCAAGCACTCCTATAAGAATCTCATAAGCCTTCGAAAACAATCCAAAGAGCCAAGGAAAGAAGAAAATAAAAAGCAAAGAGGTAAAGGACCTTGTTACAATTGTGGTAAAGTTGGACACTACAAACCAGACTGTCCAAAGATAAAAAAGGATAAAGGAAAAGCTCCACCAAAGAAGTTAAACAAACAAATAAGAGCTTACATTGCATGGGAAAGCGATAGTGATTCATCAAACAATGACAGTTCTGAAGAAGTGAAAAACACAAGAAGGGGGGGTTGAATTGTAAAAAACTGGAAATCAATTGCAATCAACACGATATTTTTATCCTGGTTCGTTTGATCTCAAACTACTCCAGTCCACCCGTCAAGGTAATTTCGCCTCTCTCCAACGAGGTCTTAATCCACTATATTCAACTGAATATTACAATCTGCTTTAACAACTGCTAAAGCCTTCTTGATGCAAACCACAAACCGGTTTCTCAAGGAATTACTTTCTTACAAAGAATTGAAATCTAGGTGTGTGAATGTTTTCTACAAAACTGTTTATCACAACTGTGATACTACACAAATTAAGCTTATGGAAACTAGATTGCTAAAATAATTGAGTAAGGAATTTTGGAGCTTTTAGCAAAATGAGAGTGAGGAAGATGATGAATAGCTTTTTGGCGTGTAGATTGTTGTAGAGCATTAGCCAATTCAATCTTCATTGACTTGTTTATATAGCATTGGAATTAGTGTACGTTGGAGAATAATTCTGTTTCAATGCCAATAACATTCTTTCCTTATTAAGCAGATCTTGTCTGGAATGATGTCGTTGGTAATAACTCATCTTGAATGCACAGTACCGTTGACACTTAAGCGTGTTCTGGCTTTGGCTCATTCTGACGTTGCTTAGGTGCTGATGAACTGTTGTTGTCTTTATCAGAGTTCAGAGTGTTGAGCACAGATCTGTTCATCAAGCTTCAGCATAAGCGCAAGTTGATCTTCTGATTCTGGTATCTGTTATAACATCTTCTGATGCTGATGTTGATATCCAATTTTCTGATGCTGATGAGGATGTTCTCATGCTGATACCCATCAGAGTTTCTGTAAAACAGAATGTAATTTTTAGATAGCATATGTGTCTTACATGAATCATACAATTAATGTATCTTAGCATTTTGTTATCATCCAAACTCAAACATAGGGTAGTAGATTCAAACTTTGTTCTAACAATCTCCCCCTTTTTGATGATGACAAAAACTAGATATTTTTTAATTGAAAATTAGCGTGAAAAGTATCAGAGATAACTAAATAATAAGTTGTATTAGAATTAATTAGGAAGTTATCATAGATAAGGGATAAGAGATATCAGAGTTTAGATCGGAGATACTCCCCCTGAATTTATTACTTCCCTTTTTAATTCCAAGAGTTCTTCAGGATCAGATCTTTATTGCCTTTCTTTGAACATCAGAATATCAGAGCAATATCAGAGCTTCAGATCAGAATCTCAGAGCTTTGAGCTTTAGTGTATCAGAGGTGATTACCTTATTGTACCTGTGGACTTATGCAAAAACAGAAAACATTCAAGTATATCAGAGTGTTAGAATGTTTGAGACTTTTTGTCTCAGTAATCCGTTATTGAAAAATATCATTCTTGTTCTCCCCCTTTTTGTCAGCAATCAAAAAGTGTAAGTGATAAAAGCTAAAACGATCAGAGCAGAAAAACTTGTTATATTAAAATTCAGAGCCAGACAAAACAGTACAGATGATATGCAAAGAAAACATTGAAAATTATCATGAATGAAAAACTAAGGTTGGGGTGGGAAGCGTGTGAACAGAGTCTCCAGCATTGACTTAATCTGATCAGCAGTCTCATTCTGCTTGTGCACCATGCTGACTACTGTATCTATCTTGCTGTCTTGAACATCCATCCTTTCCTTCATCTTCTGATCATTTTCATCCATTCTTTGCTGCAGACGAATATCATTCAGCTTCAGCTCTTCCCGAGTCTGCCTGTCCAAGGCAACTTGAGAAACGTCAGAAGCAGGAAGCTTCTGAGAGCTTTCTGCAACATCTTCAGCTTGACTGACCTCTTCAGCTTGAATAGTCTGATCTTCTGCTTGCTGAACTTTTGAAGCTGAACGCTTCTCAGACCATGGCTCACTATCCAGAAAGAGAAATGCGTCCTGTGGCAACTGACTTTCAACTTCCTTCAGCAGCTTGCTGAAGTTCTGTTGTGCCTGCTCATAATTGGTGTCTTGCAATTTGAGGGCTTCAGCACGTACCCATATTCTGAATCGTGTCCAGAGTTGGTCTGAGGCAGCAGGATCAATCATTCCAGGACAAACTTGCTTTAGAGAAGAAATCCATTGCTGCAAACCTGTTTCAAAATTCACAATGCCAGAGCCAACATCTGGCTGTTTTGGTTTGGGAATGGCTATTTTGTGTTTGAGATCAGCAAGACGGCCAAGGATTGTTAAATCGATGAAGGTCCTGCTGTGGTCTTCAGTAGTTTGTTTGGGAGATGGAGTGGGAGAATCAGAAATAATAATTGGACTGTTTGGAGTATTTGGAGGGGTAGTTTCTGGCGAGGATGGCAGCTGGGCCATGGTTACAGTTGTTCCACATGGCAGCTGAATTGCCAATGGTTGTGGCTCAGAGGATTGAGGAGAATGAGGTTCAGGTGATGGAGTTTCAGAGTGATGAAACTCAGTTTGTGGAGGTGATGGTTGAGGTGATGGTGGATGAATTTCTGGTTGTGGAGAGGGAGGAGGAATTGCTGGTTGTGGAGAAGGAGGTGGAATTTCTGGTTGTTGTGGAATTGGTGGTTCTTCTGGTATGGGTGAGAGAGGATGTTCTGGTTGAGGAGAGTGGGCAATCTCTGGTTGAGTGTTTGGATTTGTTGAGAGGTGATCAGAAACACGTTGATCAATGTCAGACAGAACTCTGTCAAGTTCTGATGCTGTTGATGTTGTGGGTTTTGGAGTTTGGGATTTGGTGCGGGGTCTCCTGAGAGTCAGTGACTCAGAAGGGTCATCTTCTGGTTCGGTTTCATCAATAGTTGGTATGGGGATTGGAAGTTCATGTGAAGCTGGGGTTGGGATTGATGTTGGAATAGCAGAAGAATTTAAAACAGAAGCAGCAAATAAATTACCTCTTTTCTTAAGGGTCTGCTGGGATGGTCCTTCTGAAGTGGCCTTTCTTTTCTTCGTCTTCTTCATAGTAACTTCTGGTTGTTGTTGGTGCAGATCTTTAATATTCAGTTTGGGATATGTACCATCAGCCTTGCAAGCGTCCAAGTATCTGAGAACCACAACTGGTTTTAATTCAATCTCAGAGAATAGTGGAAAGTCGTTCAGTGGGACTCTTCTGCTGGTGATGTCAGCAAGAGGAGTAACGCTGGGCTCCTTTCTGATATTCTCTATCAGTTTCATTTTCTTCAGATTCTTGGCGTTCAGAGGCTTGCCAATAGTAGGTTCAATAGAACTTAATTCCTGAGCTTCTGTAAGGTGTTCTATCAGCCTATTCTCAGTCTGAATATCTGATATTAACCTGCCAAAGGGTATCCAATCCATCTTTGTCCTTTCTTCTTCCCTTGTCTCCTTGACGCTGGTCCTGAGGTGATTAAACATAAGATGAGCCAAGTTAATTTTTACCTTCTGATTAATAAAATAGATCATAAACTGCTGATCTATATTTATATAATCAGGAGAGCTTGTTGGCTTCCTGTGATTAAAGCACCCCAGAATAATCTTCGCCCATATTCTGTCTTGATCCTTTAAGTCTCTGATTTTGCTGCTGGGAACCCCATGAGTGAAAATCTTCCTTGCAATGACAGCAACGTCAGAGCATCTTTCAGCCATGTCGATACAGCGGATACCACCACCACTGTATCCAATCAATTTTGCAATGTGATCCTCAGTGATCACAATCTTCTTTCCCATAATGTAGGAGGTGACTTGATGCGTTGAAGAGTACGCATGAATCCGGAACTCCTTGACCAAGACTGGGAACGTTGGTCCAACCAACCTATCAAAATATATCTCCTATCCCTGTGCCCTAACTTCTTCTGTCAAGTCAAATCCATTTTCTTTTAGACTGGAGAAGTCAACAATCAGTTCAGACAACACTTCCAAATTCTTCACTGGTGTAAGGAGTGTTCTGAAGGGAACTTGATATTGTTCAGAAGAAGCCTCCTTCTGAGAACCTACAGAAACATTGCTAGAGGTTGCCATGTTCACACTTAGGGTTTTTCTGAGAAAACTGAAAAATGGGTTTCTTTTGAGAGAGATGAACACACAAGGAAAATGCAGAAAATAGTTTGTAAGATTGTAAGAAACGGTAAAAGATTAATGTGAGATGTTAATGTGCTTAAATAGATTTCAAAATAATTTTTGAAAGTGTAAACGGTTTCAAGAAAGAGAAATAATTCATGATTACGTTTCAAAAACATGATTACTTTCATTTAATGCTTGCTGATTTTGGGGGATTTGAGAAAGATACTTGAAACGGTTACCAGACATGTGTCTCAATGCACCCAATCAGCGTTTTGCCTTCTCAGAAGCGTGCACGCGTTCTACTTCAGAGATTTGTTGATGATTGGATGACACTTGTTTGATTTAGTGGGCAGCACGTCTATCCTTGAGCTGAAACGCTCAGATCTTTAAGAATAGCATCTGATACAATCTGCATGTCTATCTTTCTGAAAGGAGACTGATCAGAAGTTCACAGTAAAACAAATACATTCTGAAGGTTAATATATAAAATTAAAACATTTTCACTCTGGGCAGATTTTCATGCTGAGATGTTTCAGAATGAAATTGAACCTATCTTCAGAAAGGGGTTTAGTGAAGATATCAGCCCATTGATGGTCTGTATCAATAAATTTTATGTTCAAAATTCCTTTCTGAATGTAGTCCCTAATGAAGTGATGTTTTATTTCTATATGCTTAGCTCTAGAATGTAAAATGGGATTCTTACTTAAGCAAATAGCAGAAGTATTGTCATAGAGTATAGGGATGTTACTCTCAAAAATCTGGAAGTCTTCAAGCTGACTTTTCATCCAGAGCATTTGTGTGCTACAACCTGCTGCTGCTATGTACTCAGCTTCTGCTGTTGATAGCGCAATTGTGGATTGCCTTTTGCTGGACCAAGAGATCAGATTTTCTCCCAGAAACTGGCAGCTTCCAGAAGTACTTTTACGCTCTACTCTGTCTCCAGCAAAGTCAGCATCGCAGTAGCCTACTAAGCTGTAATCACTAGATTTTCTATAAAATAAACCCAGATTAGTAGTACCTTTCAGATACTTGAAAATTCTCTTAACAGCTGTTAAGTGATATTCTCTAGGATCTGATTGGAATCTAGCACAAATACATACACTGAATAAGATATCAGGTCTTGAAGCTGTCAGATAAAGGAGAGAACCAATCATACCTCTGTAGACCTTCTGTTCTACCTTTTTGCTTACCTCTTCTCTTTCCAGAATGCACGTGGGATGCATTGGAATCTTTGATGGCTTACATTTTGAGAGGTCAAATTTCTTCAGAAGATCTCTGACATATTTGCTCTGATGAATGTAAGTTCCCTCTGGAGTTTGATTGATCTGAATTCCTAGAAAGAATTTCAGTTCCCCCATGAGGCTCATCTCAAATTCTGCCTGCATACACTTAGCAAATTTTCTTCCAAGAGAAGGATTAGTAGATCCAAAAATAATATCATCAACATAAATTTGACAGACTAAGATGTCATTCTTAACTGACTTACAGAATAAGGTAGTGACCACCTTCCCTCTGGTGAATTCATTTTCTAACAAAAAGTTACTTAGTCTTTCATACCAAGCTCTGGGAGCTTGTTTCAGACCATATAGTGACTTCTTTAGTTTGAAAACATGTTCTGGATGTTTTGTATTTTCAAAACCAGGGGGTTGGTGCACATAAACCTCTTCTTCTATATAACCATTTAAGAATGCACTCTTGACATCCATCTGATACAGAGTGATGCCTCTATTAACAGCAAATGAAATTAAAAGTCTGATAGATTCTAACCTGGCGACTGGAGCAAAGGTTTCTGTATAGTCTATCCCCTATTGCTGACTATAACTTTGTGCTACTAGTCGTGCTTTGTTTTTGATGACTTCACCTTGTTCATTAAGCTTGTTTCTGAACACCCATCTTGTTCCAATGACGTTGAATCCTTTTGGTCTGGGAACAAGATCCCATACATCATTTCTGGTGAATTGATTCAGCTCTTCTTGCATTGCTAGAATCCATTCGTTGTCCAGAAGTGCTTCATCAATAGAAGAAGGTTCAATCAGAGACACAAGTCCCATGAGGGTTTCTTCAGAGTTTCTGAAGCTTGCTCTTGTTCTTATTGGATCTTCCTTTCTTCCTAAGATAGTTTCTTCTGGGTGATCCAAGCTGCTTCTGGGTAGTCTCTTCTGAGGTTGATCAGCGACTGTTGTAGGATTGCTAGCAGTGCTCCTTTCAGATGTTGAAGGAGTGTCTGTGTTGAGAGCTTCTGATGACTTGTCTTCAGAACCTGTAAATTCAATTTCCATACCTGCAAAAACTTCATTCTGCTTTGACTTTTCAGAGTCAAGCTTATCATCAAAACGAACACTGATTGATTCTTCCACAATCTGTGTTTCTGTATTGTATACTCTGTACCCTCTTGAGCGTTCAGAGTATCCTAACAAAATACACTTCTGTGCTTTAGAGTCAAACTTGTTCAAATAATTCTTTGTATTTAACATAAAACAAGTACATCCAAATGGATGAAAATATGAAATGTTGGGCTTTCTGTTCTTCCACAATTCATATGGAGTCTTTTCCAGAATAGGTCTTATTGAGATTCTATTCTGAATGTAGCACGCTGTGTTTATTGCCTCTGCCCAGAAGATCTTAGCAACGTTTGTCTCATTGATCATGGTTCTGGCCATTTCTTGCAATGTTCTGTTCTTTCGTTCTACAACTCCATTTTGTTGGGGAGTTCTAGGACAAGAGAAATCATGCAGAATGCCTCTGTCATTAAAGAATGACTCAAAATCTTTGTTTTCAAACACTCCACCATGATCACTTCTGACTTTAACGATTCTAAGATCCTTTTCATTCTGAACTTGGTTGCAGAAGGTAACAAACACAGAGTGTGACTCGTCCTTGTGTCTTAAGAACTTTACCCATGTCCATCTGCTATAGTCATCTACGATTACTAACCCATACTTCTTGCCACTGACTGAAGCAGTTTTAACTGGTCCAAATAAGTCAATGTGCAGAAGTTCTAATGGCTTAGAGGTAGAAACAACATTTTTAGATTTGAAAGAAGGTTTTGCAAACTTGCCTTTCTGACATGCTTCACACAGAGCATCTGAATTGAACTTCAAATTAGGAAGTCCTCTGACCAGATTGAGTTTGTTAATCTGAGATATTCTTCTCATACTAACATGCCCCAATCTTCTGTGCCAGATCCACTGCTCGTTGTTAACAGACAAAAGACACTTTACATTCTGACTTTTCAGTTCAGAAAGTTTGATTTTATAGATGTTGTTTTTCCTCTTTCCATTAAACAGGATAGTCCCATCTTTCTGACTAACAGCTTTACATGATTTTTGATTAAAGATTATATCATAACCGTTATCACTTAATTGACTTATGGATAACAGATTATGCATTAATCCATCTACTAGCAGAACATTATTTATAGAGGGAAGATTTCCATTACCTACAGTTCCAGAGCCAATGATATTTCCCCTCTGATTGCCTCCAAAGCCAACGTGGCCTCCAGGCTTAAGTTCCAGGATTTGGAACATATGCCTTCATCCCATCATGTGTCGCGAGCAGCCAGAGTCCAGGTTCCATGACTGGTGTTTCTGATTTGCTGCTAAAGATATCTGCAACATGTATTATTTTATCCTTAGGTACCCAGATTTTCTTGGGTCCTGATTTGTTAGATTTACCAAAACTCTGGTTGAATTTTGGTTTCACAGAATACTTACTGCTAGTGTATTTAATATCATGTGTGTGACCATACACAAAATGTGAGTTCAGAGGAGTGTGTTTAATGGTTAGATCCATGACATTCTTTGGTGTAGGAACCTTACCTTGGTATCCTATTCCCTTCCTGCCGTTTCTGCTAACTCCATAGATCATTGAAGCCATTTTGCTTCTATCTATGCTTTTAGCAAGGAACTTTTGGAAGCTGTGATCATACTCCTTGATAATCTCATCAGCGCTGCTGGGAGTTTCACAAATTGGTTCCTTCTGAGAGTTTTGTAAAGTATTTTCTAATTTTGAAATTTTATTTCTCAGCTCAGAATTTCCAATTTAAGACTCTCAGTCTTATTAGAGTCAGATTCAAGATTCCTTTTCAGGTTTCTGAATTTAACTCTAATCTGCTGATACCTTTCCAGAATTTCGTTAAGGCTTTCAGCAAGTTCAGCCTTAGTGAAATTAATTGCAAAGTCAGGAAATACCTCTTCAGTATCTGATTCTGAGTCTGATTCAGAAGCTTCACTGTCTTCTGAAATGTTGGCCATGAGAGCTATGTTTGCTCTCCCATCATCTGATTCTGAGTCAGCTTCAGACGAGTCAGAGTCATCCCATGTAGCCATGAGACTTTTCTTCTTTTCTCTTCCAAACTTCTTTTTGGGCTTTTCCCTCTGAAGCTTTGGGCAGTCACTCTTGTAGTGTCCTTGCTCATTGCACTCATAGCAGATGATGTCCTTGGTGTTTGGCTTTCTGCTTCCTGAGGAGCCTTCAGATCTTCTGTATCCAGAGGAAGAATCTGTCCTTCTGTATCTGGAAGAAGACTCGTTCTGATCAGATCTTCTGGGATTCCTGAACTTCCTTTGCCTCTGCTTCCACAGTTGGTTCACTCTTCTGGAGAGAAGAGAAAGTTCGTCTTCTTCTGATGAGGATCCATTAGATGTTTCTTCAACTGCCTGCAAAACTTTAGACTCAGATTTTTTGTTAGATTTTAATGCTAAAAGCTTACCTTGCTTCTGAGGTTCATCAACTTCTAGCTCTATCTCATGACTTCTGAGGGAGCTGATAAGTTTCTACAGAGAAATTTTGTTGAGATCTTTTGCTAGCTTCAGAGCTGTAACCATTGGCCTCCACTTCTTTGGTAAGCTTCTGATGATCTTTTTGACATGATCAGCAGTAGAGTATCCTTTGTCCAGAACCTTGAGACCGGCCACCAGAATTTGGAATCTTGAGAACATTGTTTCAATGGATTCACTTTCTTCCATTTTGAATGCCTCATACTTCTGAATGAGCGCAAGAGCTTTAGTTTCTTTGACCTGAACGTTGCCCTCATGCATCATTCTGAGTGAGTCAAACATGTTCTTTGCTGTGTCTCTGTTAGAGATCTTTTCATATTCAGCATATGAGATGGCGCTGAGAAGGATGGTTCTGGCCTTGTGGTGATTTTTGAAGTCACGCTTTTGTTGGTCAGACATTGCTTTCCTATCAATCTTCTGACCGCTTGCATTCACAGGGTGCGTGTATCCATCTGTCACCATGTCCCACAGATCAACATCATGTGCCAGAAAGAAGCTTTCAATTCTGTCTTTCCAGTAATCAAAATTTTCTCCATCAAAGACTGGAGGTTTGCCGCTGAATCTGTCTCTGTCTTCATTGTTGTCATTGCTGGTGTGATGATAAGTTCCTGCCATTGTGTTTTTCTGACGCTGGATCTTATACTGACACGATTAAGTGTTTTAGCTCAGAACCAGGCGCTCTGATGCCAATTGAAGAAGTGAAAAACACAAGAAGGGGGGGGTTGAATTGTAAAAAACTGGAAATCAATTGCAATCAACACGATATTTTTATCCTGGTTCGTTTGATCTCAAACTACTCCAGTCCACCCGTCAAGGTGATTTCGCCTCTCTCCAACGAGGTCTTAATCCACTATATTCAACTGAATATTACAATCTACTTTAACAACTGCTAAAGCCTTCTTGATGCAAACCACAAACCGGTTTCTCAAGGAATTACTTTCTTACAAAGAATTGAAATCTAGGTGTGTGAATGTTTTCTACAAAACTGTTTATCACAACTGTGATACTACACAAATTAAGCTTATGGAAACTAGATTGCTAAAATAATTTAGTAAGGAATTTTGGAGCTTTTAGCAAACTGAGAGTGAGGAAGATGATGAATAGCTTTTTGGCGTGTAGATTGTTGTAGAGCATTAGCCAATTCAATCTTCATTGACTTGTTTATATAGCATTGGAATTAGTGTACGTTGGAGAATAATTCTGTTTCAATGCCAATAACATTCTTTCCTTATTAAGAAGATCTTGTCTGGAATGATGCTGTTGGTAATAACTCATCTTGAATGCACAGTACCGTTTCCACTTAAGCGTGTTCTGGCTTTGGCTCATTCTGACGCTGCTTAGGTGCTGATGAACTGTTGTTGTCTTTATCAGAGTTCAGAGTGTTGAGCGCAGATCTGTTCATCAAGCTTCAGCATAAGCGCAAGTTGATCTTCTGATTCTGGTATCTGTTATAACATCTTCTGATGCTGATGTTGATATCCAATTTTCTGATGCTGATGAGGATGTTCTCATGCTGATACCCATCAGAGTTTCTGTAAAACAGAATGTAATTTTTAGATAGCATATGTGTCTTACATGAATCATACAATTAATGTATCTTAGCATTTTGTTATCATCAAAACTCAAACATAGGGTAGTAGATTCAAACTTTGTTCTAACAAGTTCAAGTGATAGTGATGAGAGTGCAAATTTATGTCTGATGGCACATACCAATAATCAGTCCTACCACAAGAAAGACAACCACAACAAGCAAGTGAGACAAGCATATCCTAACAACTTTTCTTCTATGTCTTTTTCTGAATTAAAAATAGCTTTTGAAAAACTGCAATACAAAGCCGAAGATGCTTTTAAGATATTATCCTCTGATAAACAAATATTTTCATTTTTGAAGAGTAAAGTCTATAAAGCTGAAAAAGACTTAAAAAGTCTAAAAGCTAGTATTGCAGAAAGTTCAAAGGATAAGGATGTTACAGGATGTATTCCCAGAAGGGAATGTGAAGTTTGTCATATTTGGCAACAAGAGGTTAGAACTCTTAATGCCAAATTAGAAAATCTTTACAGCCCAAGGTTACATTTGCAGTCGATCCTAGAGTTTTTAAGAAAACGTTGAATCCACCATACTCAAAATATTCTTTTGTTGAAAAGATACCAAAGGATTCAATGAGCAGAAGTAAAACAATACATCATCATCACGGTTTATGTCATTATTGTTGTCGTTTTGGTCATACCATTGAAAAATGTAAGTTTAGGAGGTTCCTTGTTCCTAAAGGCATTTACCAATGGAGGCCTAAAGGTAACCATGTTACCACTTACCCACATGGACCTAATAAAAACTTGGTACCTACCTCTCTCTTTTGATATTGCAGGAAAAATGTCATACATCCATGGATAGAAGATGGTTTATAGACAGTGAGTGTTCAAGGCACATGACCGGTTACATATCGCTCTTCATTGACTTCAAAGGAAAGAAGAAAGGATTTGTTACTTATGGAGACAATAACAAAAGAGTTATACTCGATAAAGGTAGTGTAGGTAATCCATCTACCACTACTATTTCTGATGTCCATTTAGTAGAGGGGCTTAAACATAATTTACTGAGTATTAGTCAATTGTGTGACAAGGGTTATAAAGTTACCTTCACAAACACTTGCTGCATAATTGAAAATACTGAAAAGGATATTGTGTTTAAGGGCACTAGAGTAAACAATGTATAAATGCTTGACCTTTTTGATGTATCTTTAACAAGCACTAAGTGTCTAATCACCTTGAATGATGATTCTTGGCTTTGGCATAGACGTCTAGCGCATGTTAACTTTGATTTGCTTAATAAGGTTGTATCCAAGGATCTAGTAGTAGGTCTTCCAAAGATAAAATTTACAAAGGATCACCTATGTGATGCGTGCCAAATGGGAAAGCAAACGAGGGTCTCTTTCAAATCTAAAAATATTATTTCCACTTCACGACCCCTTGAGCTTCTCCATATGGACCTCTTTGGACCTTCTAGAACAAAAATTCTAGAAGGAAATTATTAAGGTTTTTTTATTGTAGACGACTACTCTAGATTTACTTGGACTATATTCCTTCATAGCAAAAATGAAACTTTTTCTGCTTTTAAGAGTTTTGCAAAACTATCTCAAAACAAAATGGAATTGAAAATAATTGCAATTTGAAGCGATCATGGAGGTGAATTTCAAAACCATCTCTTTGATAAGTATTGTGACAAGCATGGTATTGAGCATAAATTTTCAGCACCTCGAACTCCACAGTAGAATGGAGTTGTGGAGCGCAAAGATTGTGTCTTAGAGGAGTTGGCGAGAACAATGCTCAATGAAGGTGGATTACTAAAATATTTTTGGGCTGATGCAATTAGCACAGCCTGCTATATTTTAAACAGAATATTAATTCGTCCCATTTTGGATAAAACACCTTATGAAATTTTAAAAGGGAGAAAGCCAAACTTGTCATGTATTCATGTATTCGATTGCAAATGTTTTTTTTTTGAATAATGGAAAAGAAAATCTTGGAAATTTGATGCAAAAGTAGATGAAGGTATCTTTCTCGGATACTCACAATCAAGCAAAGCATATAAGGTATACAAAAAACGTTTACTTACGGTTGAGGAGTCAGTTCATGTCTCTTTTGATGAATCTTATCTGAAACATGTCGGAAAAGGTATTTCTCTTGATGGTGCAGGTGTATCTACTGAAGATATACTCAAAGAAACTGTTGAGGAAATTGATCAGTCCAAAACAGTTGACGATGAGGAAGAAAAAGATACAAGCCTTTCAAAAGATGAGGAAGAAGAGTCAATGGAAGCTAATGATCTTCAACCAGCTTGGAAGCCCTCTAAAGACCATCCCATTGACAACATATTGGGAGATATCTCAAAAGGAGTAATGACTCGCTCCAAGATAAGTAATTTTTGTTATCATTTTACTTTCGTTTCACAAGTAGAACCTAAAAATGATAAAGAGGCCTTGATTGATGAATTTTGGCTAATGGCCATGCAAGAAGAGCTAAATCAGTTTAAAATAAATGACGTTTGGGAACTTATCCCTCGTCCACGAGACCATCATATCATAGGTACTAAGTAGGTTTTTAGAAATAAACTTGATGAAAACGGAATGATAACCCGCAATAAAGCATGCTTAGTAGCACAAGGGTATAACCAAGAGGAGGGAATTGATTATGAGGAGACTTATTCTCCAGTTGATCTCCTTGAGGCTATACATCTCTTGCTCGCTTATGCGTGTGCAAAAGATTTTAAGCTTTATCAAATGGACGTAAAGAGTGCCTTTCTTAACGGGGTCATAAATGAAGAGGTGTATGTCTCACAATCTCCTGGTTTTGAGAATAATGAATATCCATATCATGTTTTCAAATTAAAATGAGCTTTATACGGTCTTAAACAGGCCCCTCGGGTCTGGTATGAAAGACTTAGTAAATTTCTACTTGATCATGGTTATTCAAGAGGTAAAGTGGATACTACTCTTTTCATTAAACTTAAAGGAAAGCACATCCTTTTAGTTCAAATATATGCAGATGATATTATTTTTGGTTCAACTAATCTACACTTGGTCGAAGAATTTTCCAAAGTCATGCAGGGTGAATTTGAAATGAGTCTCATGGGGGAGCTAAACTACTTCCTCGGTCTCCAAATAAAGAAGCTCAATAAAGGCACAACTATATGTCAAAAAAATTACTGCCAAGAGTTTCTTAAACGATTTGGAATGGAAAACTCAAAATCAATTGACACCCCCATGCCTCTCAACGGGAATTTAGACAAGGATGAACATGGTAAGAGCGTTGATGTCAAAAAATATAGAGGTATGATCGGATCCCTCTTGTATCTTACAACATCTAGGCCTGACATCATGTTTAGTGTTTGCATGTGTGCATGATATCAATCGGATCCTAAGGAATCCCACTTGAAAGCTGTCAAGCGTATACTTAGGTATCTCAATAATACATCTACATATGGGCTATGGTATTCCAAGGGAAGCGATTATAGTTTAGTAGGTTACTCTGGTTCTGATTTTGCTGGCTGCAAATCAGATAAGAAAAGCACTAGTGGAACATGTCAGTTGTTTTCAAACTCTCTAGTAAGTTGGTGTTGTACCCCAAAATTTGCCCTCCCATTTCCTCAACATTCTCTCATCACAAGACCTTTGAAGATTAAGATTCAGTTAGGGTTCCCTCTGTTCAGGACTTCTCCTTGCACTGTGGACTCAAATTAGGGTTTGTGTTTGCCTAAGGATGTTTTGACCTAAAATGCCTAAGATGACTTTCATGCTTCATGTTGGACTCCCAAGTTTACCTATACCAAGTTTCAAGTCTTGATTCCAAGTTTTGCCCAGTCAATTGGACAGTTGACCTAGGAATCAGCTGTATTGGGGAAAAAGTCAACTGTGGCCAATTGACAGTCAAACCTCATGAAATTTGATCCACATCAACATTATGAACTCATATGGACCATTTGATCAAATTTGGATCACAATTCCCCAAGAAATTTGATCAGATCATCAAAAGGGCAAAATGGTCATTTTTAGGGTTTTGACTGCACAAAGGCAATTTTTGACTGTTTGACCTAGCCAATGGTAAACCAAGCTCACATATGGACTCAAGGACCCCATGAAATGGTCTTGACACATTCATCAAGCTCAAAAGATCCCAAGTACACAAGATTGATAGTTGAATTTCCCAGTCAATTGATCAATTTTGACTGTATACTGAAAAGTCAAACTTTGACTTTTTTGGTCAAAATCAAGAGTCAAGATTCATTTTTCATCAAGACATGCCAAATCATGAAACTTGTTCACCAAGAAATCTCAAAATGCAAATTAGGGTTTGAAAATGGAATTTTTCATAACTTAGAATTTTTCTAAGTTATGAAAAAACCTAATTTTTTCCCAACTTTGCCCCATCTCTTCACCATGATCCATTTGGATTCAAACAAAAGTCAAAACATGAAAGTTGTAGCTTGTTGCATAATCTACAACTTTGATTCACAAAGTTTTCTCATTTGAAGCTTGTATCTCAAGTTATAATTTTTTGAATAAGGGCACTAAACCATCTTTTAACTTAGTGAAATTTGACCTATTTTGACAAGGTTTTCTACCCTACTTCAAGGCCACTTTTCATACCCTTCCACTTGGAATTTTGATTTTCATTTCAAAGATGGATTGTAGTACACATTCCAAGCTTTCCAAAATGTCCAAGAACTCATCAAACAACCTCATAACTTGAGAGATTCGAATTTCACAAGTTGGCAAAAATTCACTTTTGTTCTTCATCAAGACATGTTCATAATCTTGCCAATTTGAAATCAGTTTGCTTTATGCTTGATTACAGGTCCTTGAACCATTTCATACTCAATAATTTAATGCATATTCAATGTGTTAAGGTGTTGTTCTTTGAGTGCAAGCATTGTATGCAAGATTAATCCTAAACTAGATAAAGTGAAATTTCCATTTTTGAAAAGGTTAACTTTATGTCAAGTTTGTAATCCAACAAGTACATGAAAGATCTGCTTGGCACAAGATTATGTGCATAACACACTGATCAAGAGATGTTTATGCAGCACATTAGGAGGCCCCCTACTAACCTAAAACCACCAACTTGCTTTTGTTGCTTAAGATAGAAGAAAAGTCCATAACTTATGCCATCTCTCTCATCTCAGCTTAGACACACAACACAAAAGCTATCAAACACATTCCATAGACAAAATCCAAGCTAACACACGAGCCCTTTCCATCTGAAACACTCCCATTGCTCTAATCACCTCAAAACTGTACAAACAGGGGAGCCCCTGCAGTTTGAGTGCAAACTCCCAATCCCTTCGAGCATTTTGATCCAAACCTTTTCCTCTACCTTCCCTACAACATATGCAAGCTAACCATGTCCTAAAATCAGACCTGTAACACCTCCAAGCCACTTCACCATTTTCAATTTTCTGTTTTGCAGTTGGAGTTCATTAGCTCGATTCAGGGAGTTTCAAGACAAAGTAGGAATTGGAAAAGCATCCTTACACTTCAAGGAAGCTGTACAAGTCATCATTTCACTCTGAAACATCCCCCATTGCCAAGCTCGATTCCAACTGAACAGGTATATTCATGGAGTTCTATCTCTCTCATTAGGCATTGTTAGCTTTAGGTTTTTGAAGAAAACATGTCACAATCATAGCCCTGAACATGCTCATATGATTAGATTTCATTTATGTTTCGTGTGCTTAGAGAATTTCATGTCTGAACATTGATGAAAAGTTAGGTCAGAAATTGGGGGAGGAGAAATTCTCCCTCATCTTAGAGAGATAGGTCAAGTTATTTATATGGTTGAAACCGTCTCTTCATGCTGAACATTTCTTGTGTTATGAGTTTTTGCTGAAAAGCCAAGAATCAGGAGTTAGACATTGAGGAACAGGGGCGCGCGTTTTTCAAATGTTTGAAGCTGGAGGTTGAAGACAATGATCAGTGGGCTGGGCCTGTGTTATTTTACCTTTCACACCACCTTTTTTGATTCACACCCCCCTGAGCCCATTTGCTCATATTTTAACATTTTTGACTTTTTTCTTTTTTGATTAACTTTGTTTATTTTTTCTCATGACATTTAAAAATTAAAAATATTTTTTTCCATCATTTTTGTATTTATTTGCATATTTATTTGTTTATTTCTTTTGTTTGTATATAAAATATATATGTACTAGTATTAGAATAAATAGAAAATAGTGTAAATACAATTTTTATTTTTTTTACATTCTGAAAATATTTCACACAAAAAATACTCTTTTTATTTATTTTATTAAAATATTAAATAAATATTTATCTTTGTGTATAATACCTATTTAAGGTTTAATATATATATATATATATATGTTTATTAATATATTTAAGCTAAAATATAAAAAATACTTGAGTTTTCCATTTTTATTAATATTTGATACAAAAATACTTTTTTCACAATATACTTCATTTTATTTTATTTTTATAAATAATAAATAAATAGTTGTGTTAAATTAGATAATAATACATTTTCCTTAAAATTAGGGTTTTTTGCCCCAAGTTCAAAATACTCAAAAAAAAATAGTACATTTTATTTTCTTTTCTCTTTTACATAAATAATATTTTTCATACATATACAAAACATTTTTTGTGCATATTGCATTCTTATTTAATTTTTGTACACTATTTAAATTGCAAATATTCAAATGATGTAATAATTTAGATTTAAATTCTTGTCAATATCCCCCATTTGAACATTTGTACCCCCCTTCCCATATTTGGTTTTGTAATAGCTTAGTAATTTTAATTTCGCACTTTATTGCTTTCTAATGATAACATGTTAGAATTAGGGTTTGTATGCGAATAAACGATAAAAAATAGTTTGACCTAATACAAGATAAACAAGCATGAAAATGGACACACAAATCACATTTGCACCCCCTAGGGTATTCCACTTGTTGCCTTCAAATAAATGGGCCATATTGCATGTTGAACTTCTTTGGGCAAAGTAAGCAATTTGAATGATCATAGTCCCTCGGCAAAACTTTTCAAAACAAAGAAAAACAGATGATCAAGTCCCTTAGAGAAATTGCTCAAAGACATTTAACGCCGTTGCAATTATGGTCTAAAACGATGACCCGCGCCTGTCCCTTTCACATCCTAACACAAGGTTGCCCACCAAATACAATGGTGGAGCAAACTTGTTAAAAGGGTTAAAGCATAGCAATAGTCTTTTGAGAAATTTAGGAGTAGATAACCTCTTAGTTACTTGAACTAACTTGCAAAACAAAACGCTTGCCTAATTTCAAAATCACACATCACTACACTTTCAAAATAACTTTAAAAAACAAATGAAAACTTTTTTCAAAAGACATACATCTTTGTATACATCCCCACATGGATCATTACAAAGGTTGCCACCACATTGGCCTCTTTTCAAAACATTTTTTAAACCCACACACTCAAGCACCATTTAAAACAATTGAAAACAAAAGGCAAGTGATCTAAGCAAGTAACTAAGAGCCCATGGATAACCATGGATAGAAAGGGTGCTAATACCTTCCCTTTCTATAAATCTACTCCCCGAACCCAAGAAACATCTCAAAAGGTTTTTGCTGTGCTTTTTAACCTTTCCTTAGGATAAAATAAAAAGTCGGTGGCGACTCTTGCTAACCGCAACATTTGCGAATACAAACGCAAAACCTCAAGTCAGTTCTCCCACCGTATCACAGTTGGCATAGCAAAAAGCAAGTTTTTGTTGCTTTGTTAACTGCTGAGGCTGAATATGTTGCAACCGGTAGTTGTTGTGCTCAGATCTTATGGCTAAAGCAACAATTACAAGACTATGATATTTAATTAAAACGTATTCCAATAAAATGTGACAACACAAGTGCTATAAATCTCACTAAGAATCCAATCTTACACTCATGCACTAAACACATAGAGATTAGGCATCACTTTCTTCGCGATCATGTTGAAAAGGAAGATGATACGTTTGAGCATGTTGATACTAAAAATCAACTTGTTGACATCTTTATAAAATCACTAGCAACGGAACTCTTCTTCAACATTCATCGTGAGCTAGGGATTTTAGATCTCTCTTACGTGATGTCTTAAGCATATATGTATTTGAAATATATCTATGTCTCACCATACTGTTGAGATATGTTTTTAGCTTTAGTACATGTGTCTTAACATCTAATCAAACGAGGTAATATCCTTCCTATCTACTTTCTCTATAATAACTCTCAATTACTTATAAGTTGACCGTAATGTTCCATGTGTCTGTTGTACCCCAAAATTTGCCCTCTCATGTTTTCCAAAGTCTTCCCCCTGCATGGTTGACCAGAAACCCTTGCCTAAGGAAAAAGAAATTTTTTGAGTGGTGCTTTAAGTACCTTTCGATTGGCATTCTGAAAGACCCTTCGATTGGTATTCTGAAGGAGCCTTTTGATTGACATTCCAAAAATGCTTCAATTGGAATTATGGACAAGCACTTCGATTGGCATTGTGTCAAGGCCTTCGATTGGAATTCTGAAAGACCTTTTCGTTTGGCACCCTGGGCCAAGCCTTTCAATTGGCATGCCATGGGATCCTTCGATTTAGCATTGTGTCAAGGCAGCTTCGACAGACATGTTAACCATGTCCTTCGATTAGCATGAACAACACCTTTCGATTGGCCTGTTAACAAAGCCTTTCGATTGGAATTTTAACAAGTACCCTTTGATTGGTATATGGACAAATACCCTTCAATTGTCATTTCAAAAGGTCCTTGGACTGGAACTTCAGAGTATCCTTCAACTGGAACTTCAGAGTTTCCCTTAATAAGAACATCAGAACGAAATGACCTTCGAATGGAATTTCAGTGTAGAGTTTCTTTTAATCTAAGATGCTCTAATGAAGGAAGTTCTGAACACTTCGAATCAGAACTTAGACTCATCACAAGGCCAAGGGCTGGTCGAAGTTGTCTAATAGGGAATGTTCTAAATAGATTCAAATTGGACTTTGAAGCTGGCAAAGAAGGCCCATTCGAAGGGTACATAAGAGATCCATTCGAAGGACACACAGCTGGTGAAAACGAATACCGTGTTGTCCTAGTCTGGTCGAAAGGTGTAGAAAGATGGAGGATTCGACTCAAAAGATCAAGTTGAACATTTAGACCCATAGGCTAGGCCACGTGTCTTCCCTTTTTAAGCCTTTACTCATTTGTTGTCTAAGACCACTTGCACTTAATAGCACAGTATTACCTTTCAGAAAACTTTGTCTTGAGCCTTGCGCTTATTTTCCTTCAGAAGGAAGCAACCTCATCTGAACCATTCATCTTGCTTTTGTGGCACAAGTGGACATTTAATTTCCAACTGGGCCTTATTTTATTATTTTCTGCACCCCAACTGCCAAGAGGCCCCCACATGTACTTTCACGTTATATTATTTTATCATTTATTTGCAAGGCTGGCTTTGTACAACATGTCCATTCTTTCTCTATAAATAGAGGAATTTTTGCAAAGCTAAGGGAGGACTTTTGGACCAGAGGAACAAATCTCCCAAATTTTCTCAAACACCACAAATCTCTCAAGTCCCTTCAACACTTGTGAGAATAAACCCATAATCACATACTTACTTCCTTAGATTCTGAAGAACAAGTACTTTTCAGTATCCTTCGAATCCAGTTTGGAAAGAAACATAAGACTTGTTTCTTTCCTTTCTTCGAATCCAGCATTCCAAGCACAACTGTTGGCCCCCTCTTTCAAATCCAGAACCCTGGGCCTCCACTTAAGGTCCCACATCCATTCAAAGCCTACATCAAGGTAAGTCACTCTTACCCTTGAACCTTTCGTTTCATGGCATAGTATGTGAATAATCTTCCCTTTCATTTCAAAACATGTACATAACACTTTGGTTCTTTTCGTTTCTAACTACTTAATATGTTTTCAGAGCTAACCCCTTTCGTTTTGCTGCTTGTTTGCTTAAATATGCATTAAGTATTAACTGATTTTAAGGCAATACTAGCATGGCCTTATGCCATGTTGCTGTTCAAAAAGCTCAAACGAAAGAAACAGGAGACAGGAGTATGAAATGAAGCCTTTGGTTTCCACATTAACTTCCAGGCCCAGCCAGAGACACGCTCACACTGATTTCACTGGCCCAATCGAAGAAGGCAACAAGCAGAAAGGCCCAGCCAGAGGCACACTTGCACTAAGTCCAGGCTCAGACGAAAGGCACTCCCATGCTGGTGCCAGCCTCCAATCTAAGTACATGACCTGACTGGTGTCAGCCTCCAATCGAAGTACATGACCTGACTGGTGCCAAAGCCCAATCGAAGGCCATGACCTCACTGGTGCGAACTCCCAATCGAAGGAGGCCAGTAGAATGCAAATCGAAGGCTGCTCCTGCCCAAATCGAAGGAGCTCATTTTTTCTTATTTTTATCTTATTTTTTCCTTTATATTCTTCTGCACTTCAATATGGTTGTAATAGTGTTGGATATTTATTTGCTACATTTTTATTGCTTTATACAAATGCTAGTAAATAGGTGTGTATGGAAAGATAAAACCAACAAGTAGGAAACCCCTAATCAAGACAAAATGCATGCAAACCAAACACACTATTCACACATGCACCCTTAGGGTATCTCCACTTGGTTGCCTAAACAAATGGGCCATGTTATGCATGTCAAGTATTTTGTCAAAACAAAAACAATCAAAATGATCATAGTCCCTCGATGACGCTATCTGAGTTGCCTAAACAAAATGATCAAGTCCCTCAAGAAAATTGCCAAAGATACTTGACACAATTGCTATCATGGTCTATACGATGACCCGCGACTGTCTCGTTAACATCCTAACACAAGGTTGTTCATCAAACACAATGGTGAAACAACACTGTTAAAAGGGTTAAAAAAATAAGAAAGATCTTTGAGTAAAATAGGGTAGACAACTCTTAGTTACTTGATCAAAAATCTTGCAAAACATCCTTGCCATTTTTCAAAACACACTCCGCAACACAATTCCAAAACAACTTTCATAACATTGAATTATCTATTCAAAAAGACGCACACCTTTGTATATATTCAAACAAAGAATCATTACAAAGGTAGCCTAGACAAGGCATCTTTTTCAAAACATTTTCAAAACCACACACACAAAACACCATTTCAAGCAATTGAAAAGCAAAGGCAAGTGATCTAAAACAAGTAACTAAGAGCCCATGGATAACCATGGATGAAAAGGGTGCTAGCACCTTCCCTTTTCATAAGCTACCCCCCGAACCCACGAAAACATCTCAAAGGTCTTTCCTGTGCTTTTTGACCTTTCCTTAGGATAAAATAAAAAGTCGGTGGCGACTCTTGCTAAACCGAAACATTTGCGAACACAAACGCAAAATCCCAAGTCAGTTCTCCCACCGTATCACAGAACTGGCGACTCTGCTGGGGACAAATTTTCTAAAAGTGGGGTTACCTTAGGTTTTTAGATCACCTTTACATGCTTACCTTGATTGCTTTGATTGCTTTACTTTTTGGGTTCCTTGTTTGGGTTTGTTTAATCCTACACCCGGATTTGGGGGCACCTTTTTAGGTAAATAGCAATAAACTGTGCGGGAACTGTGCGGGGTATACCGACATGGTTGAAGTAGTAGCTATGTTAGTGTGACATATTTGTGGGTACCGGTAGCCCTTGAGTAGTCAAGGAGAATACGGGGCCGCTGAGTGATGTCATGAAGCACTAACGAACTCTTAGAACCTTATTTGACCGTCTTGGCCTTTTTAGGGGTAATGAGATGACCGACTTTGGTGCAGTCCAAAGTTGGTAGATACTCGATACTACACTCATTGAGGATTGTTTTCTTGGAATATTTTGGTCGCCAGTTAAGTGGCTAAACCAAAACAATGAACATAGAAAATAATCCAGTGATATTGAGCTCCTTAGAACCCGGTTTCTATTTCAGGACAGGTTTGAGCCAACTAACTTCAAGAGGGTACTTACCTACAAACCCCATGCAAGCCTAAACCTAAGGACTTGTGTTCTTTGCGTGAATATGATTGTCTGTATATACACTTGCTTACTTCTGCATACATGTACATAACATCATAACATCATACCATAGCATTTTCAATAACCATTTCAAGGATCTCGAGGGTCTTTTGATGCAGGGTCACGTTGAACCAGACGTCTACCAAAGGGCAAGAGGTTTCATTTTCCTCTAAACAAACACCGTCAAAGATCAAGTGCAACAACTTGAATCAGGGGGCTATGGACCTCTTGACATGGTGAGCTTGATTCTCGTGGAAAGACATCCACCATTACAAAGTTCTCTAATCAAAGATGTTGATCGAAATTCAATCTCTAACATTTCTCTTGTGTTTACCCCGAGAGATCCTTGAAAACATGCATCCACATATCATGCATCATATCATGACAGGTTTCTCCCACACAGGTCTCCTTATCTTCCTACTGTTTATTTCAGTAGAGATGGCTCTAGAGCAGACTATCAAGGACATCCAGGCTCAAAACTCTCAACTTCAAGAGATGTTCTTGAACCTATCCAAGGGACAAGAAGAGGTCAAGGCGCTCCTCACCAAGGACATGATCGTGGGAAATCCTGGGGACGACAGAGATGACCAGTTGGAGTGGCTACAAACTGAGATAGCCATAATGAAGGTCCTCCACTTGAAATGACAAAGCTCAAACTAGGAGGCTTTTGTTCCATTTGAATTTTCAAGTTGTAATTTCTTTTGTTATTCAAACAATTATCTATTAATGTCAAACTCTGTTTCATTAATGCATTGCATATGTTTGTCTTGGATTCATCCTTTCATTACATTTAAACTATGCTTTTTACCTTCTTTATGACATTCAACTCTTGCTAAAAGTTACAAGCCTTTAGAGGGAGGATGACGAAACAATGCCATAATCTCATACAGTATGCTTTTGGACAGACCTTGCTGACGATGTACATGCATTTCTTTCAAATCCTAAACACTGGAGTTATAAGGAAGATAATCCCTAGTCGACCCCTTCGAGCCAAAGAAGTAGGAGTTTTCTGTTTTAAAACAAATTGAAACCTTTGATTAAACCTGGGGCAGGGTAGCCTCTCAGTTAGTTAAAAAAAAGATGCGCATTGAAGTCGCAAACTCTCAGTTCATAATACAACGAACGACATCAAAAGCATTCCTCTGGAATCAAAAGACAGTGGTGGTTCCTTATCTCATAGGCAGTCAATCTCTCAAAAGAGAAAAGCCCACTGAGCCAAAACCTACAAAGGAGGCTTAAGAAAGCTGGGGCATCCCGCTGACTGTAATCTCGAAAATAGGAACAGTCAGGCAAAAGTTAGGGATAACAAATCAAAAGAACGAGGTCGCTACAAATCCTCAACAACATGAAAAATGTTGCAAAAATGACTGCCTTCCAAAATCCAACTTGTGTGAACCATCACCAAAACGTCGTTCCAAATTCGAATAGAGTTCGACGCACAATTAACTGAGTTTAGGATTGAAGAACATCACGAAGAGCGGGTGGGTACAAATATACTTTGAGCCTTTATCCTTTGTTTCTTAAACCGTGAACCAAGCCACGTTACAACCCTTCAAAAGTCCTAATTGAAGCATGGGTTAGTTCGAAAGCATACTGTTACAAAAGGTATCCTGACTCTTGTAAGGCTTAGCCCTAAATCTTGTGTTGAATTTGTCTTATAAAAAGTTTTCTGCTAAAAAATGCATTTTTCAAAACTTCGAGACAAGCATAAACTTTGCACTACTTGAATATCATTGTTTGCATATGGCTATTTGTTTAATAGCGGAGAAATTCACACAATGAATATCCAGTGAACAAAAGCTCTCTCAGTGAACAAAATCAATTCAAGAAGGATGACACTTCCATTAACAAATCTCCTATCGACAGGGGGACTTAACATGTCACTATCCAGCACACCTGGGGCAGTCCAGTCAAGATTTCAAGAAATCTATGAAGAAGTTCAGAGTAACCAGGGGCAAGTCTCCATCTCCTTCACTTAGGGCATTGAACGTCAACCCTAACAAAGGGTTACGTACAGTCAAACGTTTCCAGGCAGTGCCACAAACACTCGCTGTTAGGGGCAGTGACAAATCTCCCTAAAATCCTTCTCATAGGATGATTCCTCAGCAAGAGTATAATCTCTGACCCCCTTTTCCCAGCTGAATCAACCTCAAGAATCCTCGAGGACTTCCCCAACAAGTTCATCACCTCTCTAGCAGACTGACGATAGGGTTTATTTCCCCAACAACACCAGGATTCCCCAGCTTGAGTTTTCCTCTCCGACTACTACAAATCAAAGGACCACAACTCCTCTTCCCCAGTAGACTACTCTATAATCCCCAACAACTTACTGCGAAACCTGGACCCGACCAGGTATTAGTTCAACTTCGACTTCCCAGTAGAGCAACAGACGACTAAGACTCCTAAACTCTTTTCCCAAGCAGAAATAAGCATACTCCCCACAGAGTTTTCAACTTCCCCCAGCGGAGTTCTCCTCAAACAACAAAACAAGAATCCATTGGAAATATTCTAAGCAAAGTTTGAAGACACACATACCCTTCAACAGCAGTCCAAGATTTAATGACTCCCCAACTTTTGTCAAGGATTTATTTTCCCAGACAAAAATACATTCATTAACATTTCACATTTCATACATCCTATTTACATACATGATAAGTGCATACAACACAATCTCATTCACTTTTGAGAACATCATGACATTATGCATTTCATGCATCACGACATTGCATACAGCTAACGTTTTACCTTTTCAGGAAAAGGTCAATCAACAGATAGCTACCATCAACGTTTTCAAGTTCCAGATTAATACCTGTAGCAAGCCAGGAAAACTATCTGCGGACGACTGATTGTAGATTAATACCTGTAACAAGCCAGGAAAACTATCTACATGAAGAGATTGAAGATTAACACCTGTAACAAGCCAGGAAACTATCTTTCTTTCTCAGGTCAGAGATTAATACCTGAAACCAGACAGGACAACTATCTCATCGGCCAACCTTTTCAAGTTCCAGATTAATACATGTAGCAAGCCAGGAAAACTATCTGCGGATGACTGATTATAGATTAATACCTGTAACAAGCCAGGAAAACTATCTACATGAAGAGATTGAAGATTAACACCTGTAACAAGCCAGGAAACTATCTTTCTTTCCCAGGTCAGAGATTAATACCTGAAACCAGACAGGAAAACTATCTCATCGGCCAACCTTTTCAAGTTCAAGATTAATACCTGTAGCAAGCGAGGAAAACTATCTGCGGACGACTGATTGTAGATTAATACATGTAACAAGCTAGGAAAACTATCTACATGAAGAGATTGAAGATTAACACCTGTAACAAGCCAGGAAACTATCTTTCTTTCTCAGGTCAGAGATTAATACCTGAAACCAGATAGGACAACTATCTCATCGGCCAACCTTTTCAAGTTCCGGATTAATACCTGTAGCAAGCCAGGAAAACTATCCGTGGACGACTGATTGTAGATTAATACCTGTAGCAAGCCAGGAAAACTATCTACATGAAGAGATTGAAGATTAACACCTGTAACAAGCCAAAAAACTATCTTTCTTTCTCAGGTCAGAGATTAATATCTGAAACCAGACAGGACAACTATCTCATCGGCCAACCTTTTCAAGTTCTAGATTAATACCTGTAGCAAGCCAGGAAAACTATCTGCGAATGACTGATTGTAGATTAATACCTGTAACAAGCCAGGAAAACTATATACATGAAGAGATTGGAGACTAACACCTGTAACAAGACAGGAAACTATCTTTCTTTCTCAGGTCAGAGATTAATACCTGAAACTAGACAAGACAACTATCTCATCGGCCAACCTTTTCAATTTCCAAATTAATACCTGTAGCAAGCCAGGAAAACTATCTGCGGACGACTGATTGTAGATTAATACCTGTAACAAGCCAGGAAAACAATCTACATGAAGAGATTGAAGATTAACACCTGTAACAAGCCAGGAAACTATCTTTCTTTCTCTGGTCAGAGATTAATACCTGAAACCAGACAGGACAACTATCTCATCGACCAACCTTTTCAAGTTCCGGATTAATACCTGTAGCAAGCCAGGAAAACTATCTTTCTTTCTCAAGTTATAGATTAATACCTGTAACAAGCCAGGAAAACTATCTTTCTTTCTCAGGTCAGAGATTAATACCTGAAACCAGACAGGACAACTATCTACTCGACCAGCTCAAACAACCCAACTTTCCAATACAGTTCAGAGGCGCTCCAAACACGGACGCCATGCTGGCAATCATCCAGTTCCAGCTTATAGATACAGTCCAGCAATCATTTCTGGATGGCATCTTTAAACCCATCTCCAACAACTATCCATCATCTCTCCAAATGGCATCTTTAAGCCCATCCTCGACAAGTTTATGTCACATCTCCAAATGGCATCTTTAAGCCCATATCCTCAGCTATATTTTGACGAGTGCAAATTTACGGGCACTCTAGTGTCCAATGCTCTTTTACCTTCGAGTCGCGAAAGGCAAAATTGCCAATATAACTCTTCAGGTTCAAGAAGATTGAACAGGGGCAACTGTTGTACCCCAAAATTTTCCCTCTCATGTTTTCCAAAGTCTTCCCCCTGCATGGTTAACCAGAAACCCTTGCCTAAGGAAAAAGAAATTTTTTGAGTGGTGCTTTAAGTACCTTTCGATTGGAATTCTGAAAGACCCTTCGATTGGTATTTTGAAGGAGCCTTTCGATTGACATTCCAAAAATGCTTCAATTGGCATTATGGACAAGCACTTCGATTGGCATTGTATCAAGGCCTTCGATTGGAATTCTGAAAGACCTTTTCGTTTGGCACCCTGGGAAAAGCCTTTCAATTGGCATGCCACGGGATCCTTCGATTTAGCATTGTGTCAAGGCAGCTTCGACAGACATGTTAACCATGTCCTTCGATTAGCATGAACAACACCTTTCGATTGGCCTGTTAACAAAGCCTTTCAATTAGAATTTTAACAAGTACCCTTTGATTGGTATATGGACAAATACCCTTCAATTGGCATTTCAAAAGGTCCTTGGACTGGAACTTCAGAGTGTCCTTCAACTGGAACTTCAGAGTTTCCCTTAATAAGAACATCAGAACGAAATGACCCTCGAATGGCATTTCAGTACAGAGTTTCTCCTAATCTAAGATGCTCTGATGAAGGAAGTTCTGAACACTTCAAATCAGAACTTAGACTCATCACAAGACCAAGGGCTGGTCGAAGTTGTCTAATAGGGAATGTTCTAAATAGATTCGAATTGGACTTTGAAGCTGGCAAAGAAGGCCCATTCGAAGGGTACATAAGATATCCATTCGAAGGACACACAGCTGGTGAAAACGAATGCCGTGTTGTCCTAGTCTGGTCGAAAGGTGTAGAAAGATGGAGGATTCGACTCGAAAGATCAAGTTGAACATTTAGACCCATAGGCTAGGCCACATGTCTTCCCTTTTTAGGCCTTTACTCATTTGTTGTCTAAGACCACTTGCACTTAATAGCACAGTATTACCTTTCAGAAAAGTTTGTCTTGAGCCTTGCGCTTATTTTCCTTCAGAAGGAAGCAACCTCATCTGAACCATTCATCTTGCTTTTGTGGCACAAGTGGACATTTACTTTCCAGCTTGGCCTTATTTTATTATTTTCTGCACCCCAACTGCCAAGAGGCCCCCACATGTACTTTCACGTTACATTATTTTATCATTTATTTGCAAGGCTGGCTTTGGACAACATGTCCATTCTTTCTCTATAAATAGAGGAATTTTTGCAAAGCTAAGGGAGGACTTTTGGACCAGAGGAACAAATCTCCCAAATTTTCTCAAACACCACAAATCTCTGAAGTCCCTTCAACACTTGTGAGAACAAACCCAGAATCACATACTTACTTCCTTAGATTCTGAAGAACAAGTACTCTTCAGTATCCTTCGAATCCAGTTTGGAAAGAAACATAAGACTTGTTTCTTTCCTTCCTTCGAATCCAGCATTCCAAGCACAGTTGTTGGCCCCCTCTTTCAAATCCAGAACCCTGGGCCTCCACTCAAGGTCCCACATCCATTCAAAGCCTCCGTCAAGGTAAGTCACTCTTACCCTTGAACCTTTCATTTCATGGCATAGTATGTGAATAATCTTCCCTTTCATTTCAAAACATGTATATAACACTTTGGTTCTTTTCGTTTCCACCTACTTAATATGTTTTCAGAGCTAACCCTTTTCGTTTTGCTGCTTTTTTGCTTAAATATGCATTAAGTATTAACTGATTGTAAGGCAATACTAGCATGGCCTTATGCCATGTTGCTGTTCAAAAAGCTCAAACGAAAGAAACAGGAGACATGAGTATGAAATGAAGCCTTTGGTTTCCACACTGACTTCCAGGCCCAGCCAGAGACACGATCACACTGATTTCACTAGCCCAATCGAAGAAGGAAACAAGGCAGAAAGGCCCAGCCAGAGGCACACTTGCACTAAGTCCAGGCTCAGACGAAAGGCACTCCCATGCTGGTGCCAACCTCCAATCGAAGTACATGACCTGACTGGTGCCAGCCTCCAATCGAAGTACATGACCTGACTGGTTCCAAAGCCCAATCGAAGGCCATGACCTCACTGGTGCGAACTCCCAATCAAAGGAGGCCAGCAGAATGCAAATTGAAGGCTGCTCCTGCCCAAGTCGAAGGAGCTCATTTTTTCTTCTTTTTATCTTATTTTTTCCTTTATATTCTTCTGCACTTCAATATGATTGTAATAGTGTAGGATATTTATCTGCTATATTTTTATTGCTTTATACAAATGCTAGTAAATAGGTGTGTATGGAAAGATAAAACCAACAAGTAGGAAACCCCTAATCAAGACAAAATGCATGCAAACCAAACACATCATTCACACATGCACCCTTAGGGTATCTCCACTTGGTTGCCTAAACAAATGGGCCATGTTATGCATATCAAGTATTTTGGCAAAACAAAAACAATCAAAATGATCATAGTCCCTCGATGACGCTATCTGAGTTGCCTAAACAAAATGATCAAGTCCCTCAAGAAAATTGCCAAAGATACTTGACACAATTGCTATCATGGTCTATACGATGACCCGCGACTGTCCCGTTAACATCCTAACACAAGGTTGTTCATCAAACACAATGGTAAAATAACACTGTTAAAAGGGTTAAAAACATAAGAAAGATCTTTGAGTAAAATAGGGTAGACAACTCTTAGTTACTTGATCAAAAATCTTGCAAAACATCCTTGCCATTTTTCAAAACAGACTCCACAACACAATTCCAAAACAACTTTCAAAACATTGAATTATCTTTTCAAAAAGACGCAGACCTTTGTATATATTCAAACAAAGAATCATTACAAAGGTTTCCTAGACAAGGCATCTTTTTCAAAACATTTTCAAAACCACACACACAAAACACCATTTCAAGCAATTGAAAAGCAAAGGAAAGTGATCTAAAAAAAGTAACTAAGAGCCCATGGATAACCATGGATGAAAAGGGTGCTAGCACCTTCCCTTTTCATAATCTACCCCCCGAACCCACGAAAACATCTCAAAGGTCTTTCCTGTGCTTTTTGACCTTTCCTTAGGATAAAATAAAAAGTCGGTGGCGACTCTTGCTAAATCGAAACATTTGCGAACACAAACGCAAAATCCCAAGTCAGTTCTCCCACCGTATCACAGTGTGGATACGTATATCTATTTTACATAAATTGTTTAAACTTGACATATGCAAATTTCATTACATCATTATGCATGCATAATACTCTTCAGATGAATCATTTTTCATAATCATTTAAATTGGAATTGGGTACCATATCCATCTGTTAACAAGAACTTGTGAAAAACTGCACTTCTGTCAAAATTTGTGTTATGAGTCGATACATACAGTTATGAGTCGACTCATATAATTTTTTTTTTATAAAAAAATAGAAATTGAGAATTGGTTTCAGGTCGACACATCAAGATCTGCGTTGACACATATTACTTCCCGTCGACTCATAGGATTCTTGAGTCGATGCAAAACACCCTACAACTATGACGAATCCTGTGATGGGCATAATCCCTAGTCTATGTCTCCATGTACTACATTTCATACCATTAATTCATGCCTCTTTTTCTAATATTTGTATTAATGTCCCCTTCAAACAATCTATTTTGCTTATGTAAACTAACTCTTATCTGCATTAATTACTTTCAACTTGATTACTTCCTATTCACTTAATTATTTAATCAGTTATTGATAAAATTATGCCAAGATATTCTGTGTGAATGCCAAGACAATATTTGTTGAAATTGCATATCAATTTTCTTATGTGTTGAGATTGCTGAAAATATTTCTTATTCTCTTTTTGATGTGGTCAAAGGGGGATAAGAAGATTGTGTTAGAGTTGGAAAGAAGATGCACAAACTCAGGGGGAGCAAGCTTATTCATCTACACTATATCACCATACATCATCAAATATTTTCCATCATCAAAAAGGGGGAGTTTGTGAGAAACCCCTTCATAATTGGTTTTGAATGATTGCAAATATATGTGAAATAATAAATACATGTGTGCATTAAAAAAATATAGTATAACATGTTTAAAATAAGTTTAAAAATGTGTTTTACTCATAATGCATCATTATGAGTCGACACAACATGTTTTGCATCGATCCATAACATACTGAAGTCCCTGGAATATTATCTCCAACTATTATGCATCGATACAAAATCTTATGCATCGACACATAACACTTTGATGCCCCTGTAATGCAAACTTAAACTTGTATGCATCGACACAAAACCTCATGCATCGACACATGGCATTCTGATGCTCCTGGAAAACATTTTTGAATTTATATGCATTGATACATAATATCATGCGTCGACTCATACCATGTTTTATGTTCAAAAATTAAAAATACAATCACTATGCATTGACACATACGTGTTATGCATCAACAGATGTAAAATAGTTGGTTTTGTAAAATGTTATGATATGATCTTGCATCGACTCAAAACAACATGTGTCGACCTATCTTGTAATTTATAACTAACATGAGTCTACTCATGACCAACATGCATCAACTCATAATATTTTCTTTTGCCTAACCGTTTTATGTTACATATATAAGCAAGTATTTTTCTCAGCAGAAAAGCATTGCAACATATCAGAATTGTGTGCAAACATTTGTGAGCCGGTAGAAGCCTGGAAGAAACTTCATCTTCATCACCTTCTCAATCATCTTCATTCAACAACAACAACGAAAATCAAACATCCTTGTTGAATTGGATCAAGAGGTCAGAGATAACGTTCAACTGTGTATTGAAAGAATCTCAGCTGAGTTGAAGATTGTAAAGGAGGCTTCAAGAAATAAACCAAGGGGTTTGTACTTCAAGAAAGGTTATGTTCTTGAGGGTTCGTTAGTCACGGTCGCACAAGTCGGATTCAGCCGTAGCGAGGGGTTTGGAAATCAGAGGAATTTTTGCAAACAAGTCGTGGAAGCGGAGGATCGATTGTGGATCTTGCATGGAATCTTGATACAACTCATATCAAGTGGTGGTTCTTACAAGAAGAAGAAGATCATAGGGATTTCTATATGTCTGTGTAGTGTAACCTTGTTATCAAACATTCAACATATTATTATAAAAGTTCTCAGTTTCAATTGTGAAATTGAGAGGGAGACGTACCCACACGCGAGGACGAAAGTGGGGAACTTCCTTACCAAACTGCTTGCGTATCGTTCTTTCTTTCTTTCTCTTTATCTTTTTACATGTTCCATAATTTTGTAATTCAATTTACTTGCTGAGTTTTTCCTATCTAATGATAAAAATAGTGCTTCAAATACTTTCATCAAATCACCACTATTAAATCATTAAACAAGAATATGCCAAGTGTTTGACAAAATTCCTAACAAATTTCTTAATTCATTGGAAATACTGCTTTAATGATATGTGCATTGAAACGTTAAGAAATCTGAGTTGTATATTCATCAATTTCATCTAATAAAATCCAGCAAGTTTTTGACATGTCCGGTTTTCTAGTAGTCGGTTCAAAGTAGACGAAATTGATTCAGGATATTAATTTTCCGCTGCTTTCAACACGCTTTGATAAAATAATTTTAAATCCTTGAATAAGTAGGAGGTGATCTATTCACCCCCCCTCTCGAGAACTTGCCACACCATCTAACATTTTTTGTCCAAGCCGCCTTTTTCAGGTTTTCGACTTGCCGGGTGTACAATTTTTTTTTGTATTTATCCCTAACTTTTTCCTAAACCCTTTTGGTTCGCCGGGATGCCCTTATTTTTGCCTAGGCCAATCAAACTAGTGGGTCTTGATTTATGTGTATTATCTTTTTACTACGTCCGCATTAATAGGGTGAGGAAAGTCGTCACTATCCATGGTGGTCAAAATCATGGCTCCACCGAAAAATATGCTTTTGATTACAAATGGCCTTTCGTACGTTGGAGTCTATTTTCCCCTGGTATCACCTTGTGGCAGTATGATGCGCTTGGTTACTAGATCGCCCACTTGATATACTTAACGTCTGACTTTTTTGTTGTAATCCTTGATCATTTGTTTTTGGTATATCTGACCATGACAGACATCAGCAATCCTTTTCTTGTTGATAAAATTCAGTTGGTCAAGTTGGGTCTGGATCCAATCATATTCGTTTAAATCCCCATCCTTCATGATCCTCAAAGAAGGGATCTAGACCTCAATAGGCAGGACAACCTCCATACCATATACCAGAGAATAAGGTGCTTCCCCCGCTGACGTACGTGCTAAGGTGCGGTAACCATGAAGAGCAAATGGTAACATCTCATGCCAGTCTTTGTATGTCACCGTCATCTTCTGTATGATTTTATTAATATTCTTGTTAGCAGCCTCCACATCGCCATTCATCTTCGACCAGTAAGGGGAAGAATTATGATGCTGGATCTTGAATTGTTTAAAGAGTTAAGTGATCATTGTATTGTTGAGATTTATACCATTGTCTGTGATGATTCTCTCTGGCACTCCATACCGACAAATCAGGTTATGCTTGATAAACCGCGCCACAACATTCTTGGTAACAGTAGCAAAAGAGGCATCCTCAACCCACTTCGTGAAGTAATCAATGGCAACTAGGATGAAGCGATGCCCATTGGAAGCGGTAGGTCTAATATCTCCGATCATGTCAGTGCCCCACATTGCAAAAGGCCAAGGAGCCGTCAAGACATTCAAGGGAACCAGAGGCACATGTACTTTATCAGCATATATCTTGCATTTATGACAAGTTTGGGAATGCTGATAATAGTCTGCTTCCATAGTGGACCAATAGTATCCTGCCCGTAGGATCTTTTTTGCCATGGTGTGTCCACTAGAGTGGGTGTCAAAGGTACCTTCGTGTGAATCTGCCATAATCCCCTCTGCTTCGCTCTTGTCTACACACCAAAGTAAAGAAAAGTCATGGTTGTGCTTGTAGAAGATTCCATTACTGAGGAAGAACTTTGCAGAGAACCTTCTCAGAAACTTCTTATTATTGACAGATGCCCCCTCAAGATATTCTTGAGCCTCGAGATACCTTTTCACTTCATGGAACCAAGTTTTGTATGCTACTTCTTCAGTATCAATCTCATAGCAGTATGCTGGTTCATACAACCTCTCAATAATGATCCGAGGAGCCTCGTTGTCCCATCTGACCTTGAACATGGACGACATAGTAGCTAGCGCGTCCGCTAACTGGTTCTCTTCTCGTGGAAAATGTTCAAAGGTTACTTCTTCAAAGTGTGGAAGCAATTTCAGCACATGTTCTTTGTAAGGGATGAGATTAGGGTGCTTAATGTCCCACTCCCCTTTGATTTGACTTATCATCAAGGCTGAGTCCCCAAATACACTCAAGAACTTGATCCTCAGGTCAATAGAAACTTTGAGACCCATGATGCATGCTTCATACTCCGCCATAATATTGGTACAATTGAAACATAATCTGGCGGTGAAAGGAGTATGACAGCCCTTAGGAGATATGATTATAGCACCGATGCCATTGCCGAGTGCGTTGGAAGCTCCATCAAAAACCATAGTCCATCGGGATCCTTCCTCAGGTCCTTCTTCCCGTCCAGGTTCTTCATAGTCAATCACTAACATAATATTCTCATCCGGGAATTCAAAGTTCATGGATTGGTAGTCATCCACAGCCTGATGATCCAAATGATCAGCTAATACACTCCCCTTGATTTCTTTTTGGGTCGTGTATTGGATATCGTATTCGGTCAATATCATTTGCCATCTTGCTATTCTTCCAGAGAGAGCGAGCTTCTCAAAGATATACTTGATCAGATCTATCTTAGATATCAACAAAGTAGTATGGATCAACATATTCTGTCTTAGTCGGCGAGTAGCCCATGCCAAAGCACAATAAGTTTTCTCGAGCAGTGAGTATCTTGTTTCACAGTCGATAAATTTTTGCTAAGGTAGTATATTGCATGCTCTTTTCGACCGAACTCGTCACCCTTCCCCATCACACACCCCATTGAATTATCTAACACTGTTAAGTACATTATCAAAGGTATTCCTGCAATTGGAGGCATCAGAATTGGAGGCTCTTGAAGGTATTCCTTGATTCTCTCGAAGGAAGTCTGGCATTCGTCATTCCACTTTACCACTTGATCTTTCTTCAGGAGTTTGAAGATTGGATCACAAGTAGCAGTTAAATGGGAAATAAACCTGGCAATGTATTTAGGCGTCCAAAGAAACCTCTAACTTTTTTCTCCATGCGAGGAGCGACATCTCTTGTATAGACTTCACCTTTGCAGGGTCTACCTGAATGCCCTTGTCACTAACAATGAAACCTAGAAGTTTACCAGACCTTACCCCGAAGGTACACTTGTTCGGATTTAACCTCAACTTGTACGTCTTCAACCTATCAAACAACTTTTGTAGATGATCAAGGTGCTCTTCCTCAGTTTGAGACCTGGCTATCATGTCATCGGCATATACTTCTATCTCATAGTGAATTATGTCATGGAACAAAGCTACCATGGCACGCTGATAGGTTACCCCAGCATTCTTCAACCCAAACAGCATCACTTTGTAACAAAAAGTGCCCCATTGTGTGACGAAGGTTGTCTTCTCCATGTCCTTGGGTGCCATCTTGATCTTATTGTAACCAGATAAACCATCCATGAAGGAAAAGATCTTATGTTGTATGGTGTTGTCAACCAGAACATCAATGTGGGGAAGCGGGAAGTCATCCTTCGGGCTTGCCCTGTTCAAATCTCTATAGTCCATACACATTCGTACCTTACCATCCTTCTTAGACACCGGGACTACGTTAGCAACCCATTATAGATAGGAGGAGACATCTAAGAACCCAGTGTTGAACTGCTTCATCACTTCTGCTTTGATCTTCTCTGACATTTTAGGACGCATACGACAGACCTTCTGCTTTGCTGGGGGGCAATCTTCTTTAGTTGGCAGACGATGAACCATGATATCCGTGTTTAGCCCTGGAATGTCTTTATATGACCAGGCAAAGATCTCGACATAATCGTGCAACATTCATATCAACCGCTGTTTGACACTAAGCTCCAGATTTGCACCTATCTTGACTTCTTTTTTGTCCTCTTTTGTGCCCAAGTTTATTGTCTCAAGTGGCTCTTCATGAGGCTGTATAGCCCTTTCTTCCTGCTATAACAGTCTAGCAAGTTCTCCGAGTACCCCACAATCTTCCTCACCTTCGTCCTCGGCTTGGTTGATCAGATTTTCAAAGTCATAACCGACAATAGTAGAGCTGTTATTAATGGGATCTATAGTGGATATGGATCTGCAGTTTGATACGTGAGTGTGTGTAAGAGCATAGCTGTATAGACAAAGTAAAAAGCATAAAAGAAAGACAGAGAGCGCAAAATTTGTATGCAAGACGTCCAATACTTTATTAATGACATATGAGATTGAAACATGATAACCCTCACAAATAAACCATTGTGCCCTGGGTAAGACACATGGCCATTGAGTTTATATTGTTGATTACATATCCAAAAACAAGAAAGACAATTACTTCTGAATAAAAGTAATTGGTTCAAAGTATTTTGCCGTCCAATTACTGGGTCCATCGTTGGTAGTAGGGAAGATCCAACTATCCATGACATAGTAAATATCATTGTCTTATAGAGCGTTGACTCCATGATTGCTGATGCCTAGGGGAGGTCCTCCAGCACGAGCACGACGAACAGCCCTTTGAGCCCCTGAAGAGAAACCCAAACCAAACTTATCAGATTTGTATGGAATGTCAGGGAGTTGGCCCCAGATGGTACACCCACCTTCTTCAATAACTGCTTTGGCGTCCTTGAGAGAAGCCATTTTCAAGGGAGGTCTAGTGATCTTCGGTAGATTGGTGACAGTTTCAGTTGCAGCCATAGTCTGAGGCACCTCTTCGAAGTTCTGACATGGAATCTCAATGAACTCGCCATCCATTTCCACATACATGAAGGAATTCAAGTGGCTTACCATGTACTCTTCTTCACCATGTACAATGACAATCTTTCCTTTTACCGGGTACTTCATCATCTGATGCAGAGTGGACGTGACAGCTCCCGCCCCATGGATCCAAGGGAGACCCAATAAACAAGAATAAGATGGTCTGATATCCATCACGTAGAAGGTGGAGTCAAAGGTCTGAGAACTAACTTTGATGGGGATGTCCACCTCCCCGTGCACCATTCTTTTCAAACTATCGAAAGCCCTCACTACAATGTTATTGGGCTTTAGGGTCAAACCTTCGCAGTCCAATCTGTTCAGAGCCTTCTTAGGCAGCACATTGAATGATGAACCAGTATCTACTAGAACATGGGCCAAAGTAGTGCCCCTGCATTCGATGGAGACATGCACTGCATCATTGTGTTTTCTCCCTCTGGGTGTCAGATCAACATCAGAAAAACCCAAATCGTTGTCACCCGTCAAACTGGCCACACAATCTTCAAATTGGTCAGCAGAGGTTTCTTGTGGCACATGGGCGGTCTTGAGGAATTTGACCAAAGCTTTTGCATGAGCTTCGGAGCTTAATAGTAGGACTAACATAGAAATCTTGGAAGGGGCCTTCCCCAGCTGTTCGACCATATTGTAGTCGCTTTTCTTTATTATCTTCAAGATTTCTTCCATTTCCTTCTTGGAAGCGTCTGGAATAGATTCTGATTGTCCCTTTGTCTGGACAGGCTCAATCAATTTGTCTTTGCCCAGAGTCTCGGTCGACTCGGTGATAGGGGTGGCAACAGGGGTAATCATAGGAATTGCAGTGGTAGTATTAGCAAGAACAACAAGAGGAATGATCACAGGACTAGTAACGGCTTTTGGAGGATAAATCTGAGGGGAGAACACTCTTCCACTTCTTGTTATTTTGATGGTCCCAACAATGTTGCCAATGTCGGGATCAATATTTTCAGAAATTTGGTCTTCAGCAGCCAACAGGTCTTTCTTGACGCCATGGTAGTAGACATCAGCCCAATAGTTCCAAGGAACAGCCTTGTCCGAGGAGTTAGGGATTGGCCTTGGCATAGTAATGATAAGAGGGGCCAACTTTGGAGCAGATGTAAGCCTGACGGGTCTTTTGGTGGACACCCTGGGAGGATTGGCGAAAATGGTTATGATTGAAACATCCTTACAAGGAACAGTTGGGACGGGAGTCTTTTCAAACAAAATCTCTCTATCATCCATCGGGCGTTGAACACCTGACTTCAACAAATAATAACCAGTCGGAAAAGATAAACATAAGTGGAAACCTTTGCCACAGCCCGGAAATAAACCGACTTTCAACAAGTTCCACTTAACGGTCATGAGAGGAGTAACAAGTTCCTCAACAAAAGTAATGAACATATCATCGTCAATATCATTAATACTACGGCCGTGCTTAGGCATGAGAGAAGTTATAACATTGGGAATATCAGGAGCGTCAAATTCAATCTCCTTCGCCTTAATAAGGTCTTGCACCCTATTCTTCAAAGCCCAACAGTCGTTTGTATCATGGCCTGGACTCTCTAAGTGGTAAGCACAACGAGCATTTGGATTGTAGTGAGGAGACACGGTGTTGGGATTCTTGGGAGCTTCCCTCAAGGTAACCATATTGGATTTCAGTAGATGAGGCAAAACTTGAGACAAAGTCATATTTATCCGGGTGAATTGCCTTACAGGTCTTTCTATCTAGGCTGATTATTTCATTGTTGAGTAGCTGCAAGCTTAGATATCATAACAGACCATACCGTTGGACGGTGCTCGATTCGGCCCTGATTTCGTTGATTGTAAACAACACTAACCTTCTTTTTCCCTACGAAAGGTCTTTTTCCCGCACTTGAAGAGGCATCCTTCTGAATCTTGCCACTTCTAATCCCAGCTTCCACTCTTTCTCCTGTCAAAATCAATTCAGTAAAGCCAGCTGAGGAACTTCCAATCAGATGATTGAAAAATGGACCAGATAGGGTACCCAAAAACATATCCACTAACTCCCTATCAGACAAGGGGGTTGGACTCTTCCTGCTAAATCCCTCCACTTCTGAGCATAGTCTTTAAAACCATCACTTGAACCCATAGACATACTTATGAGTTATGTACAGGTGGGAGCAAGGTCTACATTATACTGATATTGCTTGTGTAAAGCAGCAACCAGGTCTTCCCAGTTACGAATATTGGTCCCCTCCAGCTGGTAGAACCACTCTAGTTGAGTCCCAGATAAACTGTCTTGAAAGAAATGGACCCATAAGTCCTTGTCTGTAGTGTGAGGCTGAATCTTTCTCACATAAGATCGGAGATGCATCATGGGACATGAAACCCTATCATATTTGGAAAACACCGACAACTTGAACTTTTGCAAGATGAAAACCCCAAAAAACAAACCCAATTGTTCAAAATCCAGTCCAGGCACCTTCTGGATTTCCATTATGCTCAAACGCTCTTCCAGCTGTTTGTATTTTTCATCGGCCGGAGGATACTTCTCCTCGTTATAGTGAGTCTCATTATCAGATTCCCTTAGACTGGGATCTTCTTCTCTTGTTTCCCCTTCTTGATTATCTCCTACTTTGGACGAAGATGCTAGCTCTACAATTTGCCTTAACGGTCCTCTGAACCTTCTTCCCAAATTCACCACACCCCTTGGCTTCTTGGGTTTCTTGGTCTTCTCTTTAACAATCAGGACTTTCAGTTCTTCTTGCACCTTGGCCAGAGCCATGATCATTTGTTGAAACTGAGCATTTGGAGTCTGTAGATCCTTCACTATTTGTTCGAGAGCCATTGCTGAAATAAACAGCGAAGAAGATGAGAAACCTGCTTTGAAACCTGTTTATGCAATGATATGTATGACATATGTATACAATGATTTCAATTATTTCTGAGACTTAAATATGCTTAAACAGAAAGAGAACAAACGTTAATTGCATTAAGAAATTTTCCCGGTCACCATGATGCCTCTTGGGCTTACAAAGGAAGCAACAAAGCAAAAATAAACTCCCAAAGCAAAGAAAGACTCAAGCTTCCCACAAGCGCATCCTCTTTGGTGCAATGTAAGCATTTATACTCATCTCTTCATGAAGTAACCTGGTGAGCTATAAAACCTTCTTCTTGCTGGCGTAGAACTGGGTTTCGAAGGTATCATGTTCTGCTTTGAGTTGAATCCAGGATTTCTGTAACTCCTCAAAATTAATTGGCATGTCAGGATGAAGGACAATGTAATGAGTGTCTCCCTCAGTAATTGGCTCCATAATCACAGGTAAGACGGCGGGGTAAGGCATCATAAGACATTGAGCACGAGCCCGTACCCATTTGAGGTAAGGCTCGAGAGGGATGTAATTCTTGTGCCCCAGTGTCTTGCTATCAACTCTATTTACCATTCCCCAAGCTCGAATGAACCTCTTACAATAACCCTGGACATCATTCTCATAGTTAAATATGATTCCTTGGATGAGTGCATCGTGAGGACCATCCCTTCTAGCATAACCAAACTGTCGCAACGCTAAATAGGGATTATAAGTGACTCCTCCCCTAATTCCTAAGAGATGGACATTAGGGAATTCCCCACAGTGATCAATGATGGTAACATTCTCCAAGGATCGAGAACACCAATGAATATCCGAATGTGTAAGGGACATCAACCTATGAGACCATCTCATACCCTTCTCATTTTTCAAAACAGATGGAGGTAAGTGTGAAGTAAACCACCTAGACAATAGAGGAGTGCAATACAGAAGGGTCCCTCTTCTCTTTAGAATGCGAGTATGCAGAGAGTGTAGAATATCCCCAAGTAAAGTAGGCACCAGATTATGAGACGGAAAAACATTAACCGCATTCACATCTATGAGTTGGTCCGGGTTAGGGAATAGTACTATCTCATAGATGAGAAGGGCCAACACTTCTTCAAAAGCTTGTAAATCTAGGGTATCCCAAAAATGGCGAGCTTTCTCAAATAAAAACTTAGCTAGAAATCCTTGGGCACCTCTTCTGGTTTCCCAATTTGCCACTACATCAGACCATTGTAAAGACAAAGCTTGGGAAATCTCTTCAGGCTTTAGGTGTCTTTCCATACCGTTGAATGGTAACTGATTAAGGATAGGTACCCCCAATAACTACGAAAACTCCTCCATTGTAGGCACTAACTAGTAATCAGGAAAAGTGAAGCAGTGATATAATAGGTCAAAGAACTGAAAGAGCACCTTTAACATTTCTTCATCAGGATTTGAAGTGACCAAGTTGAGAAGTCGACCATGTCTTTCAGTGAAGGGAGAGCTTTCAGGAATCCTTGATGCTAATTCCTTAACTTGAGGAGGTACCTTCACAACGTTGACTTGGATAGTGTTCCTGCGAGCGGATGTCATATCCTACAAAACAAGAGAAAGATAAACCCTAGAAAATCCTTGAAATGGTTAGTATGATATGCCATGTTATGATGTCATGATTATGCTAATAAATCATAGATATAACAAGCACAAGAAATTCACACAAAGACCTTAGGTTTAAGGCTTGCATGGGTTTTAAGGTAATACCCTCTTGAAGTTTTGATTGGTTCAACCTGTCCTATAAATAGTAACCGGGTTCTAAGGGATCTCAATATCGCTGATCTTTCCCACAAGTTTCGTTCCGATAGACAACTGACTTGCCCCCAAACAAAACTCGGGAGTCAAATCTCAATGAGTGTAGTGTCGAGTATCAACCGACTTTGGGGATACACCAAAGACGGCTCTCTCACTACGTCCTAATAGCCAAGTTGTTCAATTAAGGTTATAAGGTCAGTTGATGCTTCATGACACCATGCATCGGCCCCGTATTCTCCTTGATTAACTCAAGGGCTACCGGTACCCACCAAAGTGTCGCATCAAAGTAGCTATCGCTTCAACTATGTTGATATACCCCGTACAGTTTCCACGATCCATTGCTACTTACCTAAAAGGTTTCCCCAAAATCGGGTGTAAGATCTATAGTAACCCAAACAATACCCTTAAAAGTAAAGCGATCAAAACAGAAAAAGAAAACAGATTAGAAATGAACTAGAACCTAAGGTAAACCCCACTTTTATTATATTCCCCAACAAAGTCGCCAGTTCTGTGATACGGTGGCAAAACCGACTGTTATACTGGTTTTGCATTTGTATTCAGAAATGTGCGGTAAAACAAGAGTCGCCACTGGCTTTTGTTTTATCCAACAAAGGGAAGGGTGAAAAGAACAGAAAAAGACCTTTTTCGAGATTTTCTGAGTAAGGGGGGGTAGATTATGGAAAGAGAAGATGTTAGCACCCTTTCCATCCGTTGTTTTCCATGAGCTCTTAGGTACTTTCTCATTTTTGAAAATTGCTTTCGTGTTTGTGTGTTTTGAAAAGGTTTTTGTTTGCTTTATGATAACTCTTGTATCAGTCCTCAAGAGTGTGATAAAGCGTTTTTGAAAGTAGTTTTGAAAGTGTGGTGTAAAAATGAATTAAATTTGAGCAAGTGTTTAAGAACTATCTACCTACTCGAAAAAGGGCGTTCATTTCCTCCTTTAGTTTAGACAATGCTATCCTACTATTAGTGAGTAGGTTCCCTATCATTGGATGTTGAGGGACTATCGTAAGGGACGTTTATGGTCATTGAAGGCAACATGTAAAGATACCTTAGCATTTCGAAGAGACTGTCATCATCATATATTCGTAGACAACTCGAGGGACAAGATCATTTCTCGTAGGTAACTCGAGGGACATTTAGGGACCATGATCTTTTATGATGACTTAAAACTGAGAGTCTTTGCTAAGAGTATCCCTACGTTCGAGGGACATGACTATTTCCGAAGGAAATCAAAGTGGGAGATACCCTAGGGGTGCAAGTGTGCAATAGTGTTCTTTTTTTAGATATATTATTTTGATGTTAGTGATCTAAGACTAATTATTTATTTCTTGCCATACACACCTAATTTACTAGCAATTTATATACATGCATATAATATAGTGCGGAAAGTAAAACCTACAGCTATTACAAGACTTCGGGGTAACTACAATTATATTTGACTAAAAATGTAAAATGTGGAAAATAAAACCCTATTTAAGCTATTACAAATCGGGCACAGTTAAAATAATAAGAAAAATATGAAAGTAAATAAACGCGCGCATGAATTGAAAATACGTCTAACATCCTAAGTGAAAGGAGTTTTTGTTATGAAAAGAAATTGAATTAAAAATCCTAAGTCTATTCAATTTTAGTTTTTTAAGAAAATATTAAAATAATTAATTAATTAGTTGACAAAATTAATTTAATATAAAAGGCTAAACCTAATGTTTTTGTGATTTTTTTAATGTTAATTAAAGCTTAGAAGAAGTAAGGATCAACAATCAAAAGAAAAGATGAAATCGAAAGACAAAAACAAAAAATGGAAAAAGTGCATTCTTGGAAATAAGGCCTGGATCGAAGAGGCTTGGGAGGCCTTTCGATCTAATGAAGGATCTTGATCGAAGGTGCCTGAGAGACTGCAAGTCTGGGGACGTTCGATTTGGATGTGCCATCCTTCGATATGGGATATTGGACCTGCAAGGAAATTTGTTAGAAATTGAAAATGCAAGGCCTGAGATTTGAATCCTGGTCCCTTTGATTACACGATTTCCCTTTCACCACCTGAGATGATTGCTTATTCGAAATACAGGACACCTGCTTTTGGTCCTGTAAATTAGTTAGTTTGAAACTAAACAAAATAGAAAACATCCCATTCGAAATCAATCCTTGAACTCAGATCTAGGTTTGTTTCGGTTTGCCACAGCCGGTATCATGGGTTTCAAAGGTAAACAGCTACGAAAAGACCCTATCCATGGTTTTCGAACGTATGAACACTGAAACTTGCCTACATTTGGTTAAATCACTCACAAATAAAAACAAAAACTATGAACATGTAATCATGAGTCTAATTTAAGATTCAGTGGGATTAAACATTTTTACCACTGGAGTCGTTTGGATTTGCAGTCCTGGGTGTGAGATGGTTGGGGCACGAGCGAGTGTACGTCTGTGTTAACTATAATAACACGATAAAAGTGTTAATCTGGACGGAAGGTGCCTGCAATGGTATGGAGTTTTGACAACTTTAGAACTCGATGCTACTTTCTGGACCTTCGTGGGGCAGGCTGCGTTTTTTGTGAGGCAATATATATGTGTCTCCGTCTTTTTTCTATGAGATTATGAGGTTTATATAGACAATAGATTTTAGGTCAACATTTATGTATCAAATCTTGGTCCATTATGATGAAGAGATTTGATTTGGTTTCTTCATAAAACTTTCTATATTTGATTCAATAAAGTGACAATCAATTTTCATGCGTTACTGCCAGCCTGTTATGAGTTGTTTGGACCTTTAGTATGATGAAAATCGAAAGCTGACATGCCCCTGCAGATCCATTTCCCTTCGAATTTGTTCTCTTCAAAGGCTCTGAGCTCCAACTCGAATTACTCAGAGCTTTCCTCATCAGAGTATTGTTTCTTTCGAAGGCTCTGAACTCTAATTTGAATTGCACCATCTTTAATGTCATGGCTCCTTTGATTGAGCCACCCTCTGCTTCGTTTTCTTGATTTGAAGAGAATCACTCTGGTCGAATCAGTTCTTGTGGAGTTGGGAACAAACAAGGCAAGAATCTAGCCTTTAACTCAAGAATTAAATCCATGATCAATATTGAATTCTTGCCATATTTGTAAGGAAAACATGCCATTTTGAACTTTGGGTGAACCTGAACAGATTAGGGTAGGTGTTTTGTTCGAATTTGGCTTAAGGATTTCACCTTCAATTAAGTATCAAGTTTTGCCCTCTTTGATGGCTTTGAACTTGATCCAATCGAAGCGTTATCTTATTAACTAATCAAAGTGTTGTACTACACTCCTTGATGGTTCTAAATACTTATTCGAATTGCCAATATTCTCATCATCAGAGGTTCTACGTTTGAACCATAGTCTGCAGAAAGGCTCAGAGTTATCCTCTCCAATCAATATGAATTCGAATGCCCATCATTAGAGCTTCTGGAACCCTCTTAGTTCTTGCTATTTTTGATCTCATTTTCTCTAACTTGGACAATCATAATATCGACCTGTTGATATGCCAATCAAAACATCACTTGGTTAACATGTGTTGTACCCCAAAATTTGCCCTCTCATTTTCTCAAAACATTTCTCACAAGGTCTTCAATGGCTCAGGTTTGTAACACTTATACATCAAATTAGGGTTTGAGTTTACACAAGGACAATTGGACTTTTAATGCCTCAAATGACTTTCATGGATCATTATGGACCTTCAATATTTCTCATCTCAAGTTTCAAGCCTTGGATCACAAAATTGTTCAATCAATTGATCAGATGACCTAAAAACAGTAGTACTGATGAAAAAGTCAACTATACTCTGAAAAGTCAAATTTTGACTTTTTGGTCAAAATTATATTCCAAAGATCAAAATTCATCAAGACATTCAAGAATATCAAACTTGATCATCAAGAAGTCAAGAAAGTCAAAAGTCAACTTGAAAATTCAAGATTTCCAAGACTTAGAAATTTTCTAAGTATTTTTACACATGATAATTTCATCACTTCATGGCAATTTTTCACCAAGATGTAAGACGATTCAAGTAAAACTTTCAACATAAAAGTTGTAGATCCTTATGAGATCTACAAATTTGCTTTGCTGATCAAATCCTAAAAGTGCTTGGATTATGAGTTGAAATTCTGGTGTATGCCAGTCTTCAGATGTTATACTCAATGTCTAGACATCTGATATGACATAATAAATACACTGCAAGGTAGATACCCAATTTTTTGTGATTCAGTACTAAAGTATAACAGAAGCATAGAGGTTGCCATATCTGCAGTTCTCGAACAAATAGCTTTGGTTTGTAAACTATCCATTCATAGCCTGATGTCTCAACATTGGTTGCAACATCATCTATCACATACCATGAAGCAAACAAACCCCTTAGTTCTGTTTATCATGCACACAAACCAGCAGGATATCCATTCATCTCTTTTGACATCATCTGTAACATTCACACAGTTTTATCCAAGTTGTACCAGATATACTTTGAAGGTGCAGAGGATAGACCACACGATGTACCTAGTTCTGTCCATCTGGTACACATGATCAACAGAGAGCAAACAACCTTCACAGTTCTGTTTTCTCCTGCACAGATATCAGCATGATGTCTTAACATGTTCTGAGACATCATCTGTTACAACATTACAGTTTTACCTTGATATATAACAGACAGAATTATAAAATGTTGAAGGTAAAAACACAGTCAATTGTTAACCCAGTTCGGTGAAACACACCTACTCTGGGGGCATACCAAGCCAGGAAGAAGATCCACTATCAGCAATATTAATTCAGGACTAAACTTCACAAGTTCCCATCCCTCACTTAATCATTTACCCAGTGCAACCTATACCTAGGAACTCCTAGATAGAAACCTACCAGTTTCAATTCCTATTGTTGCAACAACAGAAGTCTTACTCCTACTCAAGAAGTAGTGCCCTCCCACTTGGTTTCCTACATTACAATGAATATGAAGTAATGCAAAAATACTTAGACTTGCTTCACAGCTTCGTCCAAGAACACTCAAACTCTTACCTACAGGTTTCGAGTTACACACATGGTAACCTTGCCACAAACCGACAGGTTTACCTAACAGAACACCCCTAATATTACATTATTTGTATATCTCTTGCAAAACAGCAGCTCTGTTGAATATATAGCAGCTGCAACTTCAGTTAGGGTTTCTACAAAAACCTAGGGTTAATTCCGTTTGACCTAAAGACCAGGTCACAGGACTTTATTAACTAGGTTAGGGTTGAGCTAGGTTACCCCTCAGAAAATGCAGGATTCTGTTCAGGAAAGACTGAGTTATTTTCCTGAAAAAACTCAGACTTATCCAACCTGCAAACCTGTTAGTTCAGAACAGGATGTCATAACATCTGTTATGACATCTGAGAAAACCTGTCTTCTGACTTAGCAAAATGTGATCATTTTGCAAAATGCTCAGATACACACTTATAAACATCAGTACTTGAATTACAATATTTTTCTGCAAAGGTACCTAAAGAATCAGTACACACTAAACTAGAATGTTATGACATCAGTCATGACATTCACACACACTTGGGTTTTACCAAAAATGCAAGCCAATAACTAAACACCTACATGAGTTATAAATTAATGAAGTCATGACATTTTCATTTAACACTTAGAGAAATTTTCAACAGATTTTAGTCAGGATTTTATCCCAACTTCTTGGCATTTTTTCACATAGCTACAAGATGATTTTGTCAAAATAGCCAACATGAAAGTTATAGAGGATGTTTCAAGCTTTCCAAAACATCCAAGAGCATGAATTTATCATACTTGAGCTAGGAGATTCAAGGGCATGAAGTTAGGCATCCATCCTTGAATTGCAAGTCATTCTATTGAAGAACACATAACAAAACCCTTATGCTATGCTGCATAATCTTATGTTGCAGGCCTTCTTGCTTACAAATATCTACATAATTTAATGTTTACACAAAAGCTTGAGCTATTACCCAAGTGTTTGAGCATTTTCCAAAAGATCTTTCCATTTATGACATAAAGGCACCATTGCTATTCTTGAAAAGCAAGCCTTTTGGTACAAAGTTTGTCTTAAGCCCATACCTTGCTTGTTGCTGATTATACTCCACCATAAATTATGGGAAGTAGGTCATCTATACCAGCAACTTTGGTACTTCATCTTGGGACTATGGAGTACTTGACATAGTTTGATCTTTGTAATCCAACCAAACCATAACATGCTGTCTTGCAAACCTAATCAGCTCATATGCACAAACCTCTTGCCTATAAATAGAAGAAGCATTTGCAAGAGAAAGAGGTCAGAAAATTAGAGAGGAAAGTAAGAATTTCTCTTGTGTAGAAGCCCTCAAGAATCCTTGCACTTTCAAAGAAAACAAAATTGTCCACAAAACCCCCATTGTTGAGCTTTGAAGTCCAAATCCTTGAACCTCTCACTCCTTGCAAGTTTTGTCCAAACAAACCATCTAAACACTCCACATACATCATATAGAAGTTGTTCAAACACAAGAATAACTTCTGTAACATTACTATCATCACTTCCCAAGCTCAACAACAACCCATACATCAGCTCAAACTCAAAGCACAAATTTCAGTTTCAAGTTAAGTTTTCTTGACTTTAAACTTTTCATACAAGCATCATTAATGGTTCATTTATGAAGATAAAATGTAGATATCATTGCCTTGAAGCTAACCATATGATTGCTTTTCATTTTCACTAACCATGTATTGAGAATTGACTTTTACATGTAGCAAAACAATAATAAAAGCAAAAAACAACAGTTATGAGTCGACATGAAATACTATGAGTCGACACATTATGTTCAAAACAGGTTATGAGTCGACACGAAACACGTATGCATCGACACAAAATGGTTATGAGTCGACACGAAACCAGTATGCATCGACTCATACTGAGTTGTTTTGACTTCCAGGAGCAAGAAACATACATGAGCCGACACATGAGCCAATACGAAACATGCATGAGCCAATACATGAGCCAATACATAAGCTCGTGTGTCAGCTCATAAAACATTTTTTTAATCTTTTTTTAATTTTATTTCTATTTTTTCTTTATATTTTTATTATTATTATTTTCATATAAAAAATTCAAAAAAATATTTTATTTAAATATGTATGCATACACTTTTGTTTTATTCCTTTTTCTAAACTAAAAAAGACAAAAACATTTTCTTATTAAAATCAATTTCTTTTCTTAAAATTAATTTAATATTTAGACTTAGGTTTTATTTCAATTTGTTTATTTTGATTAAATTAATTTAGACATTAGGATTTTAATTAATTTCTTTTCAAATCAATTAGAACCTTTTTCATAAAAAAACATAAAAAATAATTTCTCTCCTCTTTATATTTCTTTGTACATTTTATTATTTCGCACTATAATTATGTAATTGTCAAAGCCTTGTAATAGTAAATTAGGTTTATTTGCTTTCATCTCCCCATTTGTAAATTTGTACCCCATCCCTAAATGATGTAATAGCGTAGGACTTTACATTTCCGCAATTTATCGCTTTCAAATGTAAATGCTAGTAATTAGGGTTTGTATGGCAAGACTAAAATCAACAAGTAGAAAACCCTAATTCAAGACAAAAATGCATGAAAACAAAACATTTTGCACACTTGCACCTCTAGGGTAACCCACACTTGTTGCCTTCGAATAAAAATAGTCATGTCCCTCGAACGTGGGATACTTTAGCAATGACCCTTGAATACAAGATCGTAGTCCCTCGGTGACCCTTCGATGTTGCCTTCGGTAAAACGATCTTAGACCCTTACAACAAATTGCTAAGGTATCCTACAATGTTGCCTTCTATGACTATACGAACGTCCCACGCCCGTCCCTTCACATCCAATGATGGGGCTTCTTACCAAATCAATGGTAAGATAGCAACATCTAAAGGAGGAGGAAAAGTACATTTAAGACCTTTTGAGTAGGTAGGTTACTCCTAGTTGCTCGCTTGCTCACAACAAAAACATTTTATACACCAACATTCTCATTTTGAAACATTTTTAAAAGACAACACTTTGTACACGTTCTTATAGAAACGAGAGCCATTACAAAGACACCTTTTCAAAATCACTTTCCAAAACACATTCCACAAACACCTCTTTGAACTATTTTCAAAACAACACTTTGTACACGTTCTTATAGAGATGAGAACCATTACAAAGGCACGTTTTCAAAATACTTTCAAAACCCACACCACAAGTACATTTTCAAACAAAGCAAGTGATCTAGCAAGAAACTAAGAGCCCATAGATAACTATGGAGGAAAAGGGTGCTAACACATTCCCTTTTCATAATCTACCCCCGAACTCAAGAAAATAATCTCAAAGGTCTTTCCTGTTCTTTTCACCCTTTACTTTCTTGGATAAAAGAAAAGTCAGTGGCGACTCTTTCTATCCGTAACAATTGCGATAAAACGCAAAACACCTAAGTCAGTTCTCCCACTGTATTACAACATGCCTGTCGAAAGGCACTTTGTACGCTCTAACGAAAAACAACCTTATTTAAGATGCCCATCGAAGTTGCCTTGTTGGAAATGCCCATCGAAAGGCCCTATACCAATCGAAGGACCTATTGCAGATGCCAATCGAAGGACCTTTTGCATATGCCAATCGAAGGACCTTATGCAGATGCCAATCGAAGCATACTTAACCATAATTTGGAAAACTTCCTTTTCTTTAGGAAAAGGTTTATAACCACCTATGCAAGAGGAAATATTAAAAAAAAACATGAGAGGGCAAATTTTGGGGTACAACAGCAGGTTTTTGAGACTCTTGTTTTAAAAAGTTAAGGTAATTACCACAAATGAACCATTTTGGGTAAGGAGGAAAGAAAGCCAGGGAAGAATCAGCACTGGGCAAGTTTGGGAAATTTGGTGGATGAAGTTTGAAAGCTAAGTCATATCTATGTCTAGGTTTGACACTAGTAGGAATATTTAAACGAGGAAGTTTTTTAGTAAATTTCTCTTTTAAAGTTTGTGCTGCATCAAAAGCAGTTCGACTAAGGTTGTTGGGATCATAGACAGTTTCAAAGTATTTTTGGAATGCCTTGATTTCCTTGATGTGTACGTGTTTACTTTTGTGGCTTAAATCTTACATAGGAGCAAAGTTTGTTCCTGCTTTGTATTCTTTTAGTTTGGAAGTAGTAGATACTAGGCTTTTATATAATCCAGTAAAGATTAACTCACTAAGGCATATTTTTCGACCACTGTGGAGTTGGTTTGCTAAAGTTAGGAATCTTCTGGCTACTTGTAAAGACTTACTGTAGAAAATACACCTAGATAGCCAGAGAGAAAGTAAAGCTATGTTCTCAATGTTAAACACTTCATCTCCTTTGACATGATAGAGATTCATATATTTGGTGAAGGCACCTTTGTCGACATTAAAATTGACGGTGTTTGTATCCTGTTGATAAGGATTAAAGGTTTCTCCAATAAGAGGGAGTTAGATGATAATAACCACATCAAAGAGAGTGAGAGTTATCATTCCACAAGGGAGATGGAAAGTATTGTAAGTACTATCCCAGAAGTATAATGAGTACATGAGCATGGGTTGGTAATATCTAAAACCTATCTTCGACATTTGAATCAAGTCGAAGATGCCTAAGTCTTTCCAGGCTTGAGATTTTACTTTTTCAATTTTATCCAGCCAAACAAGATATTGTTTATCTACTACAGGGCAGGACCTAAAGGGTCTGAAGTTTTAAGTTACATATTCGAATTGAAAAGGTTTATCTTCAACTACAGTACTTTAGGGAGCATCTTTTTAGGTTTTCTCTACAGAAGATTCTGCTAATTGTTTATTAGGGTTATTATCTTTCTTCTTAAATGGTTTGGCTTTATTTATCAAGTTATCTTTCTTCTCTATTTATTCTAAACATGTAGCAGATAACATGGGGCCCATGTAACCTAGGGTTTTATCAGCAAGGGTAAAAGGGATTATGACTTGAGAAGCGTAAATTGTTTGTTGTTTAACAGTGACGTGTGGTGTGGAACCGATTATTGATTTCCAACAAGAATGGGTTTTGTGATGTGATTAATTGGTTGGAATGCAACATCATTTGTAGTCTTCACTTCCTTGTTCTTCACACTTTTGTTAGATTTGCTTCTTTTTTTGGATGGTGCCATGATTGATAGCTTCAATTTCATGATCGTTTGAAGGTTTTTTTGAGAAAGAAAAAGTGTGAAATTTTGAAAACCAGAAGATTAAGAAGTTGAAAAGTGTTTTTGGAGAAGAAGAAGAATATTTATAAGCTGAAAACTATTCAGTTTATATTTTAAATATTAGAGTTAGTGGGACACATGGTGATTTATGATAAGTTGGTATAAGAGGTTGCTTATTTAAGAGCCACATTGGGAACCTACGTCTATAGAAAATGATGGAACTGCTGCACGAACATCTTGATTAGACGTTTTGAAAAAGTAAGTCATGATTGTTATGATGTTACGACAATTATTGTCTATCATGAAGATTGTGTTTTCGTTGAAATATAGATATTTTTACAAAAATGTATATTTCTTCTAGAGATTCGAAACACACATTTATTGGAGGAAATTTGTTAACTGGAAACATTGACTACATGGGTTTTAGCTGAAATAATATGTTCTTGAGAATATAGTTCGAAAGAGAAGATAAAATAGTCCATGTGAATATTTCGACATATTAAGAGCTAATAAAGGCTTTATTTTGCTAAGTATTGGTGAATGGTTCGTATGTGAACCATAGAGATTTGAAGTTATTCAAAGTATTATTAAAGCATATTTTGACCGCTTAAGTGATTGACCAATTGAGTAAAACGTATTGATTCTTACTTTGTCATTGTATCCCATACGGTTACGCATATCCGATCTTTTCAATAGAGGATCATTTAGACGATTGGAGATTCAGGGAGCTTTTACATATATTTCTGAAAAACAATTTTAAAAAGCACAATTAATTTTTTAAATGATCTATTCAATCCTCCTTCTAGATCGATCACATCGTCTAACAGTTCGGGTATCGAGTTTGAGTTTCTCAACTTGCGGACCCGTTGACCCAGCCTGTTGATGTGTGTGACATTAATAATTTCTTATTTTTATTATTATTTTAAATGAAAATATAAAATTAATATCTCACTACTAAGCACAATTTTGCCAACATTATTTATTCAACACTAATATTACTACTAGACCAATGAGTTTATGGAATTCAAAGACTAAGTGTTGTTATTTATTTTCTTTTGTATCATTCCTAACTTATGTATTTTACGAAAGTAACGTGTCTTGTGGAACTTTCTACTATTATCAAGTGTTATGTCACATGGATGAATTTTGTTAAACATTATATGTTGTTTTTCATCCCATTTGAGTTTTAGAAATGAATGTAATTGTATTAAAATGTGTTACAATTATTTTATAACTAAAATAAAACTATAGCAAAAAACAATTATGTAAAACATAACCCGCAAACCCAACCCATAAAATGAACGGGTCGATTTGGGTCGGTTTTGACCATGAAATTGCATTTTGAACGATGAACACAACCCATTGAAATTTGAAAGAGTCGGGTAACGGGTTAGGCCAAACCTGGTCCAACGCAACCCGTGTACACCCTTACTTGCAAGATGATATATCCTCTCTTATGAACAAGTGTTAAAAATCTCACATCGGACAATATAAGTTTTAACATGCCTTTATAAGTTAGGGCAATCATCATCCTACAAGTCGGTTTGAAAAGATCAGTTAAGCCCAACTACATTTCGTAACATGGTATCAAGAGTCAGGTTCAAGATCTGGTGGACCACTTGCTATCAGGTTTTCTCTATCGAGTAACCACCATTGATTTCCATCCTCCACCCCTATCGGCTCACCCACTGTTTATTTACACGCTCCAGATGTTCATTCCTACACGTAAGAGATATATAAATATGTTTAGAATAAATTGAATTGATAATTCTGTCATTGTATTATAGTGTTATAAATATACAAATTGATAACGTAAATTGGAAAGAGTCAAGGGAACAAACTCCATCAATTTAGATCTAATTGTTAGCCTAAATAAAGGGAAAACAGATATACAAAATAGAAACTAATTGTTTTACCCCAAAATTTTCCCTCCCATTTTCACTCAAGATATGCCTCTAGAGGTCCTCAATTGCTCAAGGATGACCAAGAATTGACCATGCAAATTCTCCTCCTAAGCCAATGAATCTCAAACTAGGGTTTCAATTTCAACAAGATGTATGAGTCCAAAGGATCCCAAATGTTCTCCATTGTCCTAACATGTACCCAAGATCATCCATGCCAAATTTCATGCTTTGAACAATAAGTTTGCCCAGTCAACTGCTCAAATGCCTGAAAATCAACTATACTAGGTCAAAAGTCAATTGTCACCCAAATATAATAAAACTTCAAGATTTTGGGTCAAAATCAATATTTTGAAGTATTATCCATCATTTTATTAAGGGTTGATCATAATTCCTCAAGGAATTCTCCTAACTCATCAAAAGTCAAAAATGGCAAGTTAGGGTTTCTATAGGAAAAGTAAACCAAACTTTGACCAGGCATAACTTTCTCATACTTTCTCAGAAAGTTTTCCTCAAAGGCTCATTTTGAAGAGAATCCAATTCCCTACAACTTCTATTCATCCCTCAAGTTCAAGAAGTGCCTCAATCAAAATATATAAGCTCAGACATTACAGGTCCTTTCAAAAAGTTAACAAAAACACCTTTTGGGTCAAAGCTCCTTACATGAACATGGAAGATCCAATTGAGATGAAACCAAAAGGGTTGTTTAGAGGACATCCTAAGATCTCTAAAAAGTACAAGAACACCCTCATAGGGTTAAAATTGAGAAAGATATGCATTTCAAAAGTTGACCAATTTTAGGAAATGCACAAAAGTCAATGTGAGCAAATTGGATCTTTTGGACTAATGGGCGTGGGTTTTGGATCTCAAACATATCCATGGACTTATTTAATATATTTAAATCCATTATATTATTTTTATGAGATTTGTTTTATTTATTTGAATTTTTATTCATTTAAATCATAATAAATCAAATAAAATAGTGAAATAATGAAATAAAATCCAAAGATTTGTTTTATGACCATATAATGAGTCTAGGATCTGATGAGCAAGTCATGATTTCAAGCAAGGGTTGATTGGAAATAAAAGAGCATGTTTGGAAACTTAAAATTTCATAGGAAAATCAAATCTTTCTCTCATAAATCTTCAAGATTCCATCCAATTTTGTTGACCTAATGCATCCTAGTATATATGCATAACATGTCCAGACTAGAAAAACAAGGATTGGCCGCATATAACACACACAAAACTTCCAACTTTTTCACAGAAAAGTGGCAATTGGTTTGACATTTGCATAGGGATTCAAGGAGCTTTGACGCTTGCAATCGACTCTTGGGGATGTTCTGAAGCTAACAACATCATTCCCAAGCATCAAAGCATCCAAAATCATCACGTACATCGTCACGGTTTGCACCTTCTTTTTTGAAATCGATTTTGATCATACATGCATTAGAAATAGATTTTGAGTATACATTCTTGTTTGTATGAGCACTTAGAACGTGTTTGAATGATTAATTTCCAGTTTTGATGCATATATGATAACCTGCCATTGTTAGGGTTTAAACTGTCATTTTAGGGTTTTCAGATACAAGAGAAATTGGGCTTAATAAAGGGTACCATCATGCTCAGAGGATCAAACTCAGTTGATCCATGACCTTGAATTGGATTTATATTGCTTGTATGAGATTTTTGAGATTTACAGGTTTTTAGTGACGGATATAGTCTGTAGGTAAAAGTCCATGAGCTAAAATGACGGGCAGCTGAAGAAGATGAAGGTGTGGCATGACCTGGTTGGGCCATTTGAAACAACGCACACATTTTTATAAAAGGGATTTCTGGGCATTTTATTTTGATTATATTGTTTTTTATTTGTTTAATATAACGAATGAACACTTGGCTCAGACGGTAAAGGAAGCGCGCTGGAAGGGAGAGGAACTGGGTTTGAGTCCCAGGTCTAACATTTTATATTTTCTAACTTGTTTCTTGCAGATCCAATAGGTCTCATCCCCAGGCGCGCATCATACACCCTCAGATCCAGACATCCAATCTGCATGGTTTTGGATCTAGCGCCTCCAGCATGTAGGCACACCTTGGACCTCCATACCATAATAACATGGGATCAGGCGCTAACAGTGGGCCAACCAAACTTGGGCTTAGACAAATTCAAACAACACACTCCAGTTTGAATTTCACACCCCTTCAAGCCCATTCTTCTTTTCTTTTTATTATTCTTATTTAATTTCTTTGTCATTTTTAATTATTTCAAAAAATAATTTTTTCTATAAAATCATAAAAAATCAGAAAATCATAAATTAGGATTTAGAATTTTTTAATAAAATTAATTTTTTGCAAATTAATTAATTAAATTAAATTTTAACCTTATTTCATTAATTAAAATTAATTAGAGAATTAGGTTAAAATTCAAATATTTTTTCATAAAATACAAAAAAATATTTTTAAATGAGCAATTAGATTTTTTTAGGGTTTAAAACTTTTTCCCGTTTTAATTTTGCGTGTATTATTCTTTCCATACGATTTATTTTTTTACATATATGTAATTGCGTCCGGTTTATAATAGTTAACTAGGTTTTTATTTTCACATTTTTACTTTTCAGTCCATTGCTTATGTGTCTACACCAAAGCCCTGTAATAGCGTAGGACTTTATTTCTCGCTTTTTCTTTACATGCTTGTATATAATTGTTAGTAACTTAGGCGTGCATAACAAGAATCAATTGATCATTAGATCACTAATTGCAAGATAAACATAACTAAAAAAATGCATTGTTGCACACTTACACCCTTAGGGTATACCTCACTTGGTTGCCTCGGAAATAATGGTCATGTCCCTCGAACGTAGGGGTATCTTAACAAAGACCCTCAGTATAAAAGTCATCATAAAAGATAATGGTCCCTAAACGTCCCTAGAGTTGCCTACGAGAAATGATCTTGTCCCTCGATGTTGCCTATATGATGACAGTCCCTTCGAATGCTAAGATATCATTACATGTTGCCTTAAATTACCATAGCGTCCCTTTCGATAGTCCCTCAACATCCAACGATAGGGCTACTTACTCACTAATAGTAGGATATCACTACCTAAAGGGTAGGAGGAAAAGAACACCCTTTTTCGAGTAGGTAGATGACCCTTAAGTACTTGCTCAAACCTGAAATTTTCACACTTACACATTTAAAAAAAAATCTTTTCAAAAACGCTTTATCACACTCTCGAGGACTAATACGAGAATTACCATAAAGAAAACAAAAATATTTCAAAACACATAAACACAAACAGTTTTCAAAATGAGCAAGTACCTAAGATCCCGTGGAAATCCACGGATGGAAAGGGCGATAACACCTTCCCTTTCCATAATCTACCCCCTTACTCATAAAATCTTGAAAAAGGTACTTTTCTGTTCCTTTCACCATTTCCTTTGTTGGATAAAAGAAAAGTCGGTGGCGACTCTTGCTTACCGCGAAATTTGTGAACAAAAAATGCAAACCAATATTAACAGTCGATTTTACCATCGTATCAAAGAATTGGCGACTTTGCTGGGGTTAAGTAAAAGTTGGGTTTAACTTAGGGTCTAAATCATTTCTAAATTGTTTGTTTATTCTGATTGCTTTACTTTTAAGGGTATCTGTTTGGGTTATTATAGATCCTACACCCGGATCTGGGGAAACCTTTTAGGTAAGTAGCAATAGATCATGAAAACTGTGTAGGATATACCGAAACGGTTGAAGCGATGGCTATGTTGATGCGACACTTTGGTTGGTACCGGTAGCCCTTGAGTTAATCAAGGAGAATACGAGGCTACCGTGTGGTGTCATGAAGCGTCAACTGGCCTTAGAATCTTTAAATGAACAACTTGGCCATTAGGACGTAGTGAGATGGTCGTCTTTGGTGTATTCCCAAAGTCGGCAGATACTCGATGCTACATTCATTGAGACTTAACACCTGAGTTTTGTTTGGTTGCGAGTCAGTCGCCCATCGAATGAAGCTTGTGGGAAAGGTCAGTGTATTGAGATCCCTTAGAACCCGGTTACTATTATAGGACAGGTTGAACCAATCCAACTTCAAGAGGGTATGACCTTAAAACCCATGCAAGCCTTAAACCTAAGGGTTTGGTGTGATTTGCTTGTGCTTTCTATATCTGTGATTTCTTAACCATTTCAAGGATCTCTAGGGTTTGCGATGCAGGTTATGGTAAATCAGAAGTCTATCAAGGGGCAAAGGGGATTTATTTTCCTCTAGCCAATGCCGTCAAAATATCAAAACTCAATAACTTGAGTCAGGGGCTATGACCCACTTGATATGGTGAGCTTGACTCTCGTAGAAGGACACTCAATAATACGAAGTTCTTCAATCGAAGCTGCAAATTCTGACATTTTCTTGTTTACCCCGCGAGATCCTTGAAAATATTGCATACATATATCATACATATCAAGGTGCCGGTGTTTGAAAAGTATGATGGGGTCTCATTTCCCAAAATACACCTCTAATCGTATGTGAGGAAGATTCATCCTCACACTGCTGACAAGGACTTATGGGTCCACTTATTTCAAGATAGTCTGTCCGAAACTCAATTGGAATGGTTCTATTAGCTGGAAAGGACCAACATCCGTAATTGGGAAGACCTGGCTGTTGCTTTCTACAAGCAGTATCAGTACAACGCAGACCTTGATCCCACCCGTACACAACTCTAAAGTATGGCTATGGGTTCGAGCGAGGGCTTTAAAGACTACACTCAGAAGTGGAGAGACTTAGTAGGAATAGTCCAGCCTCCCATGGCTGATAGGGAACTAGTGGATATGTTTCTAGGTACCCTCTCTGGTCCATTTTTCAATCACCTGATTGGTAGCTCCTCTGCCGGCTTTACTGAATTGATCTTGACGGGGGAAAGAGTGGAAGATGGAATTAGGAGTGGTAAGATCCAAAAGGATGCATCCTCCATTACAGTAAGGAAGCCATTTGTTGGGAAGAAAGTGGTTAGTGTTGTGTACAATCAAAGGAATCAGGACCGAACTGAACGCCGTCCGGCGGTATGGGCTGTTATGATCTCTAAACTTGTACATATTCAGCAAAGGAACAATCAGCCTAGAACAGAAAGGTCGGAATGACAATTTACCCGGATAAATATGATAATGTCTCAAGTCTTTCCACATTTACTGAAGTCTAATCTGGTAACTTTGAAGGAAGCTCCGAAGAATCCCAACACTGCCTCTCCCCGCTACAATCTAAATGCTCGCCGTGCTTATCATTCAAAAAGTCTAGGTCATGATACAAACGACTACTGGGCTTTGAAAAACAAGGTGAAAGACCTTCTCGAGGCGAAGGAAATTGAATTTGACGCCCCTGAGATTCCAAATGTTATCACTGCTCCTATGCCCAAACACGACCGTGGTGTTAACACTATTGAAAATGATATGTTTGTTACTGTCGTTGATGAACTTGTTACTCCTCTCCTGACCGTTAAGTGGAGCTTATTGAAAGCCGGTTTATTTCCGGGTTGTGGCGAAGGTTGCCACTTCTATTTATCTCTACCGACTGGTTATCAGTTGTTGAAGGTAGGTGTTCAGTGCCTGATGGATGATAGAGAGATTTTGTTTAAGAAGACTCCCGTTCCAACCATTTCTTGCAAGGACATTTTAATAATAACCATTTCCGCCAATCCTCCCAGGGTCTCCACCAAAAGACTCGTCAGGATTACATCTGTTCCGAAGGTGACTCCACTGATAATTACTATGCCAGGGCTAATCCCATACTCCTCGTACAAAAATGTTCCCTGGAACTATGGGGGTGACATCTACTACCACGACGTCAGGCAAGTCCTGTTGGTTGTTGAAGACCAGGTTTCTGAGAATGTAGATCCCGACATTGACAACATTGTTGGAACCATTAAAATAACAGAAAGTTGAAGAGTGTTCTCCCCTGAGATTTCTCCTCCAAGAGCTGTTACTGGTCATGTGATCATTCCTACTTTTATTCCTGCTGATACTACTACTGCAACTCCTGTGATTACCCCCTGTTGACACCCCTATCACCGAGTCTACCGAGACTCGGGGCAAGGACATATTGGTTGAGCATGTTCAGACGAAGGCGCATTCAGTATCTATCCCAGAGGCTTCCAAGAAGGAGATGGAAGAAATTTTGAAAATTATAAAGAAGAGTGACTACAATGTAGTCGAGCAGCTGGGGCAGACCCCTTCCAAGATTTCTATTCTAGCCTTACTGTTGTGCTCGGAAGCTCATGCGAAGGCTTTGGTGAAATTTCTTAAAACTGCCCATGTGTCACAGGAAACCTCTACTGACCAATTCGAAGATTGTGTGTGATATGGTGGGAGAACTGACTTGGGATATTTTGCATTTTATCGCAAATGTTGCAGTTAGCAAGAGCCGCCACCGACTTTTCTTTTATCCAAAAGGAAAGGCTGAAAAGAGCATGAAAGACCTTTGAGATTGTTTCTTGAGTTCGAGGGGTAGATTATGAAAAGGGAAGGTATTAGCACCCTTTTCATCCATATTTATCTATGGGATCTTAGTTGCTTTCTAGATCACTTGCTTTTGTTTGAAAATGTACTTTGTGTGGTTTTTGAAAGTATTTTGAAAAGGCGTCTTCATTTAGGAAAACTTTGTAATAGTTCTTGTTCGTAAGAACGCATAAAAAGTGTTGATCTTTTGAAAATGTTTCAAGTTTGGAAAATGTTTTGAAAGTGTTTTTGAAAGTGTTGGTGTTTGTTTTGAAAATAAACAAGTGTGTTTGATTTGAAATTGAGCAAACAAATAAGGAACAATCTACCTACTCAAAAGTCTTAGTTCATTTCTTCATTTCCTTTGACATTGTTATCTTACCATTGATTTGGTAAGAAGCCTTATCTTTGGATGTAAAGGGACGAGCGTGGATCATCGTATAGCCATGATAGCAATGTTATAAGATATCTTAGCATTTCTCTTTGAGGGACTAAGATCATTTTTGAAAGGCAACTTTGATAGCGTCATCGAGAGACTATGATCTTGTATTTTTTGATTGCTTTGCTAAGATATCCCACATGCATAACATGGCCATTTTTGTAAGGCAACAAAGTGGAATTACCCTAAGAGTGTAAGTGTGCAAATGTGTTTGATTTACATGCTTGTTTATCTTGAATTAGGGTTTGCTAACTTGTTTATTTTAGTCTTTCCATACAAACCCTAATTTACTAGCATTTATATAAAGCGATAAATTGCGGAAAGTAAAAATACTAAGCTATTACATCATTAGGGGAGGGGGTATACAAATTTAAAAATGGGGATTTTGCAATAAAATTAAATCTAATTAACTATTACAATCATATTGAATATTGTACAAAATTGAAAAGAAAATAATGCAAGAACGTAAATGGAAAAAGAAATGATTTTTGTTTGTTTTTTGAATGAAAGGGTTTTGTCTTGACCTAATTAAAGAAAATGATTAATGAAAATTAAATAAACTTAACTTAAACTAATTAAGAAAAGAAAATAATATAATAATTAATCCTAAGTCTAAATATTAATTATTAAAAAAAGAAATTAATTTATTAAAAGAAAATGTTTTTTAGTCTTTTTGTTTTTTATAAATGAAATAAATAAGGTGGGAAAATAATAATAATAGTTTTGGATTTTTGCTTAGTAAAGATGAAAATAATATTAATAATAATAATAATAATAATAATAATAATAATAATAATAAAAATATTAAATAAAATAAAAATATAATGAAAAATAAAATGAAAAATGAAATAATAAAGAAAAAATGGGCCAGGGGTGTAAAAGTAGTCAGGGGTTAGCAAAAGAAAAAAAAGGAAAAACCCATCTGTTTAGAGGCCCAACGCCTGTTTCAAACAAAAAAATGGAATAAAAATATGAAAAAGAGCCAAAAGGGTACCACTGGGGCTCGAACCCATATCCCAAAGGTGACAGACAGGCGCTTTAACCACTGAGGTGGTGATACATCCGTTAACTTAAACAAAACAATAAATATGTGACATAAGTTTTACCCTGAATGTAACTTCATCTTCAACCTCTAGCCAGAGAACCTGTAACTCATTCATTTCTCATCCATTCACAAAACTTCCAACATCAAACTTGTTAGAAATTTCCTCACGATTATGAATATGTAAATAACTTAATCTAATTCTCAAAGATGAGCATGAATTTCTAACAGTACCAAATTTTGACCTAAATATTTTCAGAGGTTCAAACTCAAAATTCTCCCCACTCAAGCAACATAGATGAAATTTATGGACATGTATAGTTTTAGGGCAATGATATCTACATTTTATCTTCACAAATACAAGCCTAACAATGCCTAAATGAGAAGATAGAAGTTCAAGAAAAATACTTCAAAATTGGAAATCGTGAAATGAGTTTGAGCTTGATTCAAGCTGCTGCAATGATCAATTTAGCTTCCTTGAGTCTCTAGGAAGCTAATGAAATGCTTAGCTTGAGTTGAGAGTGGCTGGAATGGTCTGGAGAAGTCCAAATGCAATGCTCAGTTTTTGGCTATGGAAGTTGATGAAGATGATGTTACAGTCGTGTAATAGGGTGTGGGATGGTTTATATTTTATGTAAGGAAGCTTTAGAAACTAAAAGGCCAAAGAACGCACGAGGTAAATGGAAGTTTGAAGTTCAAAGTCAGAAACTGTGCAACAGTGAAGTTTTTGGGAAATTTTTTATTTGAGGGAGTTTGGGAGTGTTTAAGGGTGTTAATGCTCGTGTCCTTGCTTGCAAATAACTTGTATAGTTATAAGCAAGAGGTCTTAGGGTTTGAAGTTGACAAATCCGTGAGATATAAAGTTATGGCTATGTTACTTGATTTTGAAGAAAAGTGGGGAAAACAAGTTTCAATGTGTTGTACAAGCATGGTTTGAGTTGGTAGGAGGTTCTAGCCATGTTGATTTTGGTTTTTGACTTTGCTTGTGTTCAGATGAAACAAGTTAGGAGCTCTATGCATTGACTTTGTGATTAAAGTCACTTTTCCAAAATGGAAGTGTGAACTTTGTTCCATTAATGGAATAATCACTTGGAAAATGACTCAAGCACTTGGATCATAGCATAAATAGTTATGTAATCTTCTGATTATGGATATATTTAGATTTTAGAAGCCTGCAAAGTAAGATTTATGCAGCATGGGTGTGGATTGGATCAAATGTTCATCATGAAAATGACTTAAAAAACAAGTTTGAAACCCTAACTTCTTGCCTTCGATTCTCTTAGCTCAAGCATGACCTCAATGAGTTCTTGTACATTTTGGAAATCTTGTAGCATCCTCTACAACCTTTATGTTGGAAATTTTTGAAGATTCATCTTGGAACTATGTGAAAAATTTCCATGAAGTTAGGTCAAAATCCTGCCTAAACTAGGGCAAAATTTCACTAAGTTTCCAAGTTTCATGAACATGTATTCACAAAATCATAACTTGAAATCGATGCATTTCTAGGAGAAGATATGTTATACAATGTTTTATATCTCATTGAGATTTACAACTTTCATGTTGGAAGTTTCCTTTAAATCATCTTGCATCATGGTGAAAAGTTTGCTCAAAGTTGTGAAAAAAATATGAAGTTTTCAACACTTAGAAAAATTTCTAAGTTTAGAAATCTTGACTTTTTGATTTCTTGATGAAAAAGTTTCATATTTTGACATGTTTTGATGAATTGTGATCTTTGGCACTTGATTTTGACTAAAAAGTCAAAGTTTGTCTTTTCAGTGTATAGTTGACTTTGGATTAGTTGACTGAAAATTCATCTGTCAATGAATCAATCTTGAGAGATGTTTTGAGCCATGCCATTAGGTCAAAATGATGCATTTGAATCCTTGAGATCATAACTTAAACCAATCAATCATTTGCTAGGTCAAAAATCAAAAATTGCACCTTCTTAGTTAAAACCCTAATTTTGACCATTTTGCCCTTTTGATGATCTGATCAAATTTCTTGAGGAATTGGGATCCAAACTTTATCAAATGACATATATGAGTTCACAATGTTGACATGGTTAAAAAAATTATGAAGTTTGACTGTAAATTGACCATAATTGACTTTTTCCCCAATACAGTTGATTCTAGGTCAACTGATCAATTGACTGAGCAAAAATGTGATCCAAGACTTGAAACTTGACATGAGAAATCTTGAGGGTCCAAAATGATCCATGAAATTCATATGGGTCATTAAAGTCCATTTATCCTTGTGTAATCCCAAACCCTAATTTTCAGTCATCAGTGCTTAAGGAGGTGTCTTGAGTTGATCAACCCTAGTGCAGTCTTGAACCAAAGGAGATCTTGTGAGAGATTACTTGATAAATGAGAGGGAAAATTTTGGGGTACAACAACTTCCCCTGTTCAATCTTCTTAAACCTGAAGAGTTAGATTGGCGGATCCTCCATTCGTGACTTGAAGGTGGAAGATGATTGAACACTCGAGTGCCCAGAAATTTGCACTCGAAGATGGATTGGGAATGGGCTTATATATGACATTTGGAGGAATGTCAGTAAAGACTAGAAGAAAAATAAACTTAAATCTTTGGTCGATTTATGCTAGAACTTGATTTTTTACCTGTGAGAAAAAGGTTAGTCAAATGCAGATGTATGCATGAGATCATGCTAAATGCATTTTGTATGTATATGCTATGATGTATGAATGTGAGATGTATGTTTGTCCGAGAAAATAAATCCCTGACTATTGTTGAGGAGTTCCTGGGAAGTTGAACCCCGGATCGCTGTTGGGGGTGAAGATTATATATATCTTCAAACTTGTTGAAAGGATGCTTTCGCTGTGGAATATCTCTTGAATGCTAGCTGTTATCTGGTCGGATCCAGGCTTCACAATTTGCTAAGGATGAGGAAGTCAACTGCTATCTAGTCGGATCCATGCTTCACTATAACTTACTGGGGAAGAATAAATTAACTATTATCTGGTCGGATTCAGGCTTTGCAGAAAATTTCTTGAAGTTGAATTGTTATCTGGTCGGATCCAGGCTTCACAACAACTTGTTGGGGATAAGGAAGTTAACTGTTATTTGGTCGGATCCAGGCTTTGCAGTAACTTGCAATGGTAACTACTATCTGGTCGGGTCCAGGCTTCATGGTTTTGGAAAAGTTATACTATTATCTGGTCGGGTCCAGGCTTCATAGTGTCTCTCTGGGGACCATAGCTAGTTGTTATTTGGTCGGGCTCCAGGCTTCACAATAACTTGCTTGAATAGACGAAATTGAGCTGATATTTGGTCGGGTCCAGGCTTTACAGTAACTTAATGATATTGAAATGCTATTTGGTCGGGTTCCAGGCTTTGCATATTTCTGAGATGGATAAGGTTAATTGTTATCTGGTCGGGCACAGGTTTAACGATAAACTGCTTGGGGGTTTAGTTGTTATCTGGTTGGATTCCAGGTTTCACAATGAATTTCTGAGGGTAATTGCTATCTGGTCGGATCCAGGCTTCATAATAACTTGTTGGGGTAGAGGAAAACTCTACTAGGGAAAAGAAATTAAACCTGGTTTGGTTGAGTCCAGGTTCTCATATATCTTGAAGAGTTAAACTATTATCTGGTCGGGTCCAGGCTTAATAGTACTTGGAAGGTTTTCACTGTTATCTGTTCGGGTCCAGGCTCTATAGTGACTTGAGTAGTTGACTATTATCTGGTCGGAACCAGGCTTCATTGTAGTTTGAAAGTTATACTAATATCTGGTCGGGTCCAGGCTTCATAGTAGCTTTTGGAGATAGTAAAGGTTTTGTTGATGACTTTATTGGGGATTAGGGGTTATGGCCCTATGATTTGCAATAGTCTGAAAGGAAAACTCAAACTGGAGAATGTGGACTTAGTTAGGGAAGACAGATTCAGCTTGGGGAGATATACTCTGCTTGGGGAGGGTATACTCGGCTGGGGATACCAGGCTTAGCTGGGGAGGATAGACTATGCCGGGGGAGTACAGACTCGGCTCGGGAGGATAGACTAAGTTGGGGAATTTTGTGATTCCTTGATTGTTGTATGTTGGGGAAATAAACCCTGTTGATGAATATTCGATGAACTGTTGACGAAGTGAGTTCTTTGAGGAAGAGATCCACAAGGTTTATACTTGTAAGATTCAACTTAGCTGGGGAGAGAGCTGCCAAGAGATTGAGACTCTGGCTGGAGATTATCCTATGCAAAGAGACTTCGCGGGTAACTCTGTTGAGGATTAGTTTACCGTTTTGTAGGGGATAATGTTAATGAAAATAACTCTGTGGGGATATTCCATATACATTAAAGATATGATTTGATACTGTTTAGCAGGACACATGTTCCAAATAGCTTTAATTATGTCCATATGCATATGTTCAATTTTAGTCATTGATCAAATTTGCATTCAAAGCAAAAACATAAAGTTTGCACTTCAAAGTATATTTGTATTGATATTTTTCCCATGAATAGGCATTTTTTGTACAAAGAGACGGAGATCCTAGTAAGAGGAAATCTTTGAAAGGAAAACAAATATTGAAAACAAAAACAAATAGCCATGCGAAATGATCTCATTGCATTCCAACTCTACTATTGCCCCAATGTCTTCAAATGTCCCTTTCCGTTGACAGTCTCCATTGTTGACCAATAGTAGCCAGCTCTTAAGATTTTCTTGTCCATCGTATGTCCACTTGAGTGAGTTCCAAAGAGACCATCATGCATGTCTCCATAATTTCCTCTGCCTTATTCTTGTCTACACATCGGAGTAGAGTAGAATCATGGTTGCGCTTGTACAATATTCTGTTGTTTAGGAAGAATTTGGCTGAAAATCTTCGTAAGAACTTTCTGTCATTGATGAATGCTCCCTCAGGATACTCTTGTGCTTCAAGATATCTCATCCCCTCATGGTACCATGGCTTTTCAGTGTCAGTGTCAAGCTCACAGCAGTGTGTAGGCTCGTCGAATCGCTTAATTATAATCATAGGTGCTTCTTTGTCCCATCTGACCTTGAACATTGAAGACATGGTTGTTAAGGCGTCGGCTAGATGATTTTCTTCCCTAGGGAAATTCTCAAAGGTGATCTCTTCGAAGTAAGGAATTAGGGATAACACAAGTCCATTTTAAGCGATGAGATTAGGATGTTTAGTGTCCCAATATCATTTTACTTGACTAATAACTAGAGATGAATCCTCAAACACATTCAAATGCTTGATCCTTAAGTCAATGGCAGCTCTCAGACCCAAAATGCACACTTCGTACTCAGCCATATTGTTCGTGCAATCGAAGCATAATCTGGCAGTGAAAGGAGTGTGGCAACCTTCAGGGGAGATGATCACAACACCAATTATGTTACCCAAAGCATTGGAAGCCCCATTGAAGACCATAGTCCATCGAGATCCTTGTTCAGGTCCATCATACGGTCCATGTTTCGCATGGTCGGTCACCAACATGATGTTCTCATCTGGGAAGTTAAAGTTCATGGACTGATAATCATCAACAACTTGATGGGCCAAATGATCTGCTAGTATGCTTCCTTTGATGGCCTTTTGTGTCGTGTATTGAATGTCGTACTCAGTCAAAATCATTTTCCACCTGGCTATCCTTCCGGAGAGGGAAGGTTTCTCGAAGATGTACTTGATTAGGTCCATATTAGAAATCAACAGAGTCGTATGCGTCAACATATACTGTATTAGCCGGCGAGCAGCCCATGCCAGAGCGCAGGAAGTTTTCTCGAGCAGTGAATATTTGGTTTCACAGTCAGTAAACTTTTTGCTCAGGTAGTAAATAGCATGCTCTTTTCGGCCAGACTCGTCATGTTAGCCCAAAACACACCCCATAGAGTTCTCTAGTACTGTCAAGTACATAATCAAGGGTCTTCCTTCAACTGGAGGAATGAGAATAAGAGGCTCTTGTAGATATTCTTTGATTTTGTCGAAGGCAGCTTGGCATTCATCATTCCATCTGACTAACTGATCTTTCTTCAAGATTTTGAAGATTGGCTCACAAGTAGCAGTCAATTGTGATATGAAGCGAGCAATGTAATTGAGATGACCCAAGAATCCTCTAACTTCCTTTTCAGAATGAGGCACTGGCATTTCTTGGATGGCCTTTACCTTGGCAGGATCAACTTTAATGCCTTTATTGCTGACAACAAAACCTAAAAGCTTTCCAGATCGTACTCCAAATGTGCGCTTGTTTGGGTTTAACCTCAACTTGTACTTTTTCAGCCTCTCGAATTGTTTATACAGGTGATCAAGATGTTCCTCTTCATTTTGTGATCTGGAAATCATATCATCCATATAGACCTCTATTTCATTATGAATCATGTCATGAAACAAAGCTACCATAGCCCTTTGATATGTTGCCCCTGCATTCTTCAATCCGAACGGCATGACCTTGTAGCAGAAGGTGCCCCATTGCGTAACGAAAGTAGTCTTCTCCATGTATTCCGGAGCCATCCTTATCTGATTATAGCCAGAGAAACCATCCATAAAAGATAAGACTTTATGCTGAGTAGTATTATCGACTAAGACGTCAATGTGTGGTAGAGGGAAGTCATCCTTGGGGCTTGCCCTATTCAGATCCCTATAGTCTATGCACATTCGAACTTTTCCATCCTTCTTTAGCATTGGTACCACATTGGAAACCCATTGGGGATAGTATGTCACAACTAGGAACCCTGCATCAAACAGTTTCATTACTTCAGCTTTGATCTTCTCAGACATATCAGGCCTCATGCGACGAACCTTTTGTTTGACAGGAGGACAATCTTCCTTTGTCGGCAGACGATGAACTACGATGTCAGTATCCAACCCTGGCATATCTTCATAAGACTAAGCAAACACTTCCACATAATCATGCAACATCTAAACTAACCTTCTCTTGACACTGCTTTCCAAGTTAGCACCGATCTTGATTTCCTTCTTGTCTGTCTCAGTACCCATATTGATGACTCCAACTGACTCTTCGTGCGGCTGAATAGCTTTTTCCTCTTGTAATAGAAGTCTGGCTAGTTCTACTGGTATTTCACATTCTTCCTTGCCTTCTTCTTCGGCTTGGTTAATTGGACATTCAAAGTTATAGTCGGCAACAATAGAGTCTTTAGAAATAAGATCTGGAGTGGATGAGGACCTGCAAGAGTGTGTGTGTGCATGTAAGATACATGGCTAATTTAAAAAATGTATTTGAAGGAAAAGAAAGACAATGAGCATAAAGATTTGAATGCAAAAGAGTCCAATGATTTATATTGAATGATCATATGATTAGATGAACATAAATAAAACCCTTGACAAATGGACCAAAGTGCCCCGGGCCAGACACACGGCTTAAAAGTCATTGTTAAATAATACAGACAAAATGTTCTTGAATTTAAAGAAAAGCAATAACAAGTAGATTACTCCTCAATGAAGGAGATGGGCATGAAGTCCTTGGCATGCCAATTCTTCAGCTCCATTGTAGTAGGATACACCCAATCTTCAAATGCAGCTTCTTCATCAGAATCACCTATAGTGTTAACTTCATGTCTTCCAATGCGGAGAGGTGGCTTTCCTACACGCGCACGCCTCACTTCCTTTTGAGATTTGACGGTGAATCCCAAACCAAACTTGTCCGCTTTGAATGGGATATTGAGGAGTTCCCCCAAGTATCACAGTTTCCTTCTTCAATTGCAGCATGAGCATCTTTGACTGAAACCATATTCAGAACGACTTTGACAACTTTGGATTTATCTGAGTAACATTTGGTAGAAGTAACCATTGGCGGTACAACTTCAAAGTCTTGACACAAGGTCTCAATGAATTCTCCATCCATATCTATGTACTTGAACGAGTTGAGGTGACTTACCATAAACTCTTCTTCTCCATATACGGTGACAATTCTTCCCTTGACTGGATATTTGAGTTTCTGATGGAGAGTTGAGGTTACTACCCCAACTTTATGGATCCAAGGACGACCCAACAAACAAGAATAGGCAGGACGGATGTCCATGATGTAGAATATGGAGTTGAATATTTGGCAGCCCACCTTGATTGGAAGATCTACCTCCCCATGAACTGTTCTTTTTGATCCATCGAAGGCCCTTACAATGATATCACTTGGCTTTAAAACTAAACCCTCACAGTCCAAACGATCTAACTACCCCTTGGGTAACACATTTAGAGAAGAACCGATGTCGACTAGAACATGTGCTAGGGTGGTCCCTTGCACTTGACAGAAACATGTAGAGCTTTATTATGATTCTTCCCAAGCGGTGTTAAGTCAGCATCTGAAAATCCCAAGCCATTATCAGCCGTTAAGCTAGCCACACAATTCTCAAATTGGTTCGTTGTGGTCTCATGAGGGACATGAGCCTTTTTCAAGAACTTGATTAATGTTCGAGCATGGGCATCGGAACAGGGTAGTAATGACAAAATAGAAATCTTAGAAGGGGTTTGCCCCAACTGTTCCACAATCTTAAAGTCGCTCATTTTTATTATCTTTAAGATCTCGTCCATCTCACGAGCGAAGGGTTTTCCATCAGCAACGTACTTTGCAGGTATTTCTGTCACGACAGGCTCAACAACCTTCTCCTTCCCTCTCGTATCAGTACTTGGTTTGGCAGCAGTAATGCAGATGAGCGCCTTTGTAACAATTGGTTGTGAGATATTAGGTGGAACTATTCTCCTAATTCTGGTTACTTTGCTTGATCCAGTTATGTTACTAACATCATCAGCTTTTTCTTCTTCGATCCAAGTGTCTTGTTTAATCGCATGATAAAACACCTCAGCACCATAGTTCCATGGCACTGCCTTGTTTGAAGAATAGGGAATTGGTTTGAGATTGGTAATTATTAAGGGAGCAACAGTTGGTTTGTTTGAAATCCTAATAGGACCTTTGGAGGTGATCCTAAGAGGCTTGTTTGATATGGTAATAATGGATAGATCTTCACATTTGTTAGTCAAACTTTTGGTAAGCGGAGTCTTCTCAAATAGAATTTTGTGGCTATCCATCAAGCGTTGTATGCCTTCCTTTAGCCCTTCGCATCCATTGAGTTGTTTGGTACAACAAACACAGTCTTTCACACAACCAAGGAAGATCCCGGCTTTCAACAAATTCTTTTTGATGATATTCAGCGGAGTGGTCAAGTCTTCAACAGAAGCAACAAAATTTGTATCTTCAACAACATTAACACCCTTGCCATGATTTGGCATAGGCGCGGTGATTACATTCAGAGTTGGAGGAGGATCATACTCAATAGTCTTGTTATCAATCAAATCTTAGATTTTATTCTTAAATGCCCAACACTGGTCAGTCTCATGCTCGGGGTTGTTTGAGTGGTAAGCACATTTAGCGTTCGGATTATACTTTGGTGAAGAGGTATCTGGGTTGGCAGGAGGATCGCACAATGTCACTAAATTAGCCTTGAAAAAATGTTGAAGGGCTTGAGATAGTGACATGCCTAATCTCGTAAATTATCTTCTCAGAGTTTCAAAATGTTGATGATTAGCAGATGGTCTTTGAGTAGGAGTTGGATTGGAGATTCAGACAACGTTAACAGACAGATGGATGATCATTCTTCTTGGTACGGGCCCTTTCCCCGTACACAACATTGATTTCCTTCTTTGCAGCTGTTGTACCCCAAAATTTGCCCTCTCACTTATCAAGAATTTGCTCACAAGATCTCTTTAGCTCAAGACTGCACTAGGGTTTGACCAGCTCAAGACTCCTCCTTAAGCACTGATGACCAAAATTAGGGTTTGAGATTTCACAAGGATTTTTGAACTTCCAATTCCCCATATGACTTTCATGGATCATTATGGACCCCCAAGATCACTCATGTCAAGTTTCAAGCCTTGGATCACATTTTTGCTCAGTCAATTGAGCAGTTGACCTAAAATCAGCTGTATTAGGGAAAAAGTCAACCATGGCCAATTTACAGTCAAACTTCATAATTTTTTATCCACATCAACATTTTAAACTCATATGTATCATTTGATCAAGTTTGTACCATAATTCCTCAAGAAATTTGATCAAACCTCCAAAAGGGCAAAATGGTCAAAATTAGGGTTTTGACTGGGAAAGGGCAATTTCTGATTTTTGACCTAGAAAATGGTCAATTGGTTTAAGGCATGATATCAAGAGTCCAATTGAATCATTTTACCTAATGACATGGTTTTAAACATTGCAAGTCCATTGAATTGACAGATGAATTTTTCAGTCAACTGGTCAAAAGTCAACTGTATACTGAAAAGTCAAACTTTGACTTTTTGGTCAAATTCAAGTGCCAAAGAGCAAAATTCATCCAAACATGTAAAAACATGAAACTTATTCATCAAGAAATCAAAAAGTCAAGATTTCATTTTGAAAAGTCAAAATTTCTAAACTTAGAAATTTTTCTAAGTGTTGGAAATTTCATGTTTTTTCACAACTTTGAAAAAAAATTTCACCATGATGCAAGATGATTCAAGAGAAACTTCCAACATGAAAGTTTTAGATCTCCATGAAATCTACAACTTTTCTGCACACAACTTCTTCTAAAAGTGCTTGGATCTCAGGTTCTAATTTTAAGAACATGTGGTCATGAAACAAAACACTTATTGAAATTTTGCCCTAATTTGGTCAGGATTTTGACCTAACTTCATGACACTTTTTCATATAGCTCCAAGGGGAATCTTCAAAATAAATTCAAATATGGGTTGTAGATCACATTGCAAGCTTCCCAAAATGTCTAAGAACTCCTTGAGATCATTCTTGAGTAGGGAGAATTGAAGAGATGAAGTTAGAGTTTTATCACTTTAATTACAAGTCATTTTAGTGATGAACAAAATTCAAATTCAAACTATGTTGCATAAACACTACTTTGCAGGCCTCAAACTTTTTAGGCACTCCATAATTAATGGTTTACACAGCTGTTAGAGGCCTCACTTCAAGCATTCAATGCATGGACATGCTTTATATCCATTTTTGGAAGAAAGTTCACATTGCCATTTTGATAAAGTGACTTTTTGTACAAAACTTGTTGTTGAGCCTTGCACTTGTTCTCTTTTGATAAAAAAAGTCCTATAACTCATGAGAAATGTTTCAAACACTTACAATCACCCATCCCATGCTTGTACCTCTTCTTGAAACTTGTTTCCCTCTTTTCTTCAAAATCAAGTAACCTAGCCAAAAGCTAGGAACTTGTACTTCTGATTGTCCAAAGCTCTCAAACACTTTTTTTTATAGATACACAAACCATTTTGACACAAACACACGAATGCTCAAGCCTTGAAAGAACCTAGAACTCAGAATCATACTTCATACTTCCATTTTCACACAAACTGACCAAAAACATAAAACTCACAATCTACTCGTGCGTTTCTTGGCCTTTTTGTTTCTAAAGCTTATAAACATCATATAGATTTGACCCCACACCCTATTATAGAATTGTAACACCATTAACACCATCCTCCATTTTCAAAAACTTAGCTCTGCACATTGACTTCTCCAGACCATTTCATCCATCCATTGTTCAAGCTAATGATTGTATTAGCTTCCTGGGACCTCAAGGAAGCTAACCTAATCATAACCATCACTTGAAACAAGCTTAAACTCCAAACACGATTTCCAATTTTGAGGTTAGTTTTCTCAACTTTGAACTCTTCATACAGGCATCATCGATGATTTATTTATGAACAAAACATGTAGATATCATTTCCCTAAAGCTAACCATGTCCATAGTTTCCATTAATTTTGCTTGAGCTTAGAGAATTTTGAAATTGAAATTTCTGAGATTTTTAGGGTTCATATTAGGGCCATTAAAATTCATGCTTATCTTTGATCTATAGTTTTAATGCTTTACATTTCTGAAACCGTGAGGAAATTTGCTACAAGTTTCATGTTTATAGTTTTCATTTTTGATGAGAAATAAGCAAGTTACAGTTGGTCTGGATGGAGGTTGAAGATGAAGTCATCAGGGTGCGTTTTGCCTCATATATTTATTAATTTCCCTATGTTAACGGATGTATAGCCACCCCAGTGGTAGAAGCGCGCGCCTGTAACCTTTGGGACCTGGGTTCGAGCCCCAGTTGTACCCTTTTGCATTTGTTTTACATATTTTGCATTCCTGACTTTTTTGCAAGCGTCTGGGCCTTATTGGGCTTGTATTGTTTTTTTTTTTTGCTTACTAACCCCCTTGTAGGCTGTTTGCACCCCTGGCTTAAGTTTATTTTTCTTTCTTTTTTATTTCATTTTTATTTTCTTAATATATTTTCTAAATACTAAAAAAAATCATAAAAATACAAAAATAATAGATTTATATTTTTTGGCTTAGTTTATTTTATTTTTCTCACAAAAAATATTTTATTTAACTATACTTTATTTATTTTTTACAAATTATCTTATAAATTAAAATTAAAATTAGGTTATTATTTATTTTCTTTCACACTAATTAAAATATATTATTTTTGATATAAAAAAGACTAAAAATATTCCATAATACTATAAATTATTTTCAAGACAAAAATACCAAAAAAAACACTTTTCTCATAAACTTATTTTCTTTTATTTTAATTAATGAATTAGGGTTTTGTTTAAAAATCTTTTCTTAGCAAATTTAGGATTTACTTTTTATTAATTATTTTCTTTAATTAATTAGGTTAAGACAAATTCCCTTTTTCTCATAAAAAACAAACAAATATCCACTTACTTCACATTTTACATTTTTGTACATTTATTTATTTTGTACATTGTATTCATTTAAATCCTTGCATATTTGTACCAATTTAATATGGTTGTAATAGACTAACTAGGTTTACATTCATACAATCCCCTTTCAATTTGTACACCTCCCTCCCACAAATATTGTAATAGCGTAGTAACTTTAAATTCCGCAATTTATCACTTTTATATATAACATGCTAGTAATTAGAGTTTGTATGGAAAGACTAAAACTAATACTTAGAAAATCCTAATTCAAGACAAAAACAAGCATGAAAATAATACACTTGTACACAAGCACCCCTAGGGTTATTCCACTTGGTTTCCTTATACAAAATGGCCATATTATGCATGTGAGGTATCTTAGCCAAAACAAGCAAATACAAGATCATAGTCCCTCGATCACGCTATTTAAGTTTCCTTTCAAATGATCTTAATCCATAAAGAGAATGCTAAGATACTTTACAACATTGCTAATCATGGTTATACAATGACCCACGCCCGTCCCGTTTACATCCAAGTATGGGGTTGCTTACCAAATCATTGGTAAGATAACAATGTCAAAGGAAAAGGAAATGAACATGAAAGACTTTTGAGTAGGTAGAATGTTCCTAGCTACTTTCTCCATTTCAAAACAAAAAAACATCCTTGCTATTTTCAAAACAAACACCTACACTTTCAAACATCTTACAAACTTGAAAGCATTTTCAAAAGATCAAACATCTTTGTATACGTTCTTAGAAACAAGAATCATTACAAAGAGTGCCTAAACAATGGCCTCTTTACAAAATACTTTCAAAAAACCACACAAAGCATGTGATACGGTGGGAGAACTGACTTGAGGTTTTGCGTTTATTTTCGCAAATGTTTCGGTTGAGCAAGAGTCGCCACCGACTTTTTATTTTATCCTAAGGAAAGGTTAAAAAGCACAGGAAAAACCTTTAATATGTTTTCGTGGGTTCGAGGAGTAGATTATAGAAAGGGAAGGTATTAGCACCCTTTCTATCCATGGTTATCCATGGGCTCTTAGTTACTTGCTTAGATCACTTGTCTTTGCTTTTCAATTGTTTGAAATGGTGCTTTGTGTGTGTATGGTTTTGAAAATGTTTTGAAAATGTTTTGAAAAAGATGCCTTGTCTAGGCAACCATTGAAACAATTCTTTACTCGAATGTTTTACAAAGGTGTTTGTCTTTTTGAAAAGATGTTTCAATGTTTTTTGAAAGTTTATTTTGAAGTTGTGTTGTGATGTGTGTTTTGAAAAATGGCAAGGATTGTTTTGCAAGATTGATCAAGTAACCAAGAGCTATCTACCCTAAATTTCTCAAAGATCGTTCTCATGTTTTAACCTTTTTAACAATGTTGTTTCACCATTGTATTTGGTGAACAACCTTGTGTTAGGATGTTAACGGGACGGGCGCGGGTCATCGTTTAGACCATAGAGGCAATAGTGCCAAGTATCTTTGGCAATTTTCTCAAGGGACTTGATCATTTTAGGAAACTTGATAGCGTCATCGAGGGACTATGACCATTTGATTTGTTTTTGTTTTGCCAAAGACACTTAACATGCAACCATGGCCCATTTTTGAAGGCAACAAGTGGAGTAACCCTAAGGGTGCAAGTGTGCATTGTGTTTGTTTTTCATGCATGTTTATCTTGAATTAAGTCAAGTTATTTGTTGGTTTTATTTGCATACAAATCCTAGGTCTATCATGGCATAATTTGGAGACTTTTAAATGTGCGAGAATTTAAAGTCCTAAATTATTACAACATGATTATGGGGATGGAGAAACAAGTTTGAATTTGGGGGATATTTGACAAGGAAATAAAATCTAAGTTATTACAACCATATCGAAGGTATAGTATACAAATATTTAATTGTACAATATTTAAGTGAATACAATAAATATACAAAATGTATTATGCACAAAAATGATTTTTGTTATGTATGTAAAAAATTTTCATGTTTGAAGTATAAACAAAATAAGAAAAAGTAATTTTTTGATTATTTTTATGGTTTAGGGCAAAACCCTAATTTTCAAGTAAATAGTATTTATTTATTAATTATGTACAATATATATTAATTTATACAAAAAAAAATAAAAAGTATATTGTAAAAAAGTATTTTTGATGTCAAATATTAAATAAAAATAAAAATGTATTATTTCTCTATTCTTGTCCTAAATATTTAATAAAATATGTATATGTATATTTATATATATTTAATATGCTAAATATGTACAAAAAATAAAATATTAATTATTTACAAAAAAATGTATATTTTAGAAAATGTTTTCAAAATGTAAATAAAAATAATAACTAAAAAAAGATAAATATTTTGTATTATTTTCTAGGGTTTTAAATAAAAAGGAAATATATTTATTTACATACATATATTCTAATAAAACAAATAAATGCCAAATAAATATAAAAAAAATGTGGAAAAATATTTTTAGTATTTTTTATGTTTAGACAAAAAATATAAAATCAGATCAAAAAGAAAAATGCAAAAATGACAAGTATTTCACATAATGGGCCAGGGGGGGTGCAAATGGAAAAAAGAGGTGCAAAAAGTAAGTTGACTCAGGCCCAGCCCAAGTCAACTCTGTCTTCAACCTCCAACACCTGTTTGAATCAAAAACGCGTGTTTCCCTTGCTTCATACAAACTCCTGATTCTTTAATTTTTAGCCAAAACTCACAACATAAACAATGTAGAGCATCAAACCACGATTTCAAACATATAAAAAACTTTACCTAACTCTAAGAAACCAGGGATAATTTCTTCACCCCCAATTTCTGACCTAGTTTTTCTTCAATGTTCATGGTTAAAATTCTCACAGCATACTTAATATAAATGAAAAGTGATCATATGTATGGCTTCAGGGCTATGAGTGGGACATGTTTCATTCACAAACCTAAGCCTAACTCTTCCTAGATTGAGAGATAGAAGTCCATGGTTTTACCTGTTTCAGCTTGAATCGTGTACAGCAATGTGGCCAACTTCAATGGAATTTGAGCTTCTGTATAGCTTGCCTAAAGTCCAAGGATGCTTCCCAAATGCCTAGCTTGCTTTGAAACCAACTGTACCGTGCTATGGAAGTTCACCTGCACAGCTTGAAAGCAAAAATGGCAAACGTGGTTAGGGGTGTTACAGCTTGAGTTCAAGGCTTGGGATAGTTTCAGTGGATGATATGGAAGGTGTTTGAAAGGTTTTTAGTCAAAGTGCACGAGCAAACTGAGTTGTGCAACTCAATCTGCAGGGATGCCCTGTTTTTGCAGCAAAATGGTGCTTCTGAGTATTGGGAGGTATGAGGGATCAATGAATCGTGCTTTAGGCTTGTTTTGGTGTATGGAAGATGTGTACAAAGTTTGCTTAAGCTTTTGTTTACAGGAATGAAAGATGGTATGTGTTTTGCCAAGTTTCTTCTACTTGAAGCAAGAAAGTGCAAGTTTCAATACAGGCCTGTACAATGCCCTAAAGTATGCTGCAACTTTGGCTCTTGGTAACTGGAATTTGTGGACTCAATCTTGCCTCAAAGATCTGGCCCCATGTCTCAAGGATTCATTTTTGACATAAAGTGACATTAGGCCAAAAATGGGAACTTTGCTTTTTCTAATTAGGGATTAGTTTAGCATGTAATGCCCAAATGGCCAAGATAACATCTTAATTCAATGGTTAAGCATTAAATTATGAAGTGTAAATTGGTCTTGAGGCCTGCAAGCTAGCATAAACCAAGCTGATTTGAAAATGCCATTTGTTATGAACATGTATTGGTCATGAACAAAAGTGAGTTTTGGCCAACTTTGTGAATTCGATTCTCTCTAACCACAAGGGTGTTTGAGAAGTTCTTGGACAATTTGGAAAGCTTGGAATGTGTACTATAATCCATCTTTGTAATGCAAATTGAAACTCCAAGTGGAACCATGTGAAAAATGGCCAAGAAGTTGGACAAAAATCCTGCCTAGAATAGGGCAAAATTTCTCTAAGTTAAAAATGTTTTGCACCCTTGTTCCAAAAATCATAACTTGAGATACAAGCTTCTTTTGAGGAAACTTTGTGAATCAAAGTTGTAGATTTTTGCAATTGACTACAACTTTCATGTTTCAAGTTTTGTTTGAATCCATTTGCATCTTGGTGAAAAAATGGGACAAAGTTAGGAAAAAATAAGGAAATTTCATAACTTAGAAAATTTCTAAGTTATGAAATTTCTTCATTTTAAACCCTAATTTGCAGTTTTGGGTTTCTTGATGAACAAGTTTCATAATTTGACATGTCTTGATGAAAAATGAACCTTGGCACTTGGTTTTGACCAAAAAGTCAAAGTTTGACTTTTCAGTGTACAGTCAAATTTTGATCAGTTGACTGGAAAATTCATCTGTCAATCCTATCCATTTGAGATATTTTGAACTTGTTGAATGTGTAAAGACAATGTAATTGAATCCTTGAGTCCATATGTGAGCTTTATTTGCCATTGGTTAGGTCAAACAATCAAAAATTGCCTTTATGTAGTCAAAACCCTAAAAATGACCATTTTGCCCTTTGGGTGATCTGATCAAATTTCTTATGGAATTGTGATCCAAACTTGACCAAATGGTTCATATGAGTTTATTATGTTGATGTGGGTCAAAAATCATGAAGTTTGACTGTCAATTGGCCAAAGCTGACTTTTTCCCCAATACAACTGATTTCTAGATCAACTGTCCAATTGACTGGGCAAAGATTGGAATCAAGGCTTGAAACTTGGTATGGATAAACTTGTGAGTCCAACATGAAGCATGAAAGTCACTTTGGTCATTTTTGGTTAAAACATCCTTGTGCAAACTCAAACCCTAATTTGGGTCAACAGTGCAAGGAGGGGTCTTGAGCAGAGCAAACCCTATCTTGATCTTGAGCTCCAAGAGTCTTGTGATGAGAAAATGTTGATGAAATGAGAGGGAAAATTTTGGGATACAACAAAGCACAATTTCAAACAAAAGCAAGTGATCTAGAAAGTAACTAAGAGCCCATGGAAAACCATGGATGAAAAGGGTGTTAATACCTTCCCTTTTCACAATTTACCCCCCGAACTCAAGAAATAATCTCAAAGGTCTTTCCTGTTCTTTTTCACCTTTCCTTTTGGATAAAAGAAAAGTCGGTGGCGACTCTTGCTAATAGCAACATTTGCGATCAAATGCAAAACATTCAAGTCAGTTCTCCCACCGTATCACAGTAGCAAAAGGTTTCTTGACAGGATTGGAAGTGGAGGCAGACGCCACAGAGATCTTCCCACTTTTGATTCCGCTTTCAACTCTTTCACCGGTTAAGATCAACTCGATGAATCTGGAAGAGGAACAGCCTACCAACAAGTTAAAGAAAGGACCAGATAAAGTGCCCATAAACATGTCGATATGCTCTCTATCAGTCAAAGGTGGTTGGACCCTACTGGCGAGGTCTCTCCACTTTTGTGCATATTCCTTAAATCCTTCATTCTTACCCATGGTCATATCTTTTAACTGGACTCTTATTGGCGCCAAGTTGGTGTTATACTGGTACTAATGGTAGAATGCGGTAGCTAAATCCTCCAATGTATTGATACGGGAACCATCTAACTGGTAGAACCACTCTAGTTACGTTTCGGTCAAGCTCTCTTGGAAAAAGTGAACCCAGAGTTTCTTATCAACAGTGTGCGGCTGTATCTTGCGCACATAACATTTCAGGTGAAGTTTTGGACAAGAAACATCGTCGTACTTTGCAAAGACTGGTATTTTGAATTTGTGGGAGCAACTTGGATTTCAACAGCCTCCAATCTGTCTTCTAACTGCTTGTACTTGACATCAGCTGGTGGATACTGCTCGTCGAAATAATCATCATCAGATGCTTGATCATTAACATAGTTAGCCTGGATACTCTTAACCTTACCAATCTGGTTCTCGTCTTCTTCAGATGAGTCTTCTATTACCGGGATCTGACGAACCGACTCTTTGAACCTTCTACCCATGTTGAGCAGAGCTTTCTTCTTGGGATTCTTCTTAACTGCCAGCAATGCCATCGTATCTTGCTTCCCCTTGGCTAGGGCCAGTAGAGTCTCTTGGAATTGAGAGTTTTGTGCCTGAACATCCTTCACAGTTTTCTCTAGATCCATCTTGCTGAAATAAACAACAGAAAGATAAAGAAACCTGTTATGCAAAAACCTGTCATGTTATGATGCATGGAATACATATATGCAAATGATTTCAAGGGTTTATGGAATTTAAATTTGCATAGACAAAATAATGAACAAACGTCAATTTTCATTAATTAGCTTGAAAAGATTATAACATGCCTCTTGGGCTTACAAAATAATTTTCTAAGATAAAAAGACTGAACGCATCCTCTTCGGTGCAAGGTAGGCGTTCATACTTTGTTCTTCTTGTAGCTGCTTTGTAAGCTCCAAGACCCTCTTCTTGCTAGCGTAGAATTGAGCTTCAAAAGTATCTCGTTCTTCCTTTAGCTAAATCCATCCTTTTTGCAAGTCTTTGAGAGAAGTTGGCATGTCGGGGTGAAGGACAGTGTACGAAACATCTCCTTCAACCACATGTTCCATGATAATTGGTAAGATGGAGGGATAAGACATCACAAGTTTCTGAGCACGAACTCGTACCCACTTAAGGTAAGGCTCGAAGGGAATGGAATTTTTATGTCCTAACGTCTTACTATCCACCTTGCTCACCATCCTCCAAGCTCGGATAAATATTTGACGGTAACTTTGATCGTCGCTTTCATAGTAGAATACCACTCCTTGAATGAGCATCTCATATGGGCCATCCCTTCGGGAATAACCAAACTGTCGTAAAGCTAAACAGGGGTTGTAAGTGATACCTCCTCTAATGCCAAGTAAAGGGACATTAGGGAATTCACCATAATGATTGACGATAGTAATGTTCTCCAAGGATCAGGAACACCAATGAACATCTGAATATCTGAGCATCATTAACCTATGGGACCATCTTGAACCTTGCTCGTTCTTCAACACAAATCGAGGAAGATGCGAAATAAACCATCTTGCCAAGAGAGGAGTGCAACACATGAGGATCCCTCTCTTTCTCATAGTACGAGAATGAAAAGAATGAAGGATATCTCCTAACAAAGTGGGCACTGGATTGCGAGATATGAAGATTTTGACAGCATTTACATCTATGAGTTGATCAGGGTTCGGAAACAGAACTATCCCATAGATGAGAAGGGCCAATATTTCTTCAAAAGCTTGTAAGTCTAAAGAGTTCCAACAATATTGAGCTTTCTCGAACAAGAACTTGGCTAAGGAACTTTTGACACCACTCCTTGTTTCCAAATTAGTTGTGATATCAGATTGTTGCAGGTGTAGTGCTTGGGCAATCTCTTCAGGTTTTGGATCTCTTTCCGTACCGTTGAAGGGTAGTTGCTTGAGAATGGGAATCCTCAAGAGTTGTGAAAATTCTTCCAAAGTTGGCACAAGTTGATAATCGGGAAAATTGAAGCAATGGTGTAGAGGATCAAAGAATTGGAAGAGCACCTTCATCATATCTTCATCAGTGTTAGAGGTAATCAAGTATAGGAGACAAACTTGTCTTTTGGTGAATGGAGAATTCTAAGGAACCCTTGATGCCAACTCTTTGAGTTGAGGAGGGATCCTTACGAGATTGACTTGGATAGTATTCCTGCGGATATAAGCCATGTCCTACAAAACAGAACAAAGATAAATCCAAAAAATCCTTGAAATGGTTAGTGAATATGAGTATGATGTTATGATGTTCATGATGTCATGTACAAGTAAGTATATACAAACAAGGCAAACAAGTCCTTAGGTTTAGGCTTGCATGGAGTCTCATAGGTAAGTACCCTCTTAAAGTTTAGTTGGCTTAAACCTATCCTATAAATAATAACCGGGTTCTAAGGGATCTCAATATAACTGATTTGTCTTTTCGGGCATTGTTTCAGCACAAGCCTCTTTCACGGCGACCAAGATATCCCGAAAATCAAACCTCAATGAGTGTAGTATCGAGTATCTACCAACTTCGGACTGCACCAAAGTCGGTCACTCACTACGTCCTAATGGCCAAGTTGGTCAAGTAAAGGTTCTAAAAGTCAGTTAGTGCTTCATGACATCACTCAGCGGCCCCGTATTCTCCTTGACTACTCAAGGGCTACCGGTATCCACAAATATGTCACACTAACATAGCTATTGCTTAGACCATGTCGGTATACCCTGCACAGTTTCCATAATGTATTGCTATTTACCTATAAGGTATCCCAAATCCGGGTAGAGGATTAGAACAAGCCCAAACAAGGAACCAAAATGTATAGCAGTTTCCACAATGTATTGCTACTTACCTATAAGGTTTCCCAAATCCGGGTAGAGGATTAGAACAAGCCCAAACAAGGAACCAAAATGTAAAGCAAACAAGTCAATCAATGAAATCAAATAAAGGTGATCTAGCCCTAAGGTAACCCCACTTTTAAGTTTCTCCCCAGCAGAGTCGGCAGTTCTGGGATACAGTGGGAGAACTGACTTGGGATATTTTGCATTTTATCGCAAATGTTGTGATTAGCAAGAGTCGCAACCGACTTTTCTTTTATCCCAAAGGAAAGGCTGAAAAAGAACAAGAAAGACCTTTGAGATTATTTCTTGAGTTCGGGGGGTAGATTATGAAAAGGGAAGGTATTAACACCATTTTCATCCATAGTTATCTATGGGCTCTTAGTTGCTTGCTAGATCACTTGATTTTGTTAAAAAATGTGCTTTGTGTGGTTTTTGAAAGTGTTTTGAAAAGGAGCCTTTATTTAGGAAAACTTTGTAATAGTTCTCGTTCGTAAGAACGTATACAAAGTGTTGATCTTTTGAAAATGTTTCAAGTTTGGAAAATGTTTTGAAAGTGTTTTTGAAAGAGTTAGTGTTTGTTTTGAAAATAAGCAAGAGTGTTTGATTTGAAATTGAGCAAGCAACTAGGAATAATCTACCTACTCAAAAGTCTTAGTTCATTTCTTCCTTTCCTTTGACATTTCTATCTTACCATTGATTTGGTAAGAAGCCTTATCTTTGGATGTAAAGGGACGGGCGTGGGTCATCGTATAGCCATGATAGCAATGTTGTAAGATATCTTAGCATTTCTCTTTGAGGGACTAAGATCATTTTTGAAAGGCAACTTTGATAGCGTCATCGAGGGACTATGATCTTGTATTTTTTGATTGCTTTGCTAAGATATCCCACATGCATAACATTGCCATTTTTGTAAGGCAAAAAAGTGGAATTACCCTAAGGGTGCAAGTGTGCAAATGTGTTTGATTTACATGCTTGTTTATCTTGAATTAGGGTTTGCTAACTTGTTGATTTTAGTCTTTCCATACAAACCCTAATTTACTAGCATTTATATAAAGTGATAAATTGCAGAAAGTAAAAATACTAACCTATTACATCATTAGGGGAGGGGGTATACAAACTTACAAATGGGGATTTTACAAGAAAATTAAATCTAATTAACTATTACAACCATATTGAATATTGTACAAAATTAAAAAGAAAATAATGCAAGAATGTAAATGGAAAAAGAAATGATTTTTGTTTGTTTTTTTTAATGAAAGGGTTTTGTCTTGACCTAATTAAATAAAATTATTAATGAATATTAAATAAAATTAAATTAAACTAATTAAGAAAAGAAATTAACTTAAAAAGGATTTTTTAGGGTTTTTTATGAAAAGGTTTTAAATTAACGAAAATAATATGGAAATTGATTAATTAAAATAAACCTAAGTTCTAAATTAATTTTAATTAAGAAAAGAAAATAATATAATAATTGATCCTAGGTCGAAATATTAATTATTAAAAAAATAAATTAATTTATTAAAAGAAAATGTTTTTTAGTCTTTTTTTTTATAAATGAAATAAATAAGGTGTGATAATAATAATAATAATATTTTTGGATTTTTTATTAGTAAAGATAAAAATCATATTAATAATAATAATAAAAATATTAAAGAAAATAAAAATATTATGAAAAAAATAATAATAAAGAAAAAATGGGCGAAGGGTATAAAAGTAGTCAGGGGTTAGCAAAAGAAAAAGAAAAAAAAAAGAAAAGCTCATCTGTTTAGAGGCCCAGCGCTTGTTTCAAACAAAATAATGGAAGAAAAATATGAAAAAGAGCCAAAAGGGTACCACTGGGGCTAGAACCCAGGTCCCAAAGGTGACAGGCGCGTGCTTTAACCACTGGGGTCGTGATACATCCGTTAACTTAAACAAAATAATAAATATGTAACATAAGTTTTGCCCTGAATGTAACTTCATCTTCAACCTCTAGCTAGAGAACCTGTAACTCATTCATTTCTCATCCATTAACAAAACTTCCAACATCAAACTTGTTATAAATTTTCTCACGATTTTGAATATGTAAATAACTTAAGCTAGTTCTCAAAGATGAGCATGAATTTCTAACAGTACCAAATTCTGACCTAAATATTTCCAGATGTTCAAACTCAAAATTATCCCTACTCAAGCAACATAAATGAAATCTATGGACATGTATAGTTTCAGGGCAATGATATCTACATTTTATCTTCCTAAATGCAAGCCTAACAATGCCTAAATGAGAAGATAGAAGTTCAATAAAAATACCTAAAAACTGGAAACCGTGAAATGAGTTTGAGCTTGATTCAAGGTGCTACAATGATCAGGTTAGCTTCCTTGAGTCTCTAGGAATCTAATGCAATGCTTAGCTTGAGTTGAGAGTGGCTGGAATGGTCTGGAGAAGTCCAACTGCAATGCTCTATTATTGGCTATGGAAGTAGATGAAGATGATGTTACAATCAATTCAGTAAAGCCAGCTGAGGAACTTCCAATCAGATGATTGAAAAGTGGACCAGATAGGGTAACCAAAAACATATCCACTAACTCCCTATCAGACAAGGGGGTTGGACTCTTCCTGCTAAATCCCTCCACTTCTGAGCATAGTCTTTAAAACCATCGCTTGAACCCATAGACATACTTATGAGTTGTGTACGGGTGGGAGCAAGGTCTACATTATACTGATATTGTTTGTGCAAAGCAGCAGCCAGGTCTTCCCAGTTACGAATATTGGTCCCCTCCAGCTGGTAGAACCACTCTAGTTGAGTCCCAGATAAACTGTCTTGAAAGAAATGGACCCATAAGTCCTTGTTTGCAGTGTGAGGCTGAATCTTTCTCACATAAGATCGAAGATGCATCTTGGGACATGAAACCCTATCATATTTGGCGAACACCGGAAACTTGAACTTTTGCGAGATGACAACCCCAAAAAACAAACCCAGTTGTTCAAAATCCAGTCCAGTCACCTTCTGGATTTCCATTATGCTCAAACGTTCTTCCAACTGTTTGTATTTTTCATCGGCTGGAGGATACTGCTCCTCGTTATAGTGAGTCTCATTATCATATTCCCTTAGACTGGGATCTTCATCTCTTGTTTCCCCTTCTTGATTATCTCCTACTTTGGACGAAGATGCTAGATCTACAATTTGCCTTAACGGTCCTCTGAACATTCTTCCCAAATTCACCACACCCACTGGCTTCTTGGGTTTCTTGGTCTTCTCTTTAACAATCAGGGCTTTCAGTTCTTCTTGCACCTTGGCCAGAGCCATGATCATTTGTTGAAACTGAGCATTTTGAGTCTGTAGATCCTTCACTATTTGTTCGAGAGCATTGCTGAAATAAACAGCGAAGAAGATGAGAAACCTGCTTTGAAACCTGTTTATGCAATGATATGTATGACATATGTATGCAATGATTTCAAGGATTTCTGAGACTTAAATATGCTTAACCAGAAAGAGAACAAACGTTAATTGCATTAAGAAATTTTTTCGGTCACCATGATGCCTCTTGGGCTTACAAAGGAAGCAACAAAGCAAAAATAAACTCCCAAAGCAAAGAAAGACTCAAGCTTCCCACAAGCGCATCCTCTTTGGTGCAAGGTAAGCATTTATACTCTTCACTTCGTGAAGTAACCTGTTGAGCTCTAAAACCTTCTTCTTGCTGGCGTAGAACTGGGTTTCAAAGGTATCATGTTCTGCTTTGAGTTGAATCCAGGATTTCTGTAACTCTTTAAAATTAGTTGGCATGTCAGGATGAAGGACAATGTAAGGAGTGTCTCCCTCAGCAATTGGCTCCATAATCACAGGTAAGACGGCGGGGTAAGGCATCATAAGACATTGAGCACGAGCCCGCACCCATTTGAGGTAAGGCTCGAGAGGGATGGAATTCTTGTGCCCCAGTGTCTTGCTGTTAACTCTATTTACCATTCCCCAAGCTCGAATGAACCTATTACAATAACCCTGAACATCATTCTCATAGTTAAATATGATTCCTTGGATGAGTGCATAGTGAGGACCATCCCTTCTAGCATAACCAAACTGTCGCAACGCTAAATAGGGATTATAAGTGACTCCTCCCCTAATTCCTAAGAGAGGGACATTAGGGAATTCCCCACAGCGATCAATGATGGTAACATTCTCCAAGGATCGAGAACACCAATGAATATCCGAATGTGTAAGGGACATCAACCTATAAGACCATCTCATACCCTTCTCATTTTTCAAAACAGATAGAGGTAAGTGCGAAATAAACCACCTAGACAATAGAGGAGTGCAATACAGAAGGGTCCCTCTTCTCTTTATAATGCGAGTATGCAGAGAGTGTAGAATATCCCCAAGTAAAGTAGGCACCGAATTATGAGACGGAAAAACGTTAACCATATTCACATCTATGAGTTGGTCCGAGTTAGGGAATAGTACCATCTCATAGATGAGAAGGGCCAACACTTCTTCAAAAGCTTGTAAATCTAGGGTATTCCAAAAATGGCGAGCTTTCTCAAATAAAAACTTAGCTAGAAATCCTTGGGCACCTCTTCTAGTTTCCAAATTTGCCACTACATCAGACCAATGTAAAGACAGAGCTTGGGCAATCTCTTCAGGCTTTAGGTGTCTTTCCATACCGTTGAATGGTAACTGATTAAGGATAGGTACCCCCAATAACTGCAAAAACTCCTCCATTGTAGGCACTAACTGGTAATCAGGAAAAGTGAAGTAGTGATGTAATGGGTCAAAGAACTGAAAGAGTACCTTTAACATTTCTTCATCAGGGTTTGCAGCGACCAAGTTGAGAAGTCGACAATGTCTTTAAGTGAAGGGAGAGCTTTCAGGAATCCTTGATGCTAATTCCTTGAGTTGAGGAGGTACCTTCACAACATTGACTTGGATAGTGTTCCTGCGAGAGGATGTCATATCCTACAAAACAAGACAAAGATAAACCCTAGAAAATCCTTGAAATGGTTAGTATGATATGCCATGTTATGATGTCATGATTATGCTAAGAAATCACAGATATAACAAGCACAAGAAATTCACACAAAGACCTTAGGTTTAAGGCTTGCATGGGTTTTAAGGTAATACCCTCTTGAAGTTTTGATTGGTTCAACCTGTCCTATAAATAGTAACCGGGTTCTAAGGGATCTCAATATCACTGATCTTTCCCACAAGTTTCATTCCGATAGACAACTGACTTGCCACCAAACAAAAACCGGGAGTCAAATCTCAATGAGTGTAGTGTCGAGTATCAACCAACTTTGGGGATACACCAAAGACGGCTCTCTCACTACGTCCTAATAGCCAAGTTGTTCAATTAAGGTTATAAGGTCAGTTGATGCTTCATGACACCATGCAGCGGCCCCGTATTCTCCTTGATGAACTCAAGGGCTACCGGTACCCACCAAAGTGTCGCATCAACGTAGCTATCGCTTCAACTGTGTCGATATACCCCGTACAGTTTCCACGATCCATTGCTACTTACCTAAAAGGTTTCCCCAAATCCGGGTGTAGAATCTATAGTAACCCAAACAATACCCTTAAAAGTAAAGCGATCAAAACAGAAAAAGAAAACATATTAGAAATGAACTAGACCCTAAGGTAAACCCCACTTTTATTATATTCCCCAGCAAAGTCGCCAGTTCTGTGATACAGTGGTAGAACCGACTGTTATACTGGTTTTGCATTTGTATTCAGAAATGTGCGGTAAAATAAGAGTCGCCACTAACTTTTGTTTTATCCAACACAGGGAAGGGTGAAAAGAACAGAAAAAGACCTTTTCGAGATTTTCTGAGTAAGGGGGGTAGATTATGGAAAGAGAAGGTGTTAGCACCCTTTCCATCTGTTGTTTTCCACGGGCTCTTAGGTACTTGCTCATTTTTGAAAATTGCTTTCGTGTTTGTGTGTTTCGAAAATGTTTTTGTTTACTTTATAATAACTCTTGTACCAGTCCTCAAGAGTGTGATAAATCATTTTTGAAAGTAGTTTTGAAAGTGTGGTGTAAAAATGAATTAAATTTGAGCAAGTATTTAAGAACTATCTACCTACTCGAAAAAGGGCGTTCTTTTCCTCCTTTCCTTTAGACAATGCTATCCTACTATTAGTGAGTAGGTTGCCCTATCGTTGGATGTTGAGGGACTATCGTAAGGGACGTTTATGGTCATTGAAGGAAACATGTAAAGATACCTTAGCATTTCGAAGGGACTGTCATCATCATATATTCGTAGGCAACTCGAGGGATAAGATCATTTCTCGTAGGTAACTCGAGGGACATTTAGGGACCATGATCTTTTATGATGACTTAAAACTGAGAGTCTTTGCTAAGAGTATCCCTACGTTCGAGGGACATGACTATTTCCGAAGGCAATCAAAGTGGGAGATACCCTAGGGGTGCAAGTGTGCAATAGTGTTCTTTTTTCAGATATATTATTTTGATGTTAGTGATCTAAGACTAATTATTTATTTCTTGCCATACACACCTAATTTACTAGCAATTTATATACATGCATATAATATAGTGCGGAAAGTAAAACCTACAGCTATTACAAGGCTTCGAGGTAATTATAATTATATCTGACTGAAAATGTAAAATGTGGAAAATAAAACCCTAATTAAGCTATTACAAACCGGGCACAGTTAAAGTAATAAAAAATATGAAAGTAAATAAATGCGCGCATGAATTGAAAATACGTCTAACATCCTAAGTGAAAGGAGTTTTTGTTATGAAAAGAAATTGAATTAAAAATCCTAAGTCTATTCAATTTTAGTTTTTTAAGAAAATATTAAAATAATTAATTAATTAGTTGACAAATTTAATTTAATATAAAAGGCTAAACCTAATGTTTTTGTGATTTTTTTTAATGTTAATTAAAGCTTAGAAGAAGTAAGGATCAACAATCAAAAGAAAAGATGAAATCGAAAGACAAAAACAATAAATGGAAAAAGTGCATTCTTGGAAATAAGGCCTGGATCGAAGAGGCTTAGGAGGCCTTTCGATCTAATGAAGGATCTTGATCGAAGGTGCCCGAGAGACTGCAAGTCTGGGGGCGTTCGATCTGGATGTGCCATCCTTCGATATGGGATATTGGACCTGCAAGGAAATTTTTAGAAATTGAAAATGCGAGGCCTGAGATTCGAATCCTGGTCCCTTCGATTACACGATTTCCCTTTCACCACCTGAGATGCTTGCTTATTCGAAATACAGGACATCTTCTTTTGGTCCTGCAAATTAGTTAGTTTGAAACTAAACAAAATAGAAAACATCTCATTCGAAATCAATCCTTGAACTCGGATATGGGTTTGTTTCGGTTTGCCACAACTGGTATCATGGGTTTCAAAGGTAAACAACTACGAAAAAACCCTATCCATGGTGTTAGAACGTATGGACACTGCAACTTGCCTACATTTGATTAAATCACTCACAAATAACAACAAAAACTATGAACATGCAATCATGAGTCTAATTTAAGATTAAGTGGGATAAACATTTTTACCACTGGAGTCGTTTGGATCTGCAGTCCTAGGCGTGAGATGGTTGGGGCACGAGCGAGTTTACGTCTGTGTGAACTCTAAGAACACGATCAGAGTGTTAATCTGGACGGAAGGTGCCTGCAATGGTATGGAGTTTTGACAACTTTGGAACTCAATGCTACTTTCTGGACCTTCGTGGGGCAGGCTGCGTTTTTTGTGAGGCAATATATATGTGTCTCCATCTTTTTTCTATGAGATTATGAGGTTTATATAGACAATAGATTGTAGGTCAACATTTATGTATCAAATCTTGGTCCATTATGATGAAGAGATTTGATTTGATTTCTTCATAAAACTTGCTATATTTGATTCAATAAAGTGACAATAAATTTTCATGCGTTACTGCCAGCCTGTTATGAGTTGTTTGGACCTCTAATATGATGAAAATAGAAAGCTGAAATGCCCCTGCAGATCCATTTCCCTTCGAATTTGTTCTCTTTGAAGGCTCTGAGCTCCAACTCGAATTACTCAGAGCTTTCCTCATCAGAGTATTGTTTCTTTCGAAGGCTCTGAACTCTAATTTGAATTGCACCAGCTTTAATGTCATGGCTCCTTCGATTGAGCCACCCTCTGCTTCGTTTGCTTGATTTGAAGAGAATCACCCTGGTCGAATCAGTTCTTGTGGAGTTGGGAACAAACAAGGCAAGAATCTAGCCTTTAACTCAGGAATTAAATCCATGATCAATATTGAATTCTTGCCATATTTGCAAGGAAAACATGCCATTTTGAACTTTGGGTGAACCTGAACAGATTAGGGTAGGTGTTTTGTTCGAATTTGGCTTAAGGCTTTCACCTTCGATTAAGTATCAAGTTTTTCCCTCTTTGATGGCTTTGAACTTGATCTAATCGAAGCGTTATCTTATTGACTAATCGAAGTGTTGTACTACACTACTTGATGGTTCTAAATACTTATTCGAATTGCCCATATTCTCATCATCAGAGGTTCTACGTTTGAACCACAGTCTTCAGAAAGGCTCAGAGTTATCCTCTCCAATCAGTATGAATTCAAATGCCCATCATCAGAGCTTCTGGAACCCTCTTAGTTCTTGCTCTTTCTGATCTCATTTTCTCTAACTTGGACAATCAGAATATCGAGCTGTTGATATTCCAATCAAAACATCACTTGGTTAACATGTGTTGTACCCCAAAATTTTCCCTCTCATTTTCTCAAAACATTTCTCACAAGGTCTTCAATGGCTCAAGTTTGTAACACTTATACATCAAATTAGGGTTTGAGTTTGCACAAGGACAATTGGACTTTTAATGCCTCAAATGACTTTCATGGATCATTATGGACCTTCAATATTTCTCATGTCATGTTTCAAGCCTTGGATCACAAAATTGTTCAGTCAATTGATCAGATGACCTAAAAATAGTAGTACTGATGAAAAAGTCAACTATACTCTGAAAAGTCAAACTTTGACTTTTTGGTCAACATTATATTCCAAAGATCAAAATTCATCAAGAAATTCAAGAATATCAAGCTTGATTATCAAGAAGTCAAGAAAGTCAAAAGTCAACTTGAAAAGTCAAGATTTCCAAGACTTAGAAATTTTCTAAGTGTTTTTACACATGATAATTTCATCATTTCATGCCAATTTTTCACAAAGATGCAAGACGATTCAAGGAAAACTTTCAACATGAAAGTTGTAGATCCTGATGAGATCTACAAATTTGCTTTGCTGATCAAATCCTAAAAGTGCTTGGATTTTGAGTTATAAATTCATGAAGTCATGACATTTTCATTTAACACTTAGAGAAATTTTCAACAGATTTTGGTCAGAATTTTATCCCAACTTCTAGGCATTTTTTCACATAGCTACAAGATGATTTTGTAAAAATGGCCAGCATGAAAGTTATAGAGGATGTTTCAAGCTTTCCAAAACATCCAAGATCATGAATTTATCATACTTAAGCTAGGAGATTCAAGGGCATGAAGTTAGGCATCCATCCTTGAATTGCAAGTCATTCTATTGAAGAACACATAACAAAACCCTTATGCTATGCTGCATAATCTTATATTGCAGGCCTTCTTGCTTAAAAATATCTACATAATTTAATGTTTACACAGAAGCTTGAGCTATTACCCAAGTGTTTGAGCATTGTCCAAAATATCTTTCCATTTATGACATAAAGGCACCATTGCTATTCTTGAAAAGCAAGCCTTTTGGTACAAAGTTTGTCTTAAGCCCATACCTCGCTTGTTGCTGATTATACTCCACCATAAATCATGGGAAGTAGCTCATCTATACCAGCAACTTTGGTACTTCATCTTGGGACTATGGAGTACTTGACATAGTTTGATCTTTGTAATCCAACCAAACCATAACATGCTGTCTTGCAAACCTAATCAGCTCATATGCACAAACCTCTTGCCTATAAATAGAAGAAGAATTTGCAAGAGAAAGAGGTCAGAAAAATAGAGAGACAAGTAAGAAGTTCTCTTGTGTAGAAGCCCTCAAGAATCCTTGCACTTTCAAAGAAAACAAAATTGTCCACAAAACCCCCATTGTTGAGCTTTGAAGTCCAAATCCTTGAACCTCTCACTCCTTGCAAGTTTTGTCCAAACAAACCATCTAAACACTCCACATACATCATATAGAAGTTGTTCAAACACAAGAACAACTTCTGTAACATCACTATCATCACTTCCCAAGCTCAACAACAACCCATACATCAGCTCAAACTCAAAGCACAAATTTCAGTTTCAAGGTAATTTTCTTTACTTTGAACTCTTCATACAAGCATCATTAATGGTTCATTTGTGAAGATAAAATATAGATATCATTGCCTTGAAGCTAACCATATGATTTCTTTTCATTTTCACTAACCATGTATTGAGAATTGACTTTTACATGTAGCAAAACAATAATAAAAGCAAAAAACAACAGTTATGAGTCGACATGAAATGCTATGAGTCGACACATTATGTTCAAAACAGGTTATGAGTCGACACGAAACACGTATGCGTCGACACAAAATGGTTATGAGTCGAAACGAAACCAGTATGCGTCGACTCATACTGAGTTGTTTTGACTTCCAGGAGCAAGAAACATACATGAGCCAATACATGAGCCGACACATGAGCCAATACGAAACATGCATGAGTCAATACATGAGCCAATACATAAGCTCGTGTGTCAGCTCATAAAACACTTTTTTAATCTTTTTTTAATTTTATTTCTATTTTTTTCTTTATATTTTTATTATTATTATTTTCATATAAAAAATTCAAAAAAATATTTTATTTAAATATGTATGCATACACTTTTGTTTTATTCTTTTTTCTAAACTAAAAAAGACAAAAAACATTTTCTTATTAAAATCAATTTATTTTCTTAAAATTAATTTAATATTTAGACTTAGGTTTTATTTCAATTTGTTTATTTTGATTAAATTAATTTATACATTAGGATTTTAATTAATTTCTTTTCAAATCAATTAGAACCTTTTTCATAAAAAATAATTTCTCTCCTCTTTATATTTCTTTGTACATTTTATTATTTCACACTATAATTATGTAATTGTCAAAGCCTTGTAATAGTAAATTAGGTTTATTTGCTTTCATCTCCCCATTTGTAAATTTGTACCCCATCCCCAAATGATGTAATAGCATAGGACTTTACATTTCCGCAATTTATCGCTTTCAAATGTAAATGCTAGTAATTAGGGTTTGTATGGCAAGACTAAAATCAACAAGTAGAAAACCCTAATTCAAGATAAAAATGCATGAAAACAAAACATTTTGCACACTTTCACCTCTAGGGTAACCCACTCTTGTTGCCTTCAAATAAAAATAGTCATATCCCTCGAACGTGGGATACTTTAGCAATGACCCTCGAATACAAGATTGTAGTCCCTCGATAACCCTTCGATGTTGCCTTCGGTAAAACGATCTTAGACCCTTACAACAAATTGCTAAGGTATCCTACAATGTTTCCTTCTATGACTATACGAACGTCCCACGCCCGTCCCTTCACATCCAATGATGGGGCTTCTTACCAAATCAATGGTAAGATAGCAACATCTAAAGGAGGAGGAAAAGTACATTTAAGACCTTTTGAGTAGGTAGGTTACTCCTAGTTGCTCGCTTGCTCACAACAAAAACATTTTATACACCAACATTCTCATTTTGAAACATTTTTAAAAGACAACACTTTGTACACGTTCTTATAGAAACGAGAGCCATTACAAAGACACCTTTTCAAAATCACTTTCCAAAACACATTCCACAAACACCTCTTTTAACTATTTTCAAAACAATACTTTGTACACGTTCTTATAGAGACGAGAACCATTACAAAGGCACGTTTTCAAAATACTTTCAAAACCCACACCACAAGCACATTTTCAAACAAAGCAAGTGATCTAGCAAGCAACTAAGAGCCCATAGATAACTATGGATGAAAAGGGTGCTAACACATTCCCTTTTCATAATCTACCCCCGAACTCAAGAAAATAATCTCAAAGGTCTTTCCTGTTCTTTTCACCTTTTACTTTCTTGGATAAAAGAAAAGTCAGTGGTGACTCTTTCTATCCATGACAATTGCGATAAAACGCAAAACACCCAAGTCAGTTCTCCCACTGTATTACAACATGCCCGTCGAAAGGCACTTTGTACGCTCTAACGAAAATCAAACTTATTTAAGATGCCCGTCGAAGTTGTCTTGTTAGAAATGCCTATCGAAAGGCCCTATACCAATCGAAGGACCTATTGCAGATGCCAATTGAAGGACCTTTTGCATATGCCAATCGAAGGACCTTATGCAGATGCCAACGAAGCATACTTAACCATAATTTGGAAAACTTCCTTTTCTTTAGGCAAAGGTTTGTAACCACCTATGCAAGAGGAAATCTTAAAAAAAACATGAGAGGGCAAATTTTGGGGTACAACAGCAGGTTTTTGAGACTCTTGTTTTAAAAAGTTAAGGTAATTACCATAAATGAACCATTTTGGGTAAGGAGGAAAGAAAGCTAGGGAAGAATCAGCACTGGGCAAGTTTGGAAAATTTGGTGGATGAAGTTTAAAAGCTAAGTCATATCTATGTCCAGGTTTGACACTAGTAGGAATATTTAAACAAGGAAGTTTTTTAGTAAATTTCTCTTTTAAAGTTTGTGCTGCATTAAAAGCAGTTCGACTAAGGTTGTTGGGATCATAGACAGTTTCAAAGTATTTTTGGAATTCCTGGATTTCCTTGATGTGTACGTGTTTACCTTTGTGGCTTAAATCTTACATAGGAGCAAAAGCTTTCGTCAGTTGCTGGCTGAGAAATATGGTGTCGAACATATTCTTTGAATAAAAAATTTCCACCAAATATCAAAACCCTTCGAGCAGTATAAAGATGAACAAAAGGGAACAAGATTAAATTTTGCAAAATTGACATGACGAGCCATGTGCTCTTCCCAGTCTGAAAGAAAAAATTGCATTCTTGCTGTGCAAAGTTCACATTTTCTTCCAAAGATAGGCTCAGGAATTAGTTGGAAAAGCCTAAATTGTCGAGACACAAACTTTAGTTGATAATCAAGCATACAAATGTTGCTTTTCACAGACATGATCTTCGAGACAATTAGCCTAGGGAATAAAAAGGCTCTCTAAATATCAACTATATCCGTCTCTTCTGGTGAGATGTCAAAGAGAGATTTTGTAAACCATTCAGGGCCATGAGTCATATTGATAAAAGGGGCCATGGAAGGACTAAAGATATGACATTTTGAAACATCATGAGATATTTAATGAAATGCTCTCCAAAATTCTTTCCATCATCATCAGGAGTCAGTCAAAGCAATCTCGTTCCTTCAACATGTCGATTTTGGTTTTCAGGATCTTCATTGTTTATTGTGTCAGAAGTGATGAGAGATGGTTTGAATGTTGCATTCAGTCATAATTGGAGAAGCCGGTATTGGCCAGCTAGGAGCAAGTTTGTTCCTGCTTTGTATTCTTTTAGTTTGGAAGTAGTAGATACTAGGCTTTTATATAATCCAGTAAAGATTAACTCACTAAGGCATATTTTTTGACCACAGTGGAGTTGGTTTGCTAAAGTTAGGAATCTTCTGGCTACTTGTAAAGACTTACTGCAGAAACTACACCTAGATAGCCAGAGAGAAAGTAAAGCTATGTTCTCAATGTTAAACACTTCATCTCCTTCGACATGATAGAGATTCATATATTTGGTGAAGGCACCATTGTCGACATTAAAATTGACGGTGTTTTATCTTGTTGATAAGGGTTAAAGGTTTCTCCAATAAGAGAGAGTCAGATGATAACAACCATATCGAAGAGAGTGAGAGTTATCATTCCACAAGGGAGATGGAAAGTATTGTAAGTACTATCCAAGAAGTATAATGAGTACATGAGCATGGGTTGGTAATATCTAAAACCTATCTTTGACATTTGAATCAAGTCGAAGATGCCTAAGTCTTTCCAGGCTTGAGATTTTACTTTTTCGCTTTTATCCAGCCAAACAAGATATTGTTTATCTACTATAGGGCAGGACCTAAAGGGTCTGAGTTTTTCAGTTACATATTCGAATTGAAAAGGTTTATCTTCAGCTACAGTACTTTAGGGAGCATCTTTTTAGGTTTTCTCTACAGAAGATTCTGCTAATTGTTTATCAGGGTTATTATCTTTCTTCTTAAATGGTTTGGCTTTATTTATCAGGTTATCTTTCTTCTATATTTATTCTAAATAGGTAGCCGATAACATGGGGCCCATGTACCCTAGGGTTTTATCAGCAAGGGTAAAAGGGATTATGACTTAAGAAGCGTAAATTGTTTGTTGTTTAACAGTGACGTATGGTGTGGAACCAATTATTGATTTCCAACAAGAATGGGTTTTGTGATGTGATTAATTGGTTGGAATGCAACATCATTTGTAGTCTTCACTTCCTTGTTCTTCACATTTTTGTCAGATTTGCTTCTTTTTTTGGATGGTGCCATGATTGATAGCTTCAATTTCATGATCGTTCAAAGGTTTTTTGAGAAAGAAAAAGTGTGAAATTTTGAAAACCAGAAGATTAAGAAGTTGAAAAGTGTTTTTGGAGAAGAAGAAGAATATCTATAAGCTGAAAACTATTCAGTTTATATTTTAAATATTAGAGTTAGTGGGACACATGGTGATTTATGATAAGTTGGTATAAGAGGTTGCTTAATTAAGAGCCACATTGGGAACCTACGTCTATAGAAAATGATGGAACTGCTGCACGAACATCTTGATTAGACGTTTTGAAAAAGTAAGTCATGATTGTTATGATGTTACGACAATTATTGTCTATCATGAAGATTGTGTTTTCGTTGAAATATAGATATTTTGCCAGAAATGTATGTTTCTTCAAGAGATTCGAAACACACATTTATTGGAGGAAATTTGTTAACTGAAAACTTTGACTACATGGGTTTTAGCTGAAATAATATGTTCTTGAGAATATAGTTCGAAAGAGAAGATAAAAGAGTCCATGTGAATATTTCGACATATTAAGAGCTAATAAAGGCTTTATTTTGCTAAGTATTGGTGAATGGTTCGTATGCGAACCATAAAGATTTGAAGTTATTCGAAGTATTATTAAAGCATATTTCGACCGTTTAAGTGATTGACCAATTGAGTAAAACGTATTGATTCTTTGTCATTGTATCTCATACGGTTACGCATATCCGATCTTTTCAATAGAAGATCATTTAGACGATTGGATATTCAGAGAGCTTTTACATATATTTCTGAAAAACAATTTTAAAAAGTACAATTAATTTTTGAAATGATCTATTCAATCCTCCTTCTAGATCGATCACATCGTCTAACAATTCGGGTATCGACTTTGAGTTTCTCAACTTGCGGACCCGTTGACCCAGCCTTTTGATGTGTGTGACATTAGTAATTTCTTATTTTTATTATTATTTTAAATGAAAATATAAAATTAATATCTCACTACTAAGCACAATTTTGCCAACATTATTTATTCAACACTAATATTACTACTAGACCAATGAGTTTATGGAATTCAAAGACTAAGTGTTGCTATTTATTTTCTTTTGTATCATTCCTAACTTATGTATTTTATGAAAGTAACGTGTCTTGTGGAGCTTTCTACTATTATCAAGTGTTATGTCACATGGATGAATTTTGTTAAACATTATATGTTGTTTTTCATCCCATTTGAGTTTTAGAAATGAATGTAATTGTATTAAAATGTGTTACAATTATTTTATAACTAAAATAAAATTATAGCAAAAAACAATTATGTGAAACATAACCCGCAAACCCAACCCATAAAATGAACGGGTCGATTTGGGTCAGTTTTGACCATGAAATTGCATTTTGAACGATGAACACAACCCATTGAAATTTGAAAGAGTCGGGTAACGGGTTAGGCCAAACCTGGTCCAACGCAACCTGTGTACACCCCTACTTGCAAGATAATATATCCTCTCTTGTGAACAAGTGTTAAAAATCTCACATCGGACAATATAAGTCTTAACATGCCTTTATAAGTTACGGCAATCATCACCCTACAAGTCGGTTTGAAAAGATCAGTTAAGCCCAACTACATTTCGTAACATGGTATCAAGAGTCAGGTTTAAGATCTGGTGGACCACTTGCTATCAGGTTTTCTCTATCGAGTAACCCACCATTGATTTCCATCCTCCACCCCTATCGGCTCACCCACTGTTTATTTACACGCTCCAGATGTTCATTCCTACACGTAAGAGATATATAAATATGTTTAGAATAAATTGAATTGATAATTCTGTCATTGTGTTATAGTCTTATAAATATACAAATTGATAACGTAAATTGGAAAGAGTCAAGGGAATAAACTCCATCAATTTAGATATAATTGTTAGCCTAAATAAAGGGAAAACAGATATACAAAATAGAAACTAATTGTTTTACCCCAAAATTTGCCCTCCCATTTTCACTCAAGACATGCCTCTAGAGGTCTTCAATTGCTCAAGGATGACCAAGAATTGACCATGCAAATTCTCCTCCTAAGGCAATGAATCTCAAACTAGGGTTTCAATTTCAACAAGATGTATGAGTCCAAAGGATACCAAATGTTCTCCATTGTCCTAATATGTCCCCAAAATCATCCATGCCAAATTTCATGCTTTGAACAATAAGTTTGCCTAGTCAACTGCTCAAATGCCTGGAAATCAACTATACTAGATCAAAAGTCAACCGTGACCCAAATACAATCAAACTTCAAGATTTTGGGTCAAAATCTATATTTTGAAGTATTATCCAACATTTTATTAAGGGTTGATCATGATTCCTCAAGAAATGCTCCTAACTCATCAAAAGTCAAAAATGGCAAGTTATGGTTTCTATAGGAAAAGTAAACCAAACTTTGACCAGACATAACTTTCTCATACTTTATCAGAAAGTTTTCCTCAAAGGATAATTTTGAAGAGAATCCAATTCCCTATAACTTATATTCAGCCCTCAAGTTCAATAAGTGCCTCAATCAAAATATATAAGCTCAGACATTACAGGTCCTTTCAAAAAGTTAACAAAAACACCTTTTGGGTCAAAGCTCCTTACATGAACATGGAAGATCCAATTGAGATGAAACCAAAAGGGTTGTTTAGAGGACATCCTAAGCTCTCTAAAAAGTCAAGGAAAACCCTCATAGGATTAAAATTGAGAAATATATGCATTTCAAAAGTTGACCAATTTTAGGGAAATGCACAAAAGTCAATGTGAGCAAATTGGATCTTTTGGACTAATGGGCGTGGGTTTTGGATCTCAAACATATCCATGGACTTATTTAGATATTTAAATCCATTATATTATTTTTATGAGATTTGTTTTTATTTATTTGATTTTTTTCCATTTAAATCATAATAAATCAAATAAAATAGTGAAATAATGAAATAAAATCCAAAGATTTGTTTTATGACCATATAATGAGTCTAGGATCTGATGAGCAAGTGATGATTTCAAGCAAGGGTTGATTGGAAATAAAAGAGCATGTTTTGGCCAAGTTTTGGAACTTAAAATTTCATAGGTAAATCAAATCTTTCTCTCATAAATCTTCAAGATTCCATCCAATTTTGTTGACCTAATGCATCCTAGTATATATGCATAACATGTCCAGACTAGAAAAACAAGGATTGGCCGCATATAACACATACAAAACTTCCAACTTTTTCAAAAAAAAGTGGCAATTGGTTTGACATTTGCATAGGGATTCAAGGAGCTTTGACGCTTGCAATCCATTTCTGGGGATGTTCTGAAGCTAAAAACATCATTCTCAAGCATCAAAGCATCCAGAATCATCACGTACATCATCATGGTTTGCACCTTCTTTTTTGAAATCGATTTTGATCATACATGCATTAGAATAGATTTTGAGTATACATTTTTGTTTGTATGAGCACTTATAACGTGTTTGAATGATTAATTTCCAATTTTTATGCATATATGATAACCTGCCATTGTTAGGGTTTAAACGGTCGTTTTAGGGTTTTCAGATACAGGAGAAATTGGGCTTAATAAAGGGTACCATCATGCTCAGAGGATCAAAATCAGTTGATCCATGACCTTGAATTGGATTTATATTGCTTGTATGAGATTTTTGAGATTTACAGGTTTTTAGTGACGAATATAGTCTATAGGTAAAAGTCCATGAGCTAAAACGACGGACAACTGAAGAAGATGAACGTGTGGCATGACCTGGTTGGGCCATTTGAAACAACACACACATTTTTATAAAAGGGATTTCTGGGCATTTTATTTTGATTATATTGTTTTTTATTTGTTTAATATAATGAATGAACACTTGGCTCAGACGGTAAAGGAAGCGCGCTGGAAGGGAGAGGAACTAGGTTTGAGTTCCAGGTCTAACATTTTATATTTTCTAACTTTTTTCTTGCAGATCCAATAGGTCTCACCCCCAGGCGCGCATCATACACCCTCAGATCCAGCCATCCAATCTGCATGGTTTTGGATCTAGCGCCTCTAGCATGCAAGCACACCTTGGACCTCCATACCACAATAACATGGGATCAGGCGCTAACAGTGGGCCAACCAAACTTAGACAAATTCAAACAACACACTCCAGTTTGGATTTCATACCCCCTTCAGGCCCATTCTTCTTTTATTTTTATTATTCTTATTTAATTTCTGTCATTTTTAACTATTTCAAAAAATCATTTTTTCTATAAAATCATAAAAAATCAGAAAATCATAAATTAGGATTTAGAATTTTTTAATAAAATTAATTTTTTGCAAATTAATTAATTAAATTAAATTTTAACCTTATTTCATTAATTAAAATTAATTAGAGAATTAGGTTAAAATTCAAATATTTTTTCATAAAATACAAAAAAATTATTTTTAAATGAGCAATTAGATTTTTTTAGGGTTTACAAATTTTTCCCGTTTTAATTTTGCGTGCTATTATTCTTTCCATACGATTTATTTTTTTACCATATATGTAATTGCGCCCGGTTTATAATAGCTAACTAGGTTTTTATTTTCACATTTTTATTTTTCAGTCCATTGCTTATGTATCTACACTAAAGCCCTGTAATAGCGTAGGACTTTATTTCTCGCTTTTTCTTTACATGCTTGTATACAATTGTTAGTAACTTAGGCGTGCATAATAAGAATAAATTGATCAATAGATCACTAATTGCAAGATAAACATAACTGGAAAAACGCATTGTTGCACACTTACACCCTTAGGGTATACCTCACTTGGTTGTCTCAGAAATAATGGTCATGTCCCTCGAACGTAGGTGTATCTTAGCAAAGACCCTCGGTATAAAAGTCATCATAAAAGATCACGGTCCCTAAATGTCCCTCGAATTTCCTATGAGAAATGATCTTGTCCCTCGATGTTTCCTATATGATGACAGTCCCTTCGAATGCTAAGATATCATTACATGTTGCCTTAAATGACCATAGCGTCCCTTTCGATAGTCCCTCAACATCCGAAGATAGGGCTACCTACTCACTAATAGTAGGATATCACTACCTAAAGGGTAGGAGGAAAAGAAAACCCTTTTTTGAGTAGGTAGATGACCCTTAAGTACTTGCTCAAACTTGAAATTTTCACACTTACACATTTAAAAAAAAATCTTTTCAAAAACGCTTTATCACACTCTCGAGGACTGATACGAGAGTTACCATAAAGCAAATAAAAATCTTTCAAAACACATAAACACAAACAGTTTTCAAAATGAGCAAGTACCTAAGAGCCCGTGGAAATCCACGGATGGAAAGGGTGATAACACCTTCCCTTTCCATAATCTACCCCCTTACTCAGAAAATCTCGAAAAAGGTATTTTTCTGTTCTTTTCACCCTTTCCTTTGTTGGATAAAAGAAAAGTCGATGGCGACTCTTGCTTACCGCGACATTTATGAACAAAAAACGCAAACCAGTATTAGTAGTCGATTTTACCATCGTATTAAAGAACTGACGACTCTTCTAGGGTTAAGTAAAAGTGGGGTTTAACTTAGGGTCTAGATCATTTCTAAATTGTTTGTTTGTTCTGATTGCTTTACTTTTAAGGGTGTCTGTTTGGGTTATTATAGATCCTACACCCGGATCTGGGGAAACCTTTTAGGTAAGTAGCAATAGATCATGGAAACTGTGTAGGATATACCAAAACGGTTGAAGTGATGGCTATGTTGATGCGACACTTTGGTTGGTACCGGTAGCCCTTGAGTTAATCAAGGAGAATACGGGGCCTCTGTGTGGTGTCATGAAGCGTCAACTGACCTTAGAATCTTTAAATGAATAACTTGGCCATTAGGACGTAGTGAGATGGACGTCTTTGGTGTATTCCCAAAGTCGGCAGATACTCGATGCTACATTCATTGAGACTTGACTCCTGAGTTTTGTTTGGTTTCTAGTCAGTCGCCCATCGAACGAAGCTTGTGGGAAAGGTCAATGATATTGAGATCCCTTAGAACCCGATTACTATTATAGGACAGGTTGAAACAATCCAACTTCAAGAGGGTATGACCTTAAAACCCATGCAAGCCTTTAACCTAAGGTTTTGGTGTGATTTGCTTGTGCTTGCTATATCTGTGATTTCTTAACATTTTCAAGGATCTCTAGGGTTTGTGATGCAGGTTATGGTAAATCAGAAGTATAGCAAGGGGAAAAGGGGATTTATTTTCCTCTAGCCAATGCCATCAAAAGATCAAAGCTAAACAACTTGAGTCAGGGGCTATGACCCACTTGATATGGTGAGCTTGACTCTCGTAGAAGGACACTCAATGATACAAAGTTCTTCAATCGAAGCTGCAAATTCTGACATTTTCTTATTTACCCCACGAGATCCTTGAAAACATTGCATACATATATCATACATATCATTACATAAACAGGTTTCTCATCTTTTGCGCTGTTTATTTCAGCAATGGCTCTATAACAAACAGTGAAAGATTTACAGACTCAGAATGCACAGTTTCAACAGATGATTATGGCTCTGGCCAAGGGGAAAGAGGAATTGAAAGCCCTGATTGTTAAAGACAAGACTAAGAAGCCAATGAAGACAGCTGGTGTGGTAAATCTAGGAAGGAGGTTTAAAGGACTGCTAAGGTAAGTGGTTGAGCTGACATCTTCATCCAAAGAAGGTGATAATCAATAAGGGGAGACAAGAGAGGAAGACCCTGGTCCAAGGGAATCTGATAATGAGACTAATTAGAATGAAGAGCAGTATCCTCCGGCTGACGAAAAGTACAAACAACTGGAAGAGCGTCTGAGTGCAATGGAAATCCAGAAGGTACCGGGACTGGATTTCGAAGAGTTGGGTTTGGTTTTTGGGGTTGTCATCCCACAAAAGTTTAAGGTGCCGGTGTTTGCAAAGTATGATGGGGTCTCATGTCCCAAAATGCACCTCCGATCGTATATGAGGAAGATTCAGCCTCACACTGTTGACAAGGACTTATGGGTCCACTTATTTCAAGATAGTCTGTCCGGAACTCAATTGGAATGGTTCTATCAGCTGGAAAGGACCAACATCCGTAATTGGGAAGACCTGACTGCTGCTTTCTACAAGAAGTATCAGTACAATGCAGACCTTGATCCCACCCGTACACAACTCTAAAGTATGGCTATGGGTTCGAGCGAGGGGTTTAAAGACTACGCTCATAAGTGGAGGGACTTAGTAGGAACAGTCCAACCTCCCATGGCTGATAGGGAGCTAGTGGATATGTTTCTGGGTACCCTGTCTGGTCCATTTTTCAATCACCTGATTGGAAGCTCCTCTTCCGGCTTTACTGAATTGATCTTGACGGGGAAAAGAGTTGAAGATGGAATTAGGAGTGGTAAGATCCAAAAGGATGCATCCTCCATTATAGTAAGGAAGCCATTTGCTGGGAAGAAAGAGGTTAGTGTTGTGTACAATCAAAGGAATCAGGACAGAACTGAACACCGTCCGGCGGTAGGGGCTGTTATGATCTCTAAACCTGTACCTATTCAGCAAAGGAACAATCAGCCTAGAACAGAAAGGCCGGAAAGACAATTTACCCGGATAAATATGATAATGTCTCAAGTCTTTCCACATTTACTGAAGTCTAATCTGGTAACTTTGAAGGAAGCTCCGAAGAATCCCAACACTGCCTCTCCCTGCTACAATCTAAATGTCCGCTGTGCTTATCATTCAAAAAGTCTAGGTCACGATACAAACGACTGATGGGCTTTGAAAACAAGGTGAAAGACCTTCTCGAGGCGAAGGAAATTGAATTTGACGCCCCTGAGATTCCAAATGTTATCACTGCTCCTATGCCCAAACACGACCGTGGTGTTAACACTATTGAAAATGATATGTTTGTTACTGTCGTTGATGAACTTGTTACTCCTCTCCTGACCGTTAAGTGGAGCTTATTGAAAGCCGGTTTATTTTCGGGTTGTGGCGAAGGTTGTCACTTCTATTTATCTCTACCGACTGGTTGTCATTTGTTGAAGGCAAGTGTTCAGCGCCTGATGGATGATAGAGAGATTTTGTTTAAGAAGACTCCCGTTCCAACCATTTCTTGCAAGGATATTTCAATAATAACCATTTCCACCAATCCTCCCAGGGTCTCCACCAAAAGACTCGTCAGGATTACATCTGTTCTGAAGGTGACTCCACTGATAATTACTATGCCAGGGACAATCCCATACTCCTCGGACAAAACGGTTCCCTGGAACTATGGGGGTGACATCTACTACCACGACGTCAGGCAAGTCCTGCTGGTTGTTGAAGACCAGGTTTCTGAGAATGTTGACCCCGACATTGACAACATTGTTGGAACCATTAAAATAACAGAAAGTTGAAGAGTTTTCTCCCCTGAGATTTCTCCTCCAAGAGCTGTTACTGGTCATGTGATCATTCCTACTTTTGTTCCTACTGATACTACTACTGTAACTCATGTGATTACCCCCTGTTGACACCCCTATCACTGAGTCGACCGAGACTCGGGGCAAGGACATATTGGTTGAGCCTGTCCAGACGAAGGCGCATTCAGTATCTATCCCAGAGGCTTCCAAGAAGGAGATGGAAGAAATTTTGAAAATTATAAAGAAGAGTGACTACAATGTAGTCGAGCAGCTGGGGCAGACCCCTTCCAAGATTTCTATACTAGCCTTACTGTTGTGCTCCAAAGCTCATGCGAAGGCTTTGGTGAAATTTCTTAAAACTGCCCATGTGTCACAGGAAACCTCTACTGACCAATTCGAAGATTGTCTGTGATACGGTGGGAGAACTGACTTGGGATGTTTTGTGTTTTATCGCAAATGTTGCGGTTAGCAAGAGCCGTCATCGACATTTCTTTTATCTAAAAGGAAAGGCTGAAAAGAACATGAAAGACCTTTGAGATTGTTTCTTGAGTTCGGGGGGTAGATTATGAAAAGGGAAGGTATTAGCACCCTTTTCATCCATAGTTATCTATGGGATCTTAGTTGCTTGCTAGATCACTTGCTTTTGTTTGAAAATGTACTTTGTGTGGTTTTTGAAAGTATTTTGAAAAGGCGTCTTCGTTTAGGAAAACTTTGTAATAGTTCTCATTTGTAAGAACGCATACAAAGTGTTGATCTTTTGAAAATGTTTCAAGTTTGGAAAATGTTTTGAAAGTGTTTTTGAAAGTGTTTTTTGAAAGTGTTGATGTTTGTTTTGAAAATAAGCAAGAGTGTTTGATTTGAAATTGAGCAAATAACTAGGAACAACCTACCTACTCAAAAGTCTTAGTTCATTTCTTCATTTCCTTTGACATTGTTATCTTACCATTGATTTGGTAAGAAGCCTTATCTTTGGATGTAAAGGGACGAGCATGGATCATCGTATAGCCATGATAGCAATGTTATAAGATATCTTAGAATTTCTCTTTGAGGGACTAAGATCATTTTTGAAAGGCAACTTTGATAGCGTCATCGAGAGACTATGATCTTGTATTTTTTGATTGCTTTGCTAAGATATTCCACATGCATAACATGGCCAATTTTGTAAGGACACAAAGTGGAATTACCCTAAGGGTGTAAGTGTGCGAATGTGTTTGATTTACATGCTTGTTTATCTTGAATTAGGGTTTGCTAACTTGTTTATTTTAGTCTTTCCATACAAACCCTAATTTACTAGCATTTATATAAAGCGATAAATTGCGGAAAGTAAAAATACTAAGCTATTACATCATTAGGGGAGGGGGTATACAAATTTAAAAATGGGGATTTTGCAATAAAATTAAATCTAATTAACTATTACAACCATATTAAATATTATACAAAATTGAAAAGAAAATAATGCAAGAACGTAAATGGAAAAAGAAATGATTTTTGTTTGTTTTTTGAATGAAAGGGTTTTGTCTTGACCTAATTAAAGAAAATGATTAATGAAAATTAAATAAAATTAACTTAAACTAATTAAGAAAAGAAAATAATATAATAATTAATCCTAAGTCTAAATATTAATTATTAAAAAAATAAATTAATTTATTAAAAGAAAATGTTTTTTAGTCTTTTTGTTTTTTATAAATGAAATAAATAAGGTGTGAAAATAATAATAATAGTTTTGGATTTTTGCTTAGTAAAGATGAAAATAATATTATTATAAATAATAATAATAATAATAATAATAATAATAATAATAATATTAAATAAAATAAAAATATAATGAAAAATAAAATGAAAAATGAAAAAATAAAGAAAAAATAGGCCAGGGGTGTAAAAGTAGTCAGGGGTTAGCAAAAGCAAAAAAAGGAAAAACCCATCTGTTTAGAGGCCCAACGCCTGTTTCAAACAAAAAAATGGAAGAAAAATATTAAAAAGAGCCAAAAGGGTACCACTGGGGCTCGAACCCATATCCCAAAGGTGACAGGCGCACGCTTTAACCATTGGGCTAGTGATACATCCGTTAACTTAAACAAAACAATAAATATGTGACATAAGTTTTGCCCTGAATGTAACTTCATCTTCAACCTCTAGCCAGAGAACCTGTAACTCATTCATTTCTCATCCATTCACAAAACTTCCAACATCAAACTTGTTAGAAATTTCCTCACGATTCTGAATATGTAAATAACTTAAGCTAATTCTCAAAGATGAGCATGAATTTATAACAGTACCAAATTCTGACCTAAATATTTTCAGAGGTTCAAACTCAAAATTCTCCCCACTCAAGCAACATAAATGAAATCTATGGACATGTATAGTTTTAGGGCAATGATATCTACATTTTATCTTCACAAATACAAGCCTAACAATGCATAAATTAGAAGATATAAGTTCAAGAAAAATACTTCAAAACTGGAAATCGTGAAATGAGTTTGAGCTTGATTCAAGGTGTTGCAATGATCAGTTTAGCTTCCTTGAGTCTCTAGGAAGCTAATGCAATGCTTAGCTTGAGTTGAGAGTGGCTGGAATGGTCTGGAGAATTCCAACTGCAATGCTCAGTTTTTGGCTATAGAAGTTGATGAAGATGATGTTACAGTCGTGTAACAGGGTGTGGGATGGTTTGTATTTGATGTAAGGAAGCTTTAGAAACTAAAAGGCCAAAGAACACACGAGGGAAATGGAAGTTTGAAGTTCAAAGTCAGAAACTGTGCAACAGTGGAGTTTTTGGGAAAATTTTGATTTGAGGGAGTTTGGGAGTGTTTTAGGGTGTTAATGCTCGTGTCCTTGCTTGCAAATAACTTGTATAGTTATAAGCAAGAGGTCTTAGGGTTTGAAGTTGACAAATCCGCGAGATATAAAGTTATGGCTATGTTACTTGATTTTGAAGAAAAGTGGGGAAAACAAGTTTCAATGTGTTGTACAAGCATGGTCTGAGTTGGTAGGAGGTTCTAGCCATGTTGCTTTTGGTTTTTGACTTTGCTTGTGTTCATATGAAACAAGTTAGGAGCTCTATGCATTGACTTTGTGATTAAAGTCACTTTTCCAAAATGGAAGTGTGAACTTTGTTCCATTAATGGAATAATCACTTGGACAATGACTCAAACACTTGGATCATAGCTCAAATAGTTATGTAATCTTCTGATTATGGATAGATTTAGAGTTTAGAAGCCTGCAAAGTAAGATTTATGCAGCATGGGTGTGGATTGGATAAAATGTTCATCATGAAAATGACTTAACCATGTTTGAATCCCTAACTTCTTGCCTTTGATTCTCTTAGCTCAAGCATGACCTCAATGAGTTCTTGGACATTTTAGAAATCTTGTAAAATCCTCTACAAACTTTATGTTGGAAATGTTTGAAGATTCATCTTGTAACTATGTGAAAAATTTCCATGAAGTTAGGTCAAAATCCTGGCTAAACTAGGGCAAAATTTCACTAAGTTTCCAAGTTTCATGAACATGTATTCACAAAATCATAACTTGAAATCCATGCATTTCTAGGAGAAGTTGAGTTCAACAATGTTTTATATCTCATTGAGATTTACAACTTTCATGTTGGAAGTTTCCTTTAAATCATCTTGCATCATGGTGAAAAGTTTGCTCAAAGTTGTGAAAAAAATATGAAGTTTTCAACACTTAGAAAAATTTCTAAGTTTAGAAATCTTGACTTTTTGATTTCTTGATGAAAAAGTTTCATATTTTGACATGTTTTGATGAAATGTGATCTTTGGCACTTGATTTTGACTAAAAAGTCAAAGTTTGACTTTTGAGTGTATAGTTGACTTTAGATCAGTTGACTGAAAATTCATCTGTCAATCAATCAATATTGAGAGATGTTTTGAGCCATGCCATTAGGTAAAAATGATGCATTTGAATCCTTGAGATCATAACTTAAACCAATCAATCATTTTCTAGGTCAAAAATCAGAAATTGCACCTTCTCAGTCAAAACCCTAATTTTGACCATTTTGCCCTTTTGATGATCTGATCAAATTTCTGGAGGAATTGGGATCCAAACTTTATCAAATGACATATATGAGTTCACAATGTTTATATGGATAAAAAATTATGAAGTTTGACTGTAAATTGACCACAATTGACTTTTTCCCCAATACAGCTGATTATAGGTCAACTGATCAATTGACTGAGCAAAAATGTGATCCAAGACTTGAAACTTGACATGAGCAATCTTGAGGATACAAAATGATCCATGAAAGTCATATGGGTCATTAAAGTACATTTATCCTTGTGTAATTCCAAACCCTAATTTTCAGTCATTAGTGCTTAAGGAGGTGTCTTGAGTTGATCAACCATAGTGCAGTCTTGAACCAAAGGAGATCTTGTGAGAGATTACTTGATAAATGAGAGGGAAAATTTTGGGGTACAATAGCTACCCCTGTTCAATCTTCTTAAACCTGAAGAGTTAGATTGGTGGATCCTCCATTCGTGACTTGAAGGTGGAAGATGATTGAACACTAGAATGCCTAGAAATTTGCACTCAAAGATGGATTGGGAATGGGCTTATATATGCCATTTGGAGGAATGTTGGTACACACTAGAAGAAAAATCAGCTTAAATCTTTGGTCGATTTATGCTAGAACTTGATGTTTTACCTGTGGGAAAAGGTTAGTCAAATGCAGATGTATGCATGAGATCATGCTAAATGCATTTTGTATGTATATGCTATGATGTATGAATGTGAGATGTATGTTTGTCCGGGAAAATAAATCCCTGACTATTATTGAGGAGTTCCTGGGAAGTTGAACCCCATATCACTATTAGGGGTGAAGATTATATATATCTTCAAACTTGTTGAAAGGATGCTTTCACTGCGGAATATCTCTTGAATGCTAGCTGTTATCTGGTCGGATCCAATCTTCAAAATTTGTTGAGGATGAGGAAGTCAACTGCTATCTAGTAGGATCCAAGCTTCACTATAACTTACTGGGGAAGAATAAATTAACTATTATCTGGTCGGATTCAGGCTTTGCAGAAAGTTTCTTGAAGTTGAATTGTTATCTAGTCGGATCTAGGCTTCACAACAACTTGTTGGGGATAAGGAAGTTAACTGTTATCTGGCCAGATCCAGGATTTGCAGTAACTTGCAATGGTAACTACTATCTGGTCGGGTCCAGGCTTCATGGTTTTGGAAAAGTTATACTATTATCTGGTCGGGTCCAACCTTCAGAGTGTCTCTTTGGGGACCGTAGCTAGTTGTTATCTGGTCGGGCTCCAGGCTTCATAATAACTTGCTTGAATAGACGAAATTGAGCTGATATCTGGTCAGGTCCAGGCTTTACAGTAACTTAATGACATTAAAACGCTATCTGGTTGGGTTCCAGGCTTTGTAGATTTCTGAGATGGATAAGGTTAATTGTTATCTGGTCGGGCCCAGGTTTAACGATAAACTGCTTGGGGGTTTAGTTATTATCTGGTCAGATTCCAGGTTTCACAATGAATTTCTGAGGGTAATTGTTATCTGGTCGGATCCAGGCTTCACAATAACTTGTTGGGGTAGAGGCAAACTCTAATAGGGAAAAGAAATTAAACCTAGTTTGGTTGAGTCCAGGTTCTTATATATATTGAAGAGTTAAACTATTATCTGGTAGGGTCCAGGCTTAATAGTACTTGGAAGGTTTTCACTGTTATCTGGTCGGGTCCATGCTCTATAGTGACTTGAGTAGTTGACTATTATTTGGTCGGGTCCAGGCTTCATAGTAGTTTGAAAGTTATACTAATATCTGGTAGGGTCCAGGCTTTATAGTAGCTTTTGGAGATAGTAAAGGTTTTGTTGATGACTTTACTGGGGATTAGGGGTTATGGCCCTATGATTTGCAATAGTCTGAAAGGAAAACTCAAACTGGAGAATGTGGACTTAGTTAGGGAAGACAGATTCAGCTTGGGGAGATATACTCTTCTTGGGGAGGGTATACTCGGCTGGGGATACCAGGCTTAGCTGGGGAGGATAGACTATGTTGGGGGAGTACAAACTCGGCTGGGGAGGATAGACTAAGATGGGGAATTTTGTTATTCCTTGATTGTTGTATGTTGGGGAAATAAACCCTGTTGGGGAAATAAAACTTGTTGATGAATACTCGATGAACTGCTGACGAAGTGAGTTCTTTGAGGAAGAGATCCACAAGGTTTCTACTTGTAGGATTCAACTTAGCTGGGGAGAGAGCTGCCAAGAGATTGAGACTCTGGCTGGAGATTATCCTATGCAAAGAGACTTCACGGGTAACTCTGTTGAGGATTAGTTTACCGTTTTGTAGGGGATAATGTTAATGAAAATAACTCTGTGGGGATATTCCATATACATTAAAGAGATGATTTGATACTGTTTAGCATGACACATGTTCCAAATAGTTTTAATTATGTCCATATGCATATGTTCAATTTTAGTCATTGAACAAATTTGCATTCAAAACAAAAACAAAAAGTTTGCACTTCAAAGTATATTTGTATTGATATTTTTCCCATGAATAGGCGTTTTTTGTACATAGAGATGGAGATCCTAGTAAGAGGAAATCTTCGAAAGGAAAACCAAGATTGAAAACAAAAACAAATAGCAATGCAAAATGATCTCATTGCATTCCAACTCTACTATTGCCCCAATGTCTTCGAATGCCCCTTTCCGTTGACAGTCTCCATTGTTGACCAATAGTAGCCAGCTCTTAAGATTTTCTTGTCCATCGTATGTCCACTTGAGTGAGTGCCAAAGATACCATCATGAATGTCTCCATAATTTCCTCTGCCTTCTTCTTGTCTACACATCGGAGTAGAGTAGAATCATGGTTGCGCTTGTACAATGTTCCATTTCTTAGGAAGAATTTTGCTGAAAATCTTCGTAAGAACTTTCTGTCATTGATGGATGCTCCCTCAGGATACTCTTGTGCTTCAAGATATCTCATCCCCTCATGGTACCATGGCTTTTCCGTATCAGTGTCAAGCTCACAGCAGTGTGCAGGCTCGTCGAATCGCTCAATTATAATCATAGGTGCTTCGTTGTCCCATCTGACCTTGAACATTGAAGACATGGTTGCTAAGGCGTCGGCTAGCTGATTTTCTTCCCTAGGGAAATGCTCAAAGGTGATCTCTTCGAAGTAAGGAATTAGGGATAGCACAAGTCCCTTTTAAGGGATGAGATTAGGGTGTTTAGTGTCCCAATATCCTTTTACTTGACTAATAACTAGAGATGAATCCCCAAACACATTTAAATGCTTGATCCTCAAGTCAATGGCAGCTCTCAGACCCAAAATGCATACTTCGTACTCAGCCATATTGTTCGTGCAATCGAAGCATAATCTAAAAGTGAAAGGAGTTTGGAAACCTTCAGGGGAGATGATCACAACACCAATTATGTTACCCAAAGCATTGGAAGCCCCATTGAAGACCATAGTCCATCGAGATCCTTGTTCAGGTCCGTCATACGGTCCAGGTTTCGCATAGTCGGTCACCAGCATGATGTTCTCATCTGGGAAGTTAAAGTTCATGGACTGATAATCATCAACAGCTTGATGGGCCAAATGATCTGCTAGTACACTTCCTTTGATGGCCTTTTGTGTCTTGTATTGAATGTCGTACTCAGTCAAAATCATTTGCCACTTGGCTATCCTTCCGGAGAGGACAGGTTTCTCGAAGATGTACTTGATTGGGTCCATCTTAGAAATCAACAGAGTGGTATGAGTAAACATATATTGTATTAGCCAGCGAGATGCCCATGCCAGAGCGCAGGAAGTTTTCTCGAGCAGTGAATATTTGGTTTCACAGTCGGTAAACTTTTTGCTCAGGTAGTAAATAGCATGCTCTTTTCGGCCAGACTCGTCATGTTGGCCCAAAACACACCCCATAGAGTTCTCTAGTACTGTCAAGTACATAATCAAGGGTCTTCCTTCAACTGGAGGAATGAGAACAGGAGGCTCTTGTAGATATTTTTTGATTTTGTCGAAGGCAGCTTGGAATTAACCATTCCATCTTACTAACTGATCTTTCTTCAAGAGTTTGAAGATTGGCTCACAAGTAGCAGTCAATTGTGATATGAAGCGGGCGATGTAATTGAGATGACCCAAGAATCCTCTAACTTCCTTTTCAGAATGAGGGACTGACATTTCTTGGATGGCCTTTACCTTGGCAGGATCAACTTTAATGCCTTTATTGCTGACAACAAAACCTAGAAGCTTTCCATATCGTACTCTAAATATGCACTTGTTTGGGTTTAACCTCAACTTGTACTTTTTCAGCCTCTCGAATTGTTTATACAGGGGATCGAGATGTTCCTCTTCAGTTTGTGATCTGGAAATCATATGATCCATATAGATCTCTATTTCATGATGAGTCATGTCATGAAAAAAAGCTACCATAACCCTTTGATATGTTGCCCCTACATTCTTCAATCCGAACGGCATGACCTTGTAGCAGAAGGTGCCCCATTGCGTAACGAAAGTAGTCTTCTCCATGTCTTCTGGAGCCATCCTTATCTGATTATAGCCAGAGAAACTATCCATAAAAGATAAGACTTTATCCTGAGCAGTATTATCGACTAAGACGTCAATGTGTGGTAGAGGGAAGTCATCCTTGGGGGTTGCCCTATTCAGATCCCTATAGTCTACACACATGCGAACTTTTACGTCCTTCTTTAGCATTGGTACCACATTGGCAACCCATTGGGGATAGGATGCCACAGCTAGGAACCCTGTATCAAATTGTTTCATTACTTCAGCTTTGATCTTCTCAGACATATCAGGCCTCATGCGATGAACCTTTTGTTTGACAGGAGGACAATCTTCCTTTGTCGGCAGACGATGAACTACGATGTCAGTATCCAACCCTGGCATATCTTCATAAAACTAAGTAAACACTTCCACATAATTATGCAACATATGAACTAACCTTCTCTTGACACTGCTTTCCAAGTTAGCACCGATCTTGATTTCCTTCTTGTCTGTCTCAGTACCCATATTGATGACTCCAACTGACTCTTCGTGCGGCTGAATAGCTTTTTTCTCTTGTAATAGAAGTCTGGCTAGTTCTCCTGGTATTTCACATTCTTCCTTGCATTCGTCTTCGGCTTGGTTAATTGGACATTCAAAGTTATAGTCGGCAACAATAGAGTCTTTAGAAATAAGATCTGGAGTGGATGAGGACCTGCAAGAGTGTGTGTGTGCATGTAAGATACATGGCTAATTTAAAAAATGTATTTGAAGGAAAAGAAAGACAATGAGCATAAAGATTTGAATGCAAAAGAGTCCAATGATTTATATTGAATGATCATATGATTAGATGAACATAAATAAAACCCTTGACAAATGGACCAAAGTGCCCCGGGCCAGACACCCGGCTTAAAAGTCATTGTTAAATATTACAGACAAAATGTTCTTGAATTTAAAGAAAAGAAATAACAAGTAGATTACTCCTCAATGAAGGAGATGGGCATGAAGTCCTTGGCATGCCAATTCTTCAGCTCCGTTGTAGTAGGATACACCCAATCTTCAAATGCAGCTTCTTCATTAGAATAACCTACAACGTTAACTTCATGTCTTCCAATGCGGAGAGGTGGCTTTCCTACACGTGCACGCCTCACTTCCTTTTGAGATTTGACGGTGAATCCCAAACCAAACTTGTCCGCTTTGAATGGGATATTGAGGAGTTTCCCCCAAGTATCACAGTTTCCTTTTTCAATTGCAGCATGAGCATCCTTGAATGAAACCATCTTCAGAACGACTTTGACAGCTTTGGATTTATCAGAGTAACATTTGGTAGCAGTAAACATTGGCGATACAACTTTAAAGGCTTGACACAGGGTCTCAATGAATTCTCCATCCATATCTATGTACTTGAACGAGTTGAGGTGACTTACCATAAACTCTTCTTCTCCATATACGGTGACAATTCTTCCCTTGACTGGATATTTGAGTTTCTGATGGAGAGTTGAGGTTACTGCCCCAGCTTTATGGATCCAAGGACGACCCAACAGACAAGAATAGGCAGGACGGATGTCCATGATGTAGAAGATCGAGTTGAATATTTGGGAGCCCACCTTGATTGGAAGATCTACCTCCCCATGAATTGTTCTTTTTGATCCATCAAAGGCCCTTACAATGATATCACTTGGCTTTAAAACTAAACCCTCACAGTCCAAACGGTCTAACGACCCCTTGGGTAACACATTTAGAGAAGAACCGGTGTCGACTAGAACATGTGCTAGGGTGGTCCCTTGCACTCGACAGAAACATGTAGAGATTTATTATGATTCTTCCCAAGCGATGTTAAGTCAGCATCTGAAAATCCCAAGCCATTATCAGCCGTTAAGCTAGCCACACAATTTTCAAATTGGTCCATTGTTGTCTCACGAGGGACATGAGCATTTTTCAAGAACTTGATTAATGTTCGAGCATGGGCATCAGAACAGGGTACTAATGACAAAATAGAAATCTTAGAAGGGGTTTGCCCCAACTATTCCACAATCTTAAAGTCGCTCCTTTTTATTATCTTCAAGATCTCGTCCATCTCACGAGCGGAGGGTTCTCCATCAGCAACACACTTTGCAGGTATTTCTGTCATGACAGGCTCAACAACCTTCTCCTTCCCTCTCGTATCAGTACTTGGTTTGGCAGCAGTAATGCAGATGAGCGCATTTGTAACAATTGGTGGTGAGATATTAGGTGAAATTATTCTCCCAATTCTGGTTACTTTGCTTGAGCCAGTTATGTTACTAACATCATCATCTTTTTCTTCTTCCATCCAAGCGTCTTGTTTAATCCCATAATAAAACATCTCAGCACCATAGTTCCATTGCATGCCTTGTTTGAAGAATACGGAATTGGTTTGATATTTGTAATTATTAAGGGAGCAACAATTGGTTTGTTTGAAATCCTATTAGGACCTTTGGAGGTGATCCTAAGAGGCTTGTTTGATATGGTAATAATGGAGAGATCTTCACATTTGTTAGTCAAACTTTTGGTAAGCGGAGTCTTCTCAAATATAATTTCGTGGCTATCCATCAAGTGTTGTATGCCTTCCTTTAGCCCTTCTCATCCATTGAGTTGTTCGGTACAGCAAACACAGTCTTTCACACAGCCAAGGAAGATCCCGGCTTTCAACAAATTCTTTTTGATGATATTCAGCGGAGTGGTCAAGTCTTCAACAGAAGCAACAAAATTTGTATCTTCAACAACATTAACACCCTTGCCATGATTTGGCATTGGCACGGTGATTACATTCAGAGTTGGTGGAGGATCGTACTCAATAGTCTTGTTATCAATCAAATCTTGGATTTTATTCTTAAATGCCTAGCACTGGTCAGTCTCATGCTTGGGGCTGTTTGAGTGGTAAGCACATTTAGCGTTCGGATTATACTTTGGTGAAGAGGTATCTGGGTTGGCAGGAGGATCACACAATGTCAGTAAATTAGCCTTGAGAAAATGTTGAAGGGCTTGAGATAGTGACATGCCTAATCTCGTAAATTATCTTCTCGGAGTTTCAAAATTTTGATGATTAGTAGATGGTCGTTGAGTAGGAGTTGGATTGGAGATTCAAACAGCGTTAACAGATGGATGATCATTCTTCTTGGTACAGGACCTTTCCCCGCACACAACATTGATTTCCTTCTTTTCATCAGTTGTACCCCAAAATTTTCCCTCTAAATTATCAAGAATTTGCTCTAAAGATCTCCTTAGCTCAAGACTGCACTAGGGTTTGATCAGTCAATTATGGACCCCCAAGATCACTCATGTCAAGTTTCAAGCCTTGGATCACATTTTTGCTCAGTCAATTGAGTAGTTGACCTAAAATCAGCTGTATTGGGGAAAAAGTAAACCATGGCCAATTTACAGTCAAACTTCATAATTTTTTTATCCACATCAACATTTTAAACTCATATGTATCATTTGATCAAGTTTGGACCATAATTTCTCAAGAAATTTGATCAAACCTCCAAAAGGGCAAAATGGTCAAAATTAGGGTTTTGACTGGGAAAGGGCAATTTCTGATTTTTGACCTAGAAAATGGTCAATTGGTTTAAGGCATGATCTCAAGAGTCCAATTGAATCATTTTGACCTAATGACATGGTTCAAAACATTGCAAGTCCATTGAATTGACAGATGAATTTTTCAGTTAACTGATCAAAAGTCAACTGTATATTGAAAAGTCAAACTTTGACTTTTTGGTCAAATTCAAGTGCCAAAGATCACAATTCATTAAAAAATGTAAAAATATGAAACTTATTCATCAAGAAATCAAAAAGTCAAGATTTCATTTTGAAAAGTCAAAATTTCTAAACTTAGAAATTTTTCTAAGTGTTGGAAATTTCATGTTTTTTCACAACTTTGAAAACAATTTCACCATGATGCAAGATGATTCAAGAGAAACTCCCAACATGAAAGTTTTAGATATCCATGAAATCTACAAATTTTCTTCACACAACTTCTTTCAAAAGTGCTTGGATCTCGAGTTCTAATTTTAAGAACATGTGGTCATGAAACAAAAGACTTGGTGAAATTTTGCCCTAATTTGGTCAGGATTTTGACCTAACTTCGTGACACTTTTTCATATATCTCCAAGGGGAATCTTCAAAATGAATTCAAATATGGGTTGTAGATCACATTGCAAGATTCCCAAAATCTCCAAGAACTCCTTGAGATCATTATTGAGTAGGGAGAATCGAAGAGATGAAGTTAGGGTTTTATCACTTTAATTACAAGTCATTTTAGTGATGAACAAAATTCAAATTCAAACTATGCTGCATAAACACTACTTTGCAGGCCTCAAACTTTTTATGCACTCCATAATTAATGGTTTACACAGCTGTTAGAGGCCTCACTTCAAGCATTAAATGCATGGACATGCTTTATATCCATTTTTGGAAGAAATTTCACATTGCCATTTTGATAAAGTGACTTTTTGTACAAAACTTGTTCTTGAGCCTTGCACTTGTTCTCTTCTGATAAAACAAGTCCTATAACTCATGAGAAATGTTTCAAACACTTACAATCACCCATCCCATGCTTGTACCTATTCTTGAAACTTGTTTCCCTATTTTCTTCAAAATCAAGTAACCTAGCCAAAAGCTAGGAACTTGTACTTCTGATTGTCCAAAGCTCTCAAACACTTTTGTTTATAGATACACAAACCATTTTGACACAAACACACGAATGCTCAAGCCTTGAAAGAACATAGAACTCAGAATCACACTTCATACCTCCATTTTCACACAAACTGACCAAAAACTTAAAACTCACAATCTACTCGTGCGTTTCTTGGCCTTTTTGTTTCTAAAGCTTATAAACATCATATAGATTTGACCCCACACCCTGTTATAAAACTGTAACACCATTAACACCATCCTCCATTTTCAAAAACTTAGCTATGCACATTGACTTCTCCAGACCATTTCAGCCATCCATTGTTCAAGCTAATGATTATATTAGCTTCCTGGGACCTCAAGGAAGCTAACCTAATCATCACCATCACTTGAAACAAGCTCAAACTCCAAACACGATTTCCAGTTTTAAAGTTAGTTTTCTCAACTTTGAACTCTTCATACAGGCATCATCAATGATTTATTTATGAACAAAACATGTAGATATCATTTCCCTAAAGCTAACCATGTCCATAGTTTCCATTAATTTTGCTTGAGCTTAGAGAATTTTGAAATTGAAATTTCTGAGATTTTTAGGGTTCATATTAGGGCCATTAAAATTCATGCTTATCTTTGATCTATAGTTTTAATGCTTTACATTTCTGAAATCGTGAGGAAATTTGCTACAAGTTTCATGTTTACAGTTTTCATTTTTGATGATAAATAAGCAAGTTACAGTTGGTCTGGCTGGAGGTTGAAGATGAAGTCATCAGGGCGCGTTTTGCCTCATATATTTATTAATTTCCCTATGTTAACGGATGTATAGCCACCCCAGTGGTAGAAGCGCGCGCCTGTAACCTTTGGGTCCTGGGTTTGAGCCCCAGTGGTACCCTTTTGCATTTTTGTTTTACATATTTTGCATTCCTGATTTTTTTGCAAGCGTCTGGGCCTTATTGGGCTTGTATTGTTTTTTTTTTATTTTTTGCTTACTAACCCCCTTGCAGGCTGTTTGCACCCCTGGCTCAAGTTTATTTTTCTTTCTTTTTTATTTCATTTTTATTTTCTTAATATATTTTCTAAATACTAAAAAAAATCATAAAAATACAAAAATAATAGATTTATATTTTTTGGCTTAGTTTATTTTATTTTTCTCATAAAAAATATTTTATTTAACTATACTTTATTTATTTTTTATAAATTATCTTATAAATTAAAATTAAAATTAGGTTATTATTTAGTTTCTTTCACACTAATTAAAATATATTATTTTTGATATAAAAAAGACTAAAAATATTCCATAATTCTATAAATTATTTTCAAGACAAAAATACCAAAAAAAAAAACACTTTTCTCATAAACTTATTTTCTTTTATTTTAATTAATGAATTAGGGTTTTGTTTAAAAATCTTTTCTTAGCAAATTTAGGGTTTACTTTTTATTAATTATTTTCTTTAATTAATTAGGTTAAGACAAATTCCCTTTTTCTCATAAAAAACAAACAAATATCCACTTACTTCACATTTTGCATTTTTGTACATTTATTCATTTTGTACATTGTATTCATTTAAATCCTTGTATATTTGTACCAATTTAATATGGTTGTAATAGACTAACTAGGTTTACATTCTTACAATCCCCTTTCAATTTGTACACCTCCCTCCTACAAATGTTGTAATAGCGTAGTAACTTTAAATTCCGCAATTTATCGCTTTTATATATAACATGCTAGTAATTAGGGTTTATATGGAAAGACTAAAACCAATACTTAGAAAACCCTAATTCAAGACAAAAACAAGCATGCAAATAATACACTTGTACACAAGCACCCCCTAGGGTTATTCCACTTGGTTTCCTTATACAAAATGACCATATTACGCATGTGAGGTATCTTAGCAAAAACAAGAAAATACAAGATCATAGTCCCTCGATGACGCTATTTAAGTTTCCTTTCAAATGATCTTAATACCTAAAGAGAATGCTAAGATACTTTACTACATTGCTAATCATGTTTATACAATGACCCACGCTCGTCCCGTTTAAATCCAAAGATAGGGTTGCTTACTAAATCAATGGTAAGATAACAATGTCAAAGGAAAAGGAAATGAACATGAAATACTTTTGAGTAGGTAGAATGTTCTTAGCTACTTGCTCCATTTCAAAACAAAAAAACATCATTGCTATTTTCAAAACAAACACCTACACTTTCAAACATCTTACAAACTTGAAAACATTTTCAAAAGATCAAACATCTTTGTATACATTCTTACAAACAAGAATCATTACAAAGAGTGCCTAAACAATGGCCTCTTTACAAAATAATTTCAAAAAACCACACAAAGCACAATTTCAAACAAAAGAAAGTGATCTAGCAAGTAACTAATAGCCCATGGAAAGCCATGGATGAAAAGGGTGATAATACCTTCCTTTTTCATAATTTACCCCCCGAACTCAAGAAATAATCTCAAAGGTCTTTCCTGTGCTTTTTCACCTTTCCTTTTAGATAAAAGAAAAGTCGGTGGCAACTCTTGCTAACGGAAACATTTGCGATCAAACGCTAAACATTCAAGTCAGTTCTCCCACTGTATCACAACAGCAAAAGGTTTCTTGACAGGATTGGAAGTGGAGGCAGACGCCACAGAGATCTTCCCACTTTTGATGCCGCTTTCAACTCTTTCACCGGTTAAGATCAACTCGGTGAATCTGGAAGAGGAACATCCTACCAACAAGTTAAAGAAAGGACCAGATAAAGTGCCCATAAACATGTCGATATGCTCTCTATCAGTCAAAGGTGGTTGAACCCTACTGGCGAGGTCTCTACACTTTTGTGCATATTACTTAAATCCTTCATTCTTCCCCATGGTCATATCTTTTAACTGGACTCTTGTTGGCGCCGAGTCGGTGTTATACTGGTACTAATGGTAGAATGCGGTAGCTAAATCCTCCAAAGTATTGATACGGGAACCATCTAAATGGTAGAACCACTCTAGTTGTGTTCCCGTCAAGCTCTCTTGGAAAAAGTGAACCCAGAGTTTCTTATCAGCAGTGTGCTGTTGTATCTTGCGCACATAACATTTCAGGTGAAGTTTTTGGACAAGAAACTCCATCGTACTTTGCAAAGACTGGTATTTTGAATTTGTGAGAACAACTTGGATTTCAACAGCCTCCAATCTGTCTTCTAACTGCTTGTACTTGACATCAGCGGGTGGATACTGCTCGTCGAAATAATCATCATCAGATGCTTGATCATTAACACAGTCAGCCGGGATACTCTTAACCTTACCAATCTGGTTCTCGTCTTCTTCAGATGATTCTTCTATTACCGGGATCTGACGAACCGACTCTTTGAACCTTCTACCCATGTTGAGCAGAGCTTTCTTCTTGGGCTTCTTCTTAACTGCCAGCAATGCCATCATATCTTTCTGCCCCTTGGCTAGGGCCAGTAGAGTCTCTTGGAATTGAGAGTTTTGTGCCTGAACATCCTTCACAGTTTTCTCTAGATCCATCTTGCTGAAATAAACAACAGAAAGATAAAGAAACCTGTTATGCGAAAACCTGTCATGTTATGATGCATCGAATACGTATATGCAAATGATTTCAAGGATTTATGGAATTTAAATTTTCATAGACAAAATAATGAACAAACGTCAATTTTAATTAATTAGCTTGAAAATATTATAACATGCCTCTTGGGCTTACAAAATAATTTTCTAAGATAAAAAGACTGAACACATCCTCTTCGGGGCAAGGTAGGCGTTCATACTTTGTTCTTCTTGTAGCTGCTTTGTAAGCTCCAAGACCCTCTTCTTGCTAGCGTAGAATTAAGCTTCAAAAGTATCTCGTTCTTCCTTTAGCTAAATCCATCCTTTTTGCAAGTCTTCGAGAGATGTTGGCATGTCGGGGTGAAGGACAGTGTACGAAACATATCCTTCAACCACATGTTCCATGATAACTGATAAGATGGAGGGATAAGACATCACAAGTTTCTGAGCACGAACTCGTACCCACTTAAGGTAAGGCTCGAGGGGAATGGAATTCTTGTGTCCCAACGTCTTACTATCCACCTTGCTCACCATCCTCCAAGCTCGGATAAATATTTGACGACAACTTTGATCGTTGCTTTCATAGTAGAATACCACTCCTTGAATGAGTATCTCATGTGGGCCATCCCTTCGGGAATAACCAAACTATCGTAAAGCTAAACAGGGGTTGTAAGTGATACCTCCTCTAATGCCAAGTAAAGGTACATTAGGTAATTCCCCACAATTATCGATGATAGTAATGTTCTCCAAGGATCAAGAACACCAATGAACATCTGAATGTCTGAGCGTCATTAACCTATGGGACCATCTTGAACCTTGCTCGTTCTTCAACACAGATCGGGGAAGATACGAAATAAACCATCTTGACAAGAGAGGAGTGAAACACATGAGGATCCCTCTCTTTCTCATAGTACGAGAATGAAAAGAATGAAGGATATCTCCTAACAAAGTGGGCACTGGATTGCGAGACATGAAGATTTTGACAGCATTTACATTTATGAGAAAATCAAGGTTTGGAAACAGAACTATCCCATAGATGAGAAGGGCCAAGATTTCTTCAAAAGCTTGTAAGTCCAAAGAGTTCCAACAATCTTGAGCTTTCTTGAACAAGAACTTGGCTAAGAAACTTTTGACACCACTCCTTGTTTCCCAATTAGTTGTGATATCAGATTGTTGCAGGTGTAGTGCTTGGGCAATCTCTTCAAGTTTTGGATCTCTTTTCGTACCGTTGAAGGGTAGTTGATTGAGAATGGGAATCCTCAAGAGTTGTGAAAATTCTTCCAAAGTTGGCACAAGTTGATAATCGAGAAAAGTGAAGCGATGGTGTAGAGGATCAAAGAATTGGAAGAGCACCTTCATCATATCTTCATCAGTGTTAGAGGTAACCAAGTTTAGGAGGCGAACTTGTCTTTTGGTGAATGGAGAATTATCAGGAACCCTTGATGCTAACTCTTTGAGTTGAGGAGGGATCCTTACGAGATTGACTTGGATAGTATTCCTGCGGATAGAAGCCATGTCCTACAAAACAGAACAAAGATAAATCCAAAAAATACTTGAAATAGTTAGTGAATATGAGTATGATGTTATGATGTTCATGATGTCATGTACAAGTACATATATACAAACAAGGCAAACAAGTCCTTAGGTTTTGGCTTGCATGGTGTCTCATAGGTAAGTACCCTCTTGAAGTTTAGTTGGCTCAAACCTGTCCTATAAATAGTAACTGTGTTCTAAGGGATCTCAATATAACTGATTTGTCTTTTCGGGCATTGTTTCAGCACAAGCCTCTTTCACGGCGACCATGATATCCCGAAAATTAAACCTCAATGAGTGTAGTATCGAGTATCTACCAACTTCGGACTGCACCAAAGCCGGTCATCTCACTACGTCCTAATGGCCAGGTTGGTCAAGTAAAGGTTCTAAAAGTCAGTTAGTGCTTCATGACATCACTCAGCGGCCCCGTATTCTCCTTGACTACTCAAGGGCTACCGGTACCCACAAATATGTCACACTAACATAGCTATTTCTTAGACCATGTCGGTATACCCCGCACAGTTTCCACAATGTATTTCTACTTACCTATAAGGTATCCCTGAAGAAGTGAAAAACACAAGAAGGGGGGTTGAATTGTAAAAACTGGAAATCAATTGCAATGAACACGGTATTTTTATCCTGGTTCGTTTGATCTCAAACTACTCCAGTCCACCCGTCAAGGTGATTTCGCCTCTCTCCAACGAGGTCTTAATCCACTATATTCAACTGAATATTACAATCTGCTTTAACAACTGCTAAAGCCTTCTTGATGCAAACCACAAACCGGTTTGTCAAGGAATTACTTTCTTACAAAGAATTGAAATCTAGGTGTGTGAATGTTTTCTACAAAACTGTTTATCACAACTATGATACTACAAAAATTAAGCTTAAGAGAACTAGATTGCTAAAATAGTTGAGTAAGGAATTTTGGAGCTTTTTGCAAACTGAGAGTGAGGAAGATGATGAATAGCTTTTTGGCGTGTAGAGTGTTGTAGAGCATTAGCCAATTCAATCTTCATTGACTTGTTTATATAGCATTGGAAATAATGTACGTTGGAGAAATAATTCTATTTCAATGCCAATAACAATCTTTCATTATTAAGCAGATCTTGTCTGGAATGATGCCGTTGGTAATAACTCATCTTGAATGCACAGTACCGTTGCCACTTAAGCGTGTTCTGGCTTTGTCTCATTCTGACGTTGCTTAAGTGCTGATGAACTGTTGTTGTCTTTATCAAAGTTCAGAGTGTTGAGCGCAGATCTGTTCATCAAGCTTCAGCATAAGCGCAAGTTGATCTTCTGATTCTGGTATCTGATATAACATCTTCTGATGCTGATGTTGATATCCAATTTTCTGATGCTGATGAGGATGTTCTTATGCTGATACCCATCAGAGTTTCTATAAAATAGAATGTAATTTTTAGGTAGCAAATAGTTCTTTACATGAATCATACAATTAATATTTCTTTGCATTTTGTTATCATCAAAACTTAAACTTAGGGTAGTAATTCAAACTTTGTTCTAACAATCTCCCCCTTTTTGATGATGACAAAAACTAGATATTTTTAATTGAGAATTAGCGTGAAAAGTATCAGAGATAACTAAATAATACGTTGTATCATAATTAAGTAGGAAGTTATCAAAGATAAGGGATAAGAGATATCAGAGTTTTGATCGGAGATACTCCCCCTGAATTTATTACTTCCCTTTTTAATTCCAAGAGTTCTTCAGGATCAGATCTTTATTGCCTTTCTTTGAACATCAGAATATCAGAGCTTCAGATCAGAATATCAAAGCTTCGAGCTTCAATTTATCAGAGGTGATTAACTTCTTGTACCTGTAGACTTATGCAAAAACAGAAAACATTCAAGTATATCAGAGTGTTAGAATGTTTGAGACTTTTTGTCTCAGTAATCCGTTATTGAAAAATATCATTCTTGTTCTCCCCCTTTTTGTCAGCAATCAAAAAGTGTAAGTGATAAAAGCTAAAACGATCAGAGCAGAAAAACTTGTTATATTAAAATTCAAAGCCAGACAAAACAGTACAGATGATATGCAAAGAAAACATTGAAAAGTATCATGAATGAAAAACTAAGGTTGGGGTGGGAAGCGTGTGAACAGAGTCTCCAGCATTGACTTAATCTGATCAGCAGTCTCATTCTGCTTGTGCACCATGCTGACTACTGTATCTATCTTGCTGTCTTGCACATCCATCCTTTCCTTCATCTTCTGATCATTTTCATCCATTCTTTGCTGCAGACAAATATCATTCAGCTTCAGCTCTTCCAGAGTCTGCCTGTCCAAGGCAGCTTGAGAAACATCTGAAGCAGGAAGCTTCTGAGAGCTTTCTGCAACATCTTCAGCTTGACTGACCTCTTCAGCTTGAATAGTCTTATCTTCTGCTTGCTGAACTTTTGAAGCTGGACGCTTCTCAGACCATGGCTCACTATCCAGAAAGAGCACTTCGTCCTGTGGCAGCTGACTTTCAACTTCCTTCAGCAGCTTACTGATGTTCTGTTGTGCCTGCTCATAGTTGATGTCTTACAATTTGAGGGCTTCAGCGCGTACCCATATTCTGAAGCGTGTCCAGAGTTGGTCTGAGGCAGCAGGATCAATCATTCTAGGACAAACTTGCTTTAGAGAAGTAATCCATTGCTGCAAACCTGTTTCAAAATTCACAATGCCAGAGCCAACATCTGGCTGTTTCGGTTTGGGAATGGCTATTTTGTGTTTGAGATCAGCAAGACGGTCAAGGATTGTTAAATCGATGAAGGTCCTGTTGTGGTCTTTAGTGGTTTGTTTGGGAGATGGAGTGGGAGAATCAGAAATAATAATTGGACTGTTTGGAGTGTTTGGAGGGGTAGTTTCTGGCGAGGATGGCAGCTGGGCCATGGTTACAGTTGTTCCACATGGTAGCTGAATTGCCAAGGGTTGTGGCTCAGAGGATTGAGGAGAATGAGGTTCAGGTGATGGAGTTTCAGAGTGATGAAACTCAGGTTGTGGAGGTGATGGTGGATGAATTTATGGTTGAGGAGAGGGAGGAGGAATTGCTGGTTGTGGAGAAGGAGGTGGAATTTCTGATTGTTCAGGAATTTGTGGTTCTTCTGGTATGGGTGAGAGAGGTTGTTCTGGTTGAGGAGAGTGGGCAATTTCTGGTTCAGTGTTTGGATTATCTGAGAGGTGAGCGGAAACACGTTCATCAATTTCAGACAGAACTTTGTCAAGTTCTGATGCTGTTGATGTCGTGGGTTTTGGAGTTTGGGATTTGGTGTGGGGTCTCCTGAGAGTCAGTGAATCAGAAGGGTCATCTTCTGGTTCGGTTTCATCAATAATTGGTATGGGGATTGGAAGTTCATGTGAAGCTGGGGTTGGGATTGATGTTGGAATAGCAGAAGAATTTAAAACAGAAGCAACAGATAAATTACCTCTTTTCTTAGGGGTCTGCTGAAGTGGCCTTTCTTTTCTTCGTCTTCTTCATAGTAACTTCTGGTTGTTGTTGGTGCAGATCTTTAATATTCAGTTTGGAATCTGTACCATCAGCCTTGCAAGCGTCCAAGTATCTGAGAACCATAACTTGTTTTGATTCAATCTTAGATAATAGTGGAAAGTCGTTCAGTGGGACTCTTCTGCTGGTGATGTCAGCAAGAGGAGTAACGTTGGGCTCCTTTCTGATATTCTCTATCAGTTTCATTTTCTTCAGATTCTTGGCGTTCAGAGGCTTGCCAACAGTAGGTTCAATAGAACTTAATTCCTGAGCTTCTGTAAGGTGTTCTATCAGCCTATTCTCAGTCAGAATATCTGATATTAACCTGGCAAAGGGTATCCAATCCCTCTTTGTCCTTTCTTCTTCCCTTATCTCCTTGACACTGGTCCTGAGGTGATTAAACAGAAGATGAGCCAAGTTAATTTTTACCTTCTGATTAATAAAATAGACCAGAAACTGCTGATCTATATTTATATAATCAAGAGAGCTTGTTGGCTTCCTGTGATTAAAGCACCCCAGAATAATCTTCGCCCATATTCTGTCTTGATCCTTTAAGTCTCTGATTTTGCTGCTGGGAACCCCATGGGTGAAAATCTGCCTTGCAATGACAGCAACGTCAGAGCATCTTTCAGCCATGTCGATACAGCGGATACCACCACCACTGTATCCAATCAATTTTGCAATGTGATCCTCAGTGATCACAATCTTCTTTCCCATAATGTAGGAGGTGACTTGATGGGTTGAAGAGTACGCATGAATCCAGAACTCCTTGACCAAGACTGGGAACGTTGGTCCAACCAACCTATCAAAATATCTCTCCCATCCCTGTGCCCTAACTTCTTTTGTCAAGTCAAATCCATTTTCTTTCAGACTGGAGAAGTCAACAATCAGTTCAGACATCACTTCCAAATTCTTCACTGGTGTAAGGAGTGTTCTGAAGGGAACTTGATATTGTTCAGAAGAAGCCTCCTTCCGAGAACCTGCAGAAACATTGCTGGAGGTTGCCATGTTCACACTTAGGGTTTTTCTGAGAAAACTGAAAAATGGGTTTCTTTTGAGAGAGATGAACACACAAGGAAAATGCAGAAAATAGTTTGTAAGATTGTAAGAAACGGTAAAAGATTAATGTGAGATGTTAATGTGCTTAAATAGATTTCAAAATAATTTTTGAAAGTGTAAACGGTTTCAAGAAAGAGAAATAATTCATGATTACATTTTAAAAACATGATTACTTTCATTTAATGCTTGCTGATTTTGGGGGATTTGAGAAAGATACTTGAAACGGTTACCAGACATGTGTCTCAATGCACCCAATCAGCGTTTTGCCTTCTCAGAAGCGTGCACGCGTTCTGCTTCAGAGATTTGCTGATGATTGGATGACACTTGTTTGATTTAGTGAGCAGCACGTCTATCCTTGAGCTGAAACGCTCAGATCTTTAAGACTAGCATCTGATACAATCTGCATGTCTATCTTTCTGAAAAGAGATTAATCAGAAGTTCACAGTAAAACAAATATATTCTGAAGGATAATATATAGAATTAAAGCATTTTCACTCTGGGCAGATTTTCATGCTGAGATGTTTCAGAATGAAATTGAACCTATCTTCAGAAAGGGGTTTAGTGAAGATATCAGCCCATTGATGGTCTGTATCAATAAATTTTAAGTTCAAAATTCCTTTCTGAATGTAGTACCTAATGAAATGGTGTTTTATTTCTATATGCTTAGCCCTAGAATGTAAAATGGGATTCTTACTTAAGCAAATGGCAGAAGTATTGTCACAGAGTATAGGGATGTTACTCTCAAAAATCTGGAAGTCTTCAAGCTGACTTTTCATCTAGAGCATTTGTGTGCTACATCCTGCTGCTGCTATGTACTCAGCTTTTGCTGTTGATAGCGCAATTGTGGATTGCCTTTTACTGGACCAAGAGATCAGATTTTCTCCCAGAAACTGGCAGCTTCCAGAAGTACTTTTACGCTCTACTCTGTCTCCAGCAAAGTCAGCATCACAGTAGCCTACTAAGCTGTAATCACTAGATTTTCTATAAAATAAACCCAGATTAGTAGTACCTTTCAGATACTTGAAAATTCGCTTAACAGCTGTTAAGTGAGATTCTCTAGGATCTGATTGGAATCTAGCACAAATACATACGCTGAATAAGATATCAGGTCTTGAAGCTGTCAGATAAAGGAGAGAACCAATCATACCTCTGTAGACCTTCTGTTCTACCTTTTTGCTTACCTCTTCTCTTTCCAGAATGCACGTGGGATGCATTGGAATCTTTGATGGCTTACATTCTGAGAGGTCAAATTTCTTCAGAAGGTCTCTGACATATTTGCTCTGATGAACGTAAGTTCCCTCTGGAGTTTGATTGATCTGAATTCCTAGAAAGAATTTCAGTTCCCCCATGAGGCTCATCTCAAATTCTGCCTGCATACACTTTGCAAATTTTCTTCCAAGAGAAGGATTAGTAGATCTAAAAATAATATCATCAACATAAATTTGACAGACTAAGATGTCATTCTTAACTGACTTACAGAATAAGGTAGTGTCCACCTTCCCTCTGGTGAATTCATTTTCTAACAGAAAGTTACTTAGTCTTTCATACCAAGCTCTGGGAGCTTGTTTCAGACCATATAGTGACTTCTTTAGTTTAAAAACATGTTCTGGATGTTTTGTATTTTCAAAGCCAGGGGGTTGGTGCACATAAACCTCTTCTTCTATATAACCATTTAAGAATGCACTCTTGACATCCATCTGATACAGAGTGATGCCTCTATTAACAGCAAATGAAATTAAAAGTCTGATAGATTCTAACCTGGCGACTGGAGCAAAGGTTTCTGTATAGTCTATCCCCTCTTGCTGACTATAACCTCGTGCTACCAGTCGTGATTTGTTTCTGATGACTTCACCTTGTTCATTTAGCTTGTTTTTGAACACCCATCTTGTTCCAATGACGTTGAATCCTTTTGGTCTGGGAACCAGATCCCATACGTCATTTCTGGTGAATTGATTCAGCTCTTCTTGCATTGCTAGAATCCAGTCGTTGTCCAGAAGTGCTTCATCAATAGAAGAAGGTTCAATCAGAGACACAAGTCCATGAGGGTTTCTTCAGAGTTTCTGAAGCTTGCTCTTATTCTGATTGGATCTTCCTTTCTTCTTAAGATAATTTCTTCTGGGTGATCCAAGCTTCTTCTGGGTACTCTCTTCTGAGGTTGATCAATAGCTGTTGTAGGATTGCTATCAGTGCTCCTTTCAGATGTTGAAGGGGTGTCTGTGTTGAGAGCTTCTGATGACTTGTCTTCAGAACCTATAAATTCAATTTCCATACCTGCAAAAACTTCATTCTGCTTTGACTTTTCAGAGTCAAGCTTATCATCAAAACGAACACTGATTGATTCTTCCACAATCTGTGTTTCTGTATTGTATACTCTGTTCCCTCTTGAGCGTTCAGAGTATCCTAACATAATACACTTCTGTGCTTTAGAGTCAAACTTGTTTAAATAATTTTTTGTATTTAACATAAAGCAAGTACATCCAAATGGATGAAAATATGAAATGTTGGGCTTTCTGTTCTTCCACAATTCATATGGAGTCTTTTCCAGAATAGGTCTTATTGAGATTCTATTCTGAATGTAGCACGTTGTGTTTATTGCCTCTGCCCAGAAGATCTTAGCAACGTTTATCTCATTGATCATGGTTCTGGCCATTTCTTGCAATGTTCTGTTCTTTCGTTCTACAACTCCATTTTGTTGGGGAGTTCTAGGACAAGAGAAATCATGCAGAATGCCTCTGTCATTAAAGAATGACTCATAATCTTTGTTTTCAAACTCTCCACCATGATCACTTCTGACTTTAACGATTCTAAGATCCTTTTCATTCTGAACTTGGTTACAGAAGGTAACGAACACAGAGTGTGACTCGTCCTTGTGTCTTAAGAACTTTACCCATGTCCATCTGCTATAATCATCTACGATTATTAACCCATACTTCTTGCCACTGACTGAAGCAGTTTTAACTGGTCCAAATAAGTCAATGTGCAGAAGTTCTAATGGCTTAGAGGTAGAAACAACATTTTTAGATTTGAAAGAAGGTTTTGCAAACTTGCCTTTCTGACATGCTTCACACAGAGCATCTGAATTGAACTTCAAGTTAGGAAGTCCTCTGACCAGATTGAGTTTGTTAATCTGAGATATTCTTCTCATACTAACATGCCCCAATCTTCTGTGCCAGATCCACTGCTCGTTGTTAACAGATAGAAGACACTTTACATTCTGACTTTTCAGTTCAGAAAGTTTGATTTTATAGATGTTGTTTTTCCTCTTTCTATTAAACAGGATAGTCCCATCTTTCTGACTAACAACTTTACATGATTTTTGATTAAAGATTATATCATAACTGTTATCACTTAATTGACTTATGGATAACAGATTATGCATTAATCCATCTACTAGCAGAACATTATTTATAGAGGGAAGATTTCCATTACCTACAGTTCCAGAGCCAATGATCTTTCCCCTCTGATTGCCTCCAAAGCTAACGTGGCCTCCAGGCTTAAGTTCCAGGCTTTGGAACATATGCCTTCTTCCCGTCATGTGCCGCGAGCAGCCAGAGTCCAGGTACCATGACTGGTGTTTCTGATTTGCTGCTAAAGATATCTGCAACATGTATTATTTTATCCTTAGGTACCCAGATTTTCTTGGGTCCTGATTTGTTAGATTTACCAAAACTCTGGTTGAATTTTGGTTTCACAGAATACTTACTGCTAGTGTATTTAATATCATGTGTGTGACCATACACAAAATGTGAGTTCAGAGGAGTCTGTTTAATGGTTAGATCCATGACATTCTTTGGTGTAGGAACCTTACCTTGGTATCCTATTCCCTTCCTGCCGTTTCTTCTAACTCCATAGATCATTGAAGCCATTTTGCTTCTATCTATGCTTTTAGCAAGGAACTTCTGGAAGCTGTGATCATACTCCTTGATGATCTCATCAGCGCTGCTGGGAGTTTCAGAAATTGGTTCCTTCTGAGAGTTTTGTAAAGTATTTTCTAATTTTGAAATTTTATTTCTCAGCTCAGAATTTTCCAATTTAAGACTCTCAGTCTTATCAGAGTCAGATTCAAGATTCCTTTTCAGGTTTCTGAATTTAACTCTAATCTGCTGATACCTTTCTAGAATTTCGTTAAGGCTTTCAGCAAGTTCAGCCTTAGTGAAATTAATTGCAAAGTCAGGAAATACCTCTTCAGTATCTGATTCTGAGTCTGATTCAGAAGCTTCAATGTCTTCTGAAATGTTGGCCATGAGAGCTATGTTTGCTCTCTCATCATCTGATTCTGAGTCAGCTTCATACGAGTCAGAGTCATCCCATGTAGCCATGAGACTTTTCTTCTTTTCTCTTCCAAACTTCTTTTTGGGCTTTTCCCTCTGAAGCTTTGGGCAGTCACTCTTGTAGTGTCCTTGCTCATTGCACTCATAACAGATGATGTCCTTGGTGTTTGGCTTTCTGCTTCCTGAGGAGCCTTCAGATCTTCTGTATCCAGAGGAAGAATCTGTCCTTCTGTATCTGGAAGAAGACTCGTTCTGATCAGATCTTCTGGGATTCCTGAACTTCCTTTGCCTCTGCTTCCACAGTTGGTTCACTCTTCTGGAGAGAAGAGAAAGTTCGTCTTCTTCTGATGAGGATCCATCAGATGTTTCTTCAACTGCCTGCAAAACTTTAGACTCAGATTTTTTGTTAGATTTTAATGCTAAAGGCTTACCTTGCTTCTGAGGTTCATCAGCTTCTAGCTCTATCTCATGACTTCTGAGGGAGCTGATAAGTTCCTCCAGAGAAATTTTGTTGAGATCTTTTGCTAGCTTCAGAGCTGTAACCATTGGCCTCCACTGCTTTGGTAAGCTTCTGATGATCTTTTTGACGTGATCAGTAGTAGAGTATCCTTTGTCCAGAACCTTGAGACCAGCCACCAGAATTTGGAATCTTGAGAACATTGTTTCAATGGATTCACTTTCTTCCATTTTGAATGCCTCATACTTCTGAATGAGCACAAGAGCTTTAGTTTCTTTGACCTGAACGTTGCCCTCATGCGTCATTCTGAGTGAGTCAAACATGTTCTTTGTTGTGTCTCTGTTAGAGATCTTTTCATATTCAGCATAGGAGATGGCGCTGAGAAGGATGGTTCTGGCCTTGTGGTGATTTTTGAAGTCACGCTTTTGTTGGTCAGACATTGCTTTCCTATCAATCTTCTGACCGCTTGCATTCACAGGGTGCGTGTATCCATCTGTCACCATGTCCCACAGATCAACATCATGTGCCAGAAAGAAGCTTTCAATTCTGTCTTTCCAGTAATCAAAATTTTCTCCATCAAAGACTGGAGGTTTGCCGCTGAATCTATCTCTGTCTTCATTGTTGTCATTGCTGGTGTGATGATAAGTTCCTGCCATTGTGTTTTTCTGACGCTGGATCTTGTACTGACACGGTTAAGTGTTTTAGCTCAGAACCAGGCGCTCTGATGCCAATTGAAGAAGTGAAAAACACAAGAAGGGGGGGTTGAATTGTAAAAAACTGGAAGTCAATTGCAATCAACACGTCATTTTTATCCTGGTTCGTTTGATCTCAAACTACTCCAGTCCACCCGTCAAGGTGATTTCGCCTCTCTCCAACGAGGTCTTAATCCACTATATTTAACTGAATATTACAATCTGCTTTAACAACTGCTAAAGCCTTCTTGATGCAAACCACAAACCGGTTTCTCAAGGAATTACTTTCTTACAAAGAATTGAAATCTAGGTGTGTGAATGTTTTCTACAAAACTGTTTATCACAACTGTGATACTACACAAATTAAGCTTATGGAAACTAGATTGCTAAAATAATTGAGTAAGGAATTTTGGAGCTTTTAGCAAAATGAGAGTGAGGAAGATGATGAATAGCTTTTTGGCGTGTAGATTGTTGTAGAGCATTAGCCAATTCAATCTTCATTGACTTGTTTATATAGCATTGGAATTAGTGTACGTTGGAGAATAATTCTGTTTCAATGCCAATAACATTCTTTCCTTATTAAGAAGATCTTGTCTGGAATGATGCCGTTGGTAATAACTCATCTTGAATGCACAGTACCGTTTCCACTTAAGCGTGTTCTGGCTTTGGCTCATTCTGACGCTGCTTAGGTGCTGATGAACTGTTGTTGTCTTTATCAGAGTTCAGAGTGTTGAGCGCAGATCTGTTCATCAAGCTTCAGCATAAGCGCAAGTTGATCTTCTGATTCTGGTATCTGTTATAACATCTTCTGATGCTGATGTTGATATCCAATTTTCTGATGCTGATGAGGATGTTCTCATGCTGATACCCATCAGAGTTTCTGTAAAACAGAATGTAATTTTTAGATAGCATATGTGTCTTACATGAATCATACAATTAATGTATCTTAGCATTTTGTTATCATCAAAACTCAAACATAGGGTAGTAGATTCAAACTTTGTTCTAACAAGTTCAAGTGATAGTGATGAGAGTGCAAATTTATGTCTGATGGCAGATACCAATAATCAGTCCTACCACAAGAAAGACAACCACAACAAGCAAGTGAGACAAGCATATCCTAACAACTTTTCTTCTATGTCTTTTTCTGAACTAAAAATAGCTTTTGAAAAACTACAATACAAAGCCGAAGATTCTTTTAAGATATTATCCTCTGATAAACAAATATTTTCATTTTTGAAGAGTAAAGTCTATAAAGCTGAAAAAGACTTAAAAAGTCTAAAAGCTAGTATTGCAGAAAGTTCAAAGGATAAGGATGTTACAGGATGTATTCCCAGAAGGGAATGTGAAGTTTGTCATATTTGGCAACAAGAGGTTAGAACTCTTAATGCCAAATTAGAAAATCTTTACAGCCCAAGGTTACATTTGCAGTCGATCCTAGAGTTTTTAAGAAAACGTTGAATCCACCATATTCAAAATATTCTTTTATTGAAAAGATACCAAAGGATTCAATGAGCAGAAGTAAAACAATACATCATCATCACAGTTTATGTCATTATTGTTGTCGTTTTGGTCATACCATTGAAAAATGTAAGTTTAGGAGGTTCCTTGTTCCTAAAGGCATTTACCAATGGAGGCCTAAAGGTAACCATGTTACCACTTACCCACATGGACCCAATAAAAACTGGGTACCTACCTCTCTCTTTTGATATTGCAGGAAAAATGTCATACATCCATGGATAGAAGATGGTTTATAGACAGTGAGTGTTCAAGGCACATGACCGGTTACATATCGCTCTTCATTGACTTCAAAGCAAAGAAGAAAGGATTTGTTACTTATGGAGACAATAACAAAGGAGTTATACTCGATAAAGGTAGTGTAGGTAATCCCTCTACCACTACTATTTCTGATGTCCATTTAGTAGAGGGGCTTAAACATAATTTACTGAGTATTAGTCAATTGTGTGACAAGGGTTATAAAGTTACATTCACAAACACTTGCTGCATAATTGAAAATACTGAAAAGGATATTGTGTTTAAGGGCACTAGAGTAAACAATGTATAAATGCTTGACCTTTTTGATGTATCTTTAACAAGCACTAAGTGTCTAATCACCTTGAATGATGATTCTTGGCTTTGGCATAGACGTCTAGCGCATGTTAACTTTGATTTTCTTAATAAGGTTGTATCCAAGGATCTAGTAGTAGGTCTTCCAAAGATAAAATTTACAAAGGATCACCTATGTGATGCGTGCCAAATGGGAAAGCAAACGAGGGTCTCTTTCAAATCTAAAAATATGATTTCCACTTCACGACCCCTTGAGCTTCTCCATATGGACCTCTTTGGACCTTCTAGAACAAAAATTCTAGGAGGAAATTATTAAGGTTTTTTTATTGTAGACGACTACTCTAGATTTACTTGGACTATATTCCTTCATAGCAAAAATGAAACTTTTTCTGCTTTTAAGAGTTTTGCAAAACTATCTCAAAACAGAATGGAATTGAAAATAATTGCAATTTGAAGCGATCATGGAGGTGAATTTCAAAACCATCTCCTTGATAAGTATTGTGACAAGCATGGTATTGAGCATAAATTTTCAGCACCTCGAACTCCACAGTAGAATGGAGTTGTGGAGCGCAAAGATTGTGTCTTAGAGGAGTTGGCGAGAACAATGCTCAATGAAGGTGGATTACTAAAATATTTTTGGGTTAATGCAATTAGCACAACCTGCTATATTTTAAATAAAATATTAATTCGTCCCATTTTGGATAAAACACCTTATGAAATTTTAAAAGGGAGAAAGCCAAACTTGTCACGTATTCATGTATTCGATTGCTTTTTTTTTTTTTTTAATAATGGAAAAGAAAATCTTGGAAATTTGATGCAAAAGTAGATGAAGGTATCTTTCTCGGATACTCACAATCAAGCAAAGCATATAAGGTATACAATAAACGTTTACTTACAGTTGAGGAGTCAGTTCATGTCTCTTTTGATGAATCTTATCTGAAACATGTCGGAAAAGGTATTTCTCTTGATGGTGCAGGTGTATCTACTGAAGATATACTCAAAGAAACTGTTGAGGAAATTGATCAGTCCAAAACAGTTGACGATGAGGAAGAAAAAGATACAAGCCTTTCAAAAGATGAGGAAGAAGAGTCAATGGAAGCTAATGATCTTCAACCAGCTTGGAAGCCCTCTAAAGACCATCCCGTTGACAACATATTGGGAGATATCTCAAAAGGAGTAATGACTCGCTCCAAGATAAGTAATTTTTGTTATCATTTTACTTTCGTTTCACAAGTAGAACCTAAAAATGATAAAGAGGCCTTGATTGATGAATTTTGGCTAATGGCCATGCAAGAAGAGCTAAATCAGTTTAAAATAAATGACGTTTGGGAACTTATCCCTCGTCCACGAGACCATCATATCATAGGTACTAAGTAGGTTTTTAGAAATAAACTTGATGAAAACGGAATGATAACCCGCAATAAAGCACGCTTAGTAGCACAAGGGTATAACCAAGAGGAGGGAATTGATTATGAGGAGACTTATTCTCCAGTTGATCTCCTTGAGGCTATACATCTCTTGCTCGCTTATGCGTGTGCAAAAGATTTTAAGCTTTATCAAATGGACGTAAAGAGTGCCTTTCTTAACGGGGTCATAAATGAAGAGGTGTATGTCTCACAATCTCCTGGTTTTGAGAATAATGAATATCCAGATCATGTTTTCAAATTAAAATGAGCTTTATACGGTCTTAAACAGGCCCCTCGGGTCTAGTATGAAAGACTTAGTAAATTTCTACTTGATCATGGTTATTCAAGAGGTAAAGTGGATACTACTCTTTTCATTAAAATTAAAGGAAAGCACATCCTTTTAGTTCAAATATATGTAGATGATATTATTTTTGGTTCAACTAATCTACACTTGGTCGAAGAATTTTCCAAAGTCATGCAGGGTGAATTTGAAATGAGTCTCATGGGGGAGCTAAACTACTTCCTCGGTCTCCAAATAAAGAAGCTCAATAAAGGCACAACTATATGTCAAAAAAATTACTGCCAAGAGTTTCTTAAACGATTTGGAATGGAAAACTCAAAATCAATTGACACCCCCATGCCTCTCAACGAGAATTTAGACAAGGATGAACATGGTAAGAGCGTTGATGTCAAAAAATATAGAGGTATGATCGGATCCCTCTTGTATCTTACAACATCTAGGCCTGACATCATGTTTAGTGTTTGCATGTGTGCATGATATCAATCAGATCCTAAGGAATCCCACTTGAAAGCTGTCAAGCGTATACTTAGGTATCTCAATAATACATATACATATGGGCTATGGTATTCCAAGGGAAGCGATTATAGTTTAGTAGGTTACTCTGGTTCTGATTTTGCTGGCTGTAAATCAGATAAGAAAAGCACTAGTGGAACATGTCAGTTGTTTTCAAACTCTCTAGTAAGTTGGCATAGCCAAAAGCAAGTTTTTGTTGCTTTGTTAACTGCTGAGGCTGAATATGTTGCAGCCGGTAGTTGTTGTGCTCAGATCTTATGGCTAAAGCAACAATTACAAGACTACGATATTTAATTAAAACGTATTCCAATAAAATGTGACAACACAAGTGCTATAAATCTCACTAAGAATCCAGTCTTACACTCACGCACTAAACACATAGAGATTAGGAATCACTTTCTTCGCGATCATGTTGAAAAGGAAGATGATACGTTTGAGCATGTTGATACTAAAAATCAACTTGTTGACATCTTTATAAAATCACTAGCAACGGAACTCTTCTTCAACATTCATCGTGAGCTAGGGATTTTAGATCTCTCTTACGTGATGTCTTAAGCATATATGTATTTGAAATATATCTATGTCTCACCATACTGTTGAGATATGTTTTTAGCTTTAGTACATGTGTCTTAACATCTAATCAAACGAGGTAATATCCTTCCTATCTACTTTCTCTACAATAACTCTCAATTACTTATAAGTTGACCGTAATGTTCCATGTGTCTGTTGTACCCCAAAATTTGCCCTCTCATGTTTTCCAAAGTCTTCCCCCTGCATGGTTGACCAGAAACCCTTGCCTAAGGAAAAAGAAAATTTTTGAGTGGTGCTTTAAGTACCTTTCGATTGGCATTCTGAAAGACCCTTCGATTGGTATTCTGAAGGAGCCTTTTGATTGACATTCCAAAAATGCTTCAATTGGAATTATGGACAAGCACTTCGATTGGCATTGTGTCAAGGCCTTCGATTGGAATTCTGAAAGACCTTTTCGTTTGGCACCCAGGGCCAAGCCTTTCAATTGGCATGCCAAGGGATCCTTCGATTTAGCATTGTGTCAAGGCAGCTTCGACAGACATGTTAACCATGTCCTTTGATTAGCATGAACAACACCTTTCGATTGGCCTGTTAACAAAGCCTTTCGATTGGAATTTTAACAAGTACCCTTTGATTGGTATATGGACAAATACCCTTCAATTGGCATTTCAAAAGGTCCTTGGACTGGAAATTCAGAGTATCCTTCAACTGGAACTTCAGAGTTTCCCTTAATAAGAACATCATAACGAAATGACCTTCGAATGGCATTTCAGTGCAGAGTTTCTCTTAATCTAAGATGCTCTGATGAAGGAAGTTCTGAACACTTCGAATCAGAACTTAGACTCATCACAAGGCCAAGGGCTGGTCGAAGTTGTCTAATAGGGAATGTTCTAAATAGATTCAAATTGGACTTTGAAGCTGGCAAAGAAGGCCCATTCGAAGGGTACATAAGAGATCCATTCGAAGGACACACAGCTGGTGAAAACGAATGTCGTGTTGTCCTAGTCTGGTCGAAAGGTGTAGAAAGATGGAGGATTCGACTCAAAAGATCAAGTTGAACATTTAGACCCATAGGCTAGGCCACGTGTCTTCCCTTTTTAAGCCTTTACTCATTTGTTGTCTAAGACCACTTGCACTTAATAGCACAGTATTACCTTTCAGAAAAGTTTGTCTTGAGCCTTGCGCTTATTTTCCTTCAGAAGGAAGCAACCTCATCTGAACCATTCATCTTGCTTTTGTGGCACAAGTGGACATTTACTTTCCAACTGGGCCTTATTTTATTATTTTCTGCACCCCAACTGCCAAGAGGCCCCCACATGTACTTTCACGTTATATTATTTTATCATTTATTTGCAAGGTTGGCTTTGGACAACATGTCCATTCTTTCTCTATAAATAGAGGAATTTTTGCAAAGCTAAGGGAGGACTTTTGGACCAGAGGAACAAATCTCCCAAATTTTCTCAAACACCACAAATCTCTCAAGTCCCTTCAACACTTGTGAGAACAAACCCATAATCACATACTTACTTCCTTAGATTCTGAAGAACAAGTACTCTTCAGTATCCTTCGAATCCAGTTTGGAAAGAAACATAAGACTTGTTTCTTTCCTTTCTTCGAATCCAGCATTCCAAGCACAACTGTTGGCCCCCTCTTTCAAATCCAGAACCCTGGGCCTCCACTCAAGGTCCCACATCCATTCAAAGTCTACATCAAGGTAAGTCACTCTTACCCTTGAACCTTTCGTTTCATGGCATAGTATGTGAATAATCTTCCCTTTCATTTCAAAACATGTACATAACACTTTGGTTCTTTTCGTTTCTAACTACTTAATATGTTTTCAGAGCTAACCCCTTTCGTTTTGCTGCTTGTTTGCTTAAATATGCATTAAGTATTAACTGATTGTAAGGCAATACTAGCATGGCCTTATGCCATGTTGCTGTTCAAAAAGCTCAAACGAAAGAAATAGGAGACAGGAGTATGAAATGAAGCCTTTGGTTTCCACATTAACTTCCAGGCCCAGCCAGAGACACGCTCACACTGATTTCACTGGCCCAATCGAAGAAGGCAACAAGCAGAAAGGCCCAGCCAGAGGCACACTTGCACTAAGTCCAGGCTCAGACGAAAGGCACTCCCATGCTGGTGCCAGCCTCCAATCGAAGTACATGACCTGACTGGTGTCAGCCTCCAATCGAAGTACATGACCTGACTAGTGCCAAAGCCCGATCGAAGGCCATGACCTCACTGGTGCGAACTCCCAATCGAAGGAGGCCAGTAGAATGCAAATCGAAGGCTGCTCCTGCCCAAATCGAAGGAGCTCATTTTTTCTTATTTTTATCTTATTTTTTCCTTTATATTCTTCTGCTCTTCAATATGGTTGTAACAGTGTAGGATATTTATTTGCTACATTTTTATTGCTTTATACAAATGCTAGTAAATAGGTGTGTATGGAAAGATAAAACCAACAAGTAGGAAACCCCTAATCAAGACAAAATGCATGCAAACCAAACACACTATTCACACATGCACCCTTAGGGTATCTCCACTTGGTTGCCTAAACAAATGGGCCATGTTATGCATGTCAAGTATTTTGTCAAAACAAAAACAATCAAAATGATCATAGTCCCTCGATGACGCAATCTGAGTTGCCTAAACAAAATGATCAAGTCCCTCAAGAAAATTGCCAAAGATACTTGACACAATTGCTATCATGGTCTATACGATGACCCGCGACTGTCCCGTTAACATCCTAACACAAGGTTGTTCATCAAACACAATGGTGAAACAACACTGTTAAAAGGGTTAAAAAAATAAGAAAGATCTTTGAGTAAAATAGGGTAGACAACTCTTAGTTACTTGATCAAAAATCTTGCAAAACATCCTTGCCATTTTTCAAAACACACTCCGCAACACAATTCCAAAACAACTTTCAAAACATTGAATTATCTATTCAAAAAGACGCACACCTTTGTATATATTCAAACAAAGAATCATTACAAAGGTTGCCTAGACAAGGCATCTTTTTCAAAACATTTTCAAAACCACACACACAAAACACCATTTCAAGCAATTGAAAAGCAAAGGCAAGTGATCTAAAACAAGTAACTAAGAGCCCATGGATAACCATGGATGAAAAGGGTGCTAGCACCTTCCCTTTTCATAATCTACCCCCCGAACCCACGAAAACATCTCAAAGGTCTTTCCTGTGCTTTTTGACCTTTCCTTAGGATAAAATAAAAAGTCGGTGGCGACTCTTGCTAAACCGAAACATTTGCGAACACAAACGCAAAATCCCAAGTCAGTTCTCCCACCGTATCATAGAACTGGCGACTCTGCTGGGGACAAAATTTCTAAAAGTGGGGTTACCTTAGGTTTTTAGATCACCTTTATATGCTTACCTTGATTGCTTTGATTGCTTTACTTTTTGGGTTCCTTGTTTGGGTTTGTTTAATCCTACACCCGGATTTGGGGGCACCTTTTTAGGTAAATAGCAATAAACTGTGAGGGAACTGTGCGGGGTATACCGACATGGTTGAAGTAGTAGCTATGTTAGTGTGACATATTTGTGGGTACCGGTAGCCCTTGATTAGTCAAGGAGAATACGGGGCTGCTAAGTGATGTCATGAAGCACTAACGAACTCTTAGAACCTTATTTGACCGTCTTGGCCTTTTTAGGGGTAGTGAGATGACCGACTTTGGTGCAGTCCGAAGTTGGTAGATACTCGATACTACACTCATTGAGGATTGTTTTCTTGGAATATTTTGGTCGCCAGTTAAGTGGCTAAACCAAAACAATGAACATAGAAAATAATCCAGTGATATTGAGCTCCTTAGAACCCGGTTTCTATTTCAGGACAGGTTTGAGCCAACTAACTTCAAGAGGGTACTTACCTACAAACCCCATGCAAGCCTAAACCTAAGGACTTGTCTGCTTTGTGTGAATATGATTGTCTGTATATACACTTGCTTACTTCTGCATACATGTACATAACATCATAACATCATACCATAGCATTTTCAATAACCATTTCAAGGATCTCGAGGGTCTTTTGATGCAGGGTCACGTTGAACCAGACGTCTACCAAAGGGCAAGAGGTTTCATTTTCCTCTAAACAAACACCGTCAAAGATCAAGTGCAACAACTTGAATCAGGGGGCTATGACCCACTTGACATGGTGAGCTTGATTCTCGTGGAAAGACATCCACCATTACAAAGTTCTCCAATCAAAGATGTTGATCGAAATTCAATCTCTAACATTTCTCTTGTGTTTACCCCGAGAGATCCTTGAAAACATGCATCCACATTTCATGCATCATATCATGACAGGTTTCTCCCACACAGGTCTCCTTATCTTCCTACTGTTTATTTCAGTAGAGATGGCTCTAGAGCAGACTATCAAGGACATCCAGGCTCAAAACTCTCAACTTCAAGAGATGTTCTTGAACCTATCCAAGGGACAAGAAGAGGTCAAGGCGCTCCTCACCAAGGGCATGATCATGGGAAATCCTGGGGACGACAGAGATGACCAGTTGGAGTGGCTACAAACTGAGATAGCCACAATGAAGGTCCTCCACTTGAAATGACAAAGCTCGAACTGGGAGGCTTTTGTTCCATTTGAATTTTCAAGTTGTAATTTCTTTTGTTATTCAAACAATTATCTATTAATGTCAAACTCTGTTTCATTAATGCATTGCATATGTTTGTCTTGGATTCATCCTTTCATTACATTTAAACTATGATTTTTACCTTCTTTATGACATTCAACTCTTGCTAAAAGTTACAAGCCTTTAGAGGGAGGATGACTAAACAATGCCATAATCTCATACAGTATGCTTTTGGACAGACCTTGCTGACGATGTACAGGCATTTCTTTCAAATCCTAAACACTGGAGTTATAAGGAAGATAACCCCTAGTCGACCCCTTCGAGCCAAAGAAGTAGGAGTTTTCTGTTTTAAAACAAATTGAAACCTTTGATTAAACCTGGGGCAGGGTAGCCTCTCAGTTAGTTCAAAAAAAAGATGCGCATTGAAGTCGCAAACTCTCAGTTCATAATACAACGAACGACATCAAAAGCATTCCTCTGGAATCAAAAGACAGTGGTGGTTCCTTATCTCATAGGCAGTCAATCTCTCAAAAGAGAAAAGCCCACTGAGCCAAAACCTACAAAGGAGGCTTAAGAAAGCTGGGGCATCCCGCTGACTGTAATCTCGAAAACAGGAACAGTCAGGCAAAAGTTAGGGATAACAAATCAAAAGAACGAGGTCGCTACAAATCCTCAACAACATGAAAAATGTTGCAAAAATGACTGCCTTCCAAAATCCAACTTGTGTGAACCATCACCAAAACGTCGTTCCAAATTCGAATAGAGTTCGACGCACAATTAACTGAGTTTAGGATTGAAGAACATCACGAAGAGCGGGTGGGTACAAATATACTTTGAGCCTTTATCCTTTGTTTCTTAAACCGTGAACCAAGCCGCGTTACAACCCTTCAAAAGTCCTAATTGAAGCATGGGTTAGTTCGAAAGCATACTGTTACAAAAGGTATCCTGACTCTTGTAAGGCTTAGTGTGATCGGTGGATCTGGAACTGACTGTTTAACGCTGGTTCGCGAAATGTCGCGGTAAGCAAGAGTCGCCACCGTCTTTTATTTTCTCCAAATGGAAAGGACAAAAGCACAGAAAAATTCCTTAAAGAGATTGCTCTCGGTTCGGGAGGTAGGTTATAGAAAGGGAAGGTGTTAGCACCCTTTCTATCCATGGTTATCCATGGGCTCTTAGATACTTGCTCATTTGTGTTTTCAAAAATGGTTTGTTTGCTTTTCAACTGTGGGTTTTAAAAAGTTTCTTTGAAAATTCCAGTTCGACTCGTACGTCAGAGTGTTTGAAAAGTTTGTTTTGAAAGCTTTTGAAAATGTGTTGGCGCGAAAAGTCTTTTTGAGTTTGTTTTGAGATTAGAGCAAGTATCCTTGAGAACCTACCTACCCTAAGGAATTCGTCTGTGTAAATGTCCTTTAAAGTAGTGCCATCCCACCATTGAGAGGTAGGTAGCACCACCGTTGGAGGTGTTCGGGTCAATTCGAGTTTTAGGGACGTGGTGATCACCGGAGCAATGGGAAGACACCTTAGAAGCTACCCTCATGCCAGGTTCCCGGATCATGAGGACTTACTAAGACATCCTCTACTCGACGATCACCTTTCGAAAGGCAACAGTGAGGCGTACCCTAGGGGTGGTGTGTGCGAATTGTGTGTCATGTTTCAGTTATTTGTCTTGTCATGTTTGTTGTGTTCTACGCTTGATTTTATTTAAGTCCATACATTCTTTCATGCTTTTGTTAACAATTATAAAGTTTACGGGAAAATAAATCTAAGGCTATTACAAAGGCGCGGGTCCACATCGCCAAAATTAAACCGGACCCGATTTAGCGGAAAGTAAATGAAGCAATAAAGTAAAAATGCGAGAAGTAAAATCGTTACAACGCTTTGGGAGAATTACATAAATATTTAAGCAATAAAGTAAATGCGCGAAATAAAAATGATTAAAACGACGGGCGTTGGACCCTTTTTGCAAAATTAAAGTTAATAATGGAATTAAAATTAAAATTAAATGTTTTTGGTATTTTATGTTTTTTAAGATTTAGAAGGAGAAATTAATTAAAATTAAAAAGGAGGCGTCAAACCCTAATTCTAATGTTTTTTAAGTTTATTATGAAAATATTAAGTTTTTGACCTAATTTAAACCTAAATTATTTATGTACAATTTAATTATAAAATAAATAAAATAATATTATGGACATGATGAAAAAAGGGAAAAAAAATTAAAAAGGAATAAAAATTGTTATTAAACCTAAATTCTATGTTTTTGGATTTTTGGTTATTAAAAGGAATTAAAATTGTAACCTAATTAAAGCTAAATATTTACATGTCAATTTATTTAGAAAAATAATTACAATAAAAATATTTATTATTTTTTTGGCCTTTTCTGATTTTTTATTATGTTTTGCATTTTGTAAAGAAATAATTAATTAAAACAAATAAAATAAATGAAATAACAAAAATAAAATGTAAGAAGAAAAATAGAAAAAAAATGCAAACCAGGGAGGGGGGTAGCCCCAAATGGGAGGTACAGGCCTGGGATGCTGGCCCATTAACGTTTTGGTCCATTGACTTTTCCAGGTTGTGTGTTAGTGCGTTTGACCAGGACTTACGTGTTCCTCATATCCATGCCGTTGATTCGTATGCATTAGACGCGTGGCTCTTTGGATGTTGAAGCAACATGATGCGCTTCCATGTTGACGCTGCACAGGATTTTGCATTGCAAAATAATATGGAATTTACACAGACCTGGGGCTTGAACCCAGGTCTTGAGGGTTAACCACATCACGTTTTGCCAACTGAGCCACTAAATTTCAATTAATATATTATAGTAAATAAATAACAAAAAGCAAAACCAACGCGTAGTGGAGAAAAACGCGCGCAATTCAAACCACCGAATCACCAACTGACACGACGTTGTCTTCTTCAATTTTCCTGAAACATAAACTCAAAGGCAACAGTTTTGCAACCGTGGTGTTAGGCAGCTTTTGGAAAAATAGCGAATAGCTCAATTCTAAACATAAATTAGGCGCGACTATCTCAATTTCTTCGTCCAGATGTACTGATTGCAATGGTGGTACTGGGGACGTCCAATTTTTCCTCTAGTAAGAACCCCTAATTTGAAGCTCAGAAAACCCTAATATTCAATCATGGTATAATCTCGTATAGCACAGAAAAACGCAATTAAAGGTGTTAGTTAGCTTCAAAAACTCACAACAAACATGAATCAATAAATAAAAATGGCAAAGGATGTATGAATCATGATGTACGATTCCAAAAATTTTGAGATACAGTCTGAGTTTTATCTACCAATTCCTGGAGCTTTGTTTGTTGTTTGTGATTGGCACACGTTCAGGGAATCACAATGAAGCTATTGAGACAAGAATGGTGCTTTGAATCGACCTCTAAGGTTGATTTCAGAATTTGAGTTTTTCAAGCAATTTTCAAGTTTGTAATAGTTTCTTATGCGCAGCTTCTTGTGTACCAGGATTAGGTTTAGGTTCAGGCCTTTGTAGTGAATGTATTAGGTCAAGAAAATTGGATCAAATCTCTCATAATCATGGCTTTTGAATATTTGATTTCTTCATATCTTTTTCATATCTTTTTCAAGTATTCTTTGTGTCAATTAGGCTCCAATCACACCAATTCTTTCCATAATTAAACAAGCACGAAATATTGAGTCCAAATCATGCATAAAAAGATTGGTTTTGTTAGGTTAGATATTTTTCATGTATTTAAATAATTTAAATGAATTAATATTAATATAAATTCAAATAAATAAATAAAAATTGAGAAAACACTTCCCTTTGGGCCAAGTGGTCGTGCATAGGCTTAGAATGATGAATCATGGAATAAAAATGGGCCCATTAGCATTTTTAGGTCATTTGAAGTAAAGTTGACTTTTCAAAATTCCCAAAAATTTCCAAACTTCCACAAGGCATAACTTGCTCAATTATTAAGCTTTTCACATGTTCTTGGACATTTTGGAAAGGTCTTTGAGTCCTCTAACCAATGCCTTTGGTCCCATGTCATTTTGATTTACCAATCTCAAGTTATGGCCTTTGACTTAAAGTCCCTTTTTGTTGACTTTTGAAAATGACCTATAATGTTGAAATTGATAACTTTTTGTGAGAGCATTTCTTGGACTTGGAATATGAAGATGAATTATAGGAAATGTCTTTCTCTTCAAAATGAGCTTTGGATGGAATTTTTCTGATAATCCATGTGAAAGTTATGCCCTGGTCAATTTCAGTTGACTTTTTCAACTGTCCAAATATAGCAACTTTTGCATCTTTGATGATTTCTGAGCCAAATTTTGAGAATCATGATCAAGCATTGATCAAATGATGTTTGTGGCTTCAAAATGATATGTTGACCAAAAATTTGAACTTTTGACTGTCAAATGACCATTTTGCCCCTACAGTTGACTGTAGTGCAATCTAGGGTTTTGACTGTGCAATTTTGAGCTGAATACCTTGAAACTTGATATGAGGATACTTGACCATCTTTGTAGGCATGTGAGACTTGATTGGGCCTTTGAAAACTTCATTTTCTTGATCAGAATCCAAACCCTAGTTTTGACTGTATAGGAGACAGTTGAACTGTGCAACCCTTGGGGACTTTTGCAGCTTAGCTTGGCAATTTCTTGAAGAATATGGGAGGGAAAATTTTGGGGTACAACAGTTGCCCCTGTTCAATCTTCTTAGACCTGAGGATGCAGATTGGCTGACGTGCCTTTCGTAATCCGAGGGTAGAAGATGATTGAACACTAGAGTGCCCAGAAATTTGCGCTCACATAGTAGCAGTGATGATGGGAATGGGCTTATAGATGCCATTTAGAGATTGCTGGATAGGGTGATGGGCTTATAGATACCATCTGGACGTTGATCGCGTAGGAGATTCTTTAGCTAGAACCTGCATACCTGCAAAATAGAAAATGAGTACCTGACACGTTGCAGGAGCTGATTTTAGATGCTTGGTATAGATATGTCCTGACTGGTTGCAGGAGTTGAGTCTGGAGCTTCAAACAGCGATGAAAGAACCAGGGATGGTTACTGCCTTAGCCTGAATGACAAGAGAACCTTGGGTGACTTTAATCTCAACAACGCTCGTTGAGAAAAATCTTGATGGGAATTATTATCTTCGCAGTATTGGGCAGAGAACCATAGGCAATTATAATCTGAAAGGAATGATCACCTCACACTCATCGTCGGAGAGGGAAACATCTGAAAAGGACTTACCACCTCACACACCGTTGGAGAGGGAACCATCTGAAAAAGATTTACCACCTCACACACCGTTGGAGAGGGAACCATAGGAGAATATCACCTCACACTCATCGTCGGAGAGGGAAACATATGAAAAAGGAATTACCACCTCACGCACTTGTCGGAGAGGGGACCATAAGAGATTATTACCTCACACTCATCGTCGGAGAGGGAAACATCTGAAGAAGGAATTACCACCTCACACTCATCGTCGGAGAGGGGACCATAAGAGAATATCACCTCACACTCATCGTCGGAGAGGGAAACATCTGAAGAAGGAATTACCACCTCACACTCATCGTCGGAGAGGGGACCATAAGACTATCACCTCACACTCATCATCGGAGAGGGAAACATCTGAAGAAGGAATTACCACCTCACACTCATCGTCGGAGAGGGGGCCATAAGAGAATATCACCTCACACTCATCGTCGGAGAGGGAAACATCTGAAGAAGGAATTACCACCTCACACTCATCGTCGGAGAGGGGACCATAAGAGAATATCACCTCACACTCATCGTCGGAGAGGGGAACATCTGAAAAAAGGAATTACCACCTCACACACCGTTGGAGAGGGAACCATAGGAGAATATCACCTCACACTCATCGTCGGAGAGGGGAACATCTGAAAAAAGGAATTACCACCTCACACACCGTTGGAGAGGGAACCATAGGAGAATATCACCTCACACTCATCGTTGGAGAGGGAAACATCTAAAAAAAGGAATTACCACCTCACACACCGTTGGAGAGGGAACTATAGGAGAATATCACCTCACACTCATCGTCGGAGAGGGAAACATCTAAAAAAAGGAATTACCACCTCACACTCATCGTCGGAGAGGGGACCATAGGAGACTATCACCTCACACTCATCGTCGGAGAGGGAAACATCTAAAAAAGGAATTACCACCTCACACTCATCGTCGGAGAGGGGACCATAGGAGACTATCACCTCACACTCATCGTCGGAGAGGGAAACATCTGAAAAGGACTTACCACCTCACACTCATCGTCGGAGAGGGGACCATAACTTCTGCTGAGTCTTTATCAGAAAAAACTGTTGGGAGTCGGTTTAGCTGGACTAGAGAAGGCTTTGAAATATGTTTGAGCATTTTAACTGCGTCTTTCCTGAAAGGTAAAAGTCAGTCATATGCAATGCATGATATGGATTAAGAAATGATGTTCTCGAATGAGATTTGTATGATATGATGCGTCTATGCATGCTATAATGATATGTGTGATGTTTTATGAATGCTTTCGTCTAGGAAAGTAAATCTTTGACGGGTGCCGGGAAGTCATATCCTGGGCTGATGTTGGAGAGTAAGCTTTTGCTTCCGCTGGGGGTAATAGTTGCAAGAATACCGGTAGGAGAAGATGACTCCGTTGCGGAATAAACTTGGCAAATGGACGATTCTGCGGGGAGAAAAGATACTCTAGCGACCATGCTGGGAAGCAATACTCTGTGGGGAGAGAAATGCTTTGCTGAATGTTGATAGTAACTTGCTGAGGATGTCTTGTTGTTGAAAGTGTGAATAGACTTCGCTAGGGATAGGGAGACTTTGTCGACGACGCTCTTTCCGTGGCTTTTGGCTGAGGATAACCCAGTTATATCCTGTTAAGGAAGTAACTCTTTAAATAAAGCCGGGCGACGCGTTCGTGCTCTGCGAGGGGAAGCTTCCAGAATTCACTGGGGGTAGACTTATTGTTTGGGGATATGAATTCCATCTTTCTAGGGGAACTGGATTGGACCCTCCTGGGGGAGTATTGAACTGTATTGGTTATGTTCTTCCACGGAACCTATCCTGAGGCCTTGGAGGATAGAACAATCAGATTGCGTAGACCAACCATTATTGCCCCTATTTCCATGGGGAAGGTACTTGTGGGGTGCTGATAGTTGTTGAGGGTCAAACCTTCTTCTGGTAGGCAGATGATAAGATGACGGGACATAGTCGTACGTTTTTATCCCTAACTTTTGCCTGGACCGCCCTTTCGGGTTTTCAGTCCACCGGGATACCCATTTTTGCCCAAGCCGCCTTTTCAGGTTTTCGACTTGCCGGGTGTACAGATTTCTTCATTTCATCCCTCATTTTGCCCGAACCCTTTTGGTTCGCCGGGAAGCCCTAATTTTTGCTTAGGCATATCAGCCTAGCGGGTCTTCGATTGTGCGTAGTATTTTTCCGACTATGTCCGTTCTCAGAAAGTAGGGAGTTGCCCCTATTTAGAAGTGTTTTGTCACCAGAAGATGTTTGATCAGGCGAGATTTGTTGTTGAAATGCCCCTAAGTGACTCAGGTGGAGATTTGCCCCAGGCTGGTTGGCCTTTTGAGAGATTCTCCGAATCTTGATTGGACTGCCCCAGATGATGGACAATAGTCGTGCCATGCCCCTTGATTGGAGGTACTTCTGTTCATTAGGCATTCGTCGTGTAAATTTCCCTGCTGTTCAAACAAAAAGTCATATGCAAACAAAGTTATGTTAAAAATGCAAAGCTTATGTCTGTCTTGAAGATTTTGAAAATGCATTCTTTTTCATAAAACATGTGAATGTTTGTAAAACATGATGTCAACTTTGTATTTACCGTAGCCTTAAGGAGTCAGGATACCTTTCGTAACAGTATGCTTTCGAACTAACCCGTGCTTCAGCTAGGACTTTTAAGGGTTATAACGTGGCCTGGTTCACGGTTTAAGAAACAAAAGATAAAGGCTCAAATTATTTGTACCCACCCGCTCTTCGTGATGTTCTCCAAACCTAAACTCAGTTGATCATGCGTTAGACCTTGCTTGAGTCTTTGCTTTGATGTTCCAGTAATGGTTCAGATGTTTGATAGCTTATTTTGAATAGGCAGTCCTTCTTTGTTTTTGTTGAGGGTTTGTGAGACCTCTTTTTTTTTGATTTCGTTATCCCTATTTTTGCCTGAACTGTTTCCTTTTTGGAATTACAGTCAGCGGGATGCCCCAGTTTCATAAGTCTCTTTTCATAGGTTTAGACTTTTTGGGCTTTTCATTTATGAATTTTGATGATGACTGCCTGTCCTTTTGATCGTTCTGAACCATCACTGTCTTTGTTCGTTTTGTAAAGATGCACTTGGATCAACTGAGAGAACTACCATGCCCCAGGTTATGATTAAGGGTTTTGATTTTCGAAAATAAAAACTCCTACTTCTTTGGCTCTGATGGGTTGACGAGGGATTATCTTCCTTATCACTCCAGTGTTTAGGAATTGAAACAATGCCTGTACTTCATCAGCGGGGTCTGTTCAAAAGCATACTGTAGTTTATGGTATCGTTTTCGTCATCCTCCCTCAAGAGGCTTAGAATTAACGAGAGTTGACATCAGAAAAAATATGAAACAATTTGCATATAGTAAATGCGAATATATTGATCCAAAATAGACATAAGCGATGCATTAATGTGATAACAATGTTTAACATGAATAAATGTTTAAACGGTCAAAAGAAAAACACAACTTGAACATTCAAATGAACAAAAGTTTCCTAGTCTCGGAGCTTGTCACTTCAACTGATGAGCCTTGGAGGAATGGTAGAAAAATTCAGCCTGTCCATCTTGTGTGAACTCCAATGCCCCTTCATCGATCAGGTCCTGGATTTTGTTCCTCAGATCCCAACATTCATTGGTATCATGTCCTGGGCTAGCGGAGTGGTAGGCACACCTCTTATTGGGATCATAGGCAGGAGATGTTGTGTTGGGGTTCCGGGGATGAGCCCTTAATGTGATCAGATTCAACCTCAATAGGCGTTGCAAAGCTTGAAACAGCGACATGTTGAGCTGGGTGAATTGCCTCCTGGGCTTGTCTGGCTGAACTTGGCGAAGTTGGTGCTGAATTTGTGGCACTGGAGTTATTTGAGGAGCTTTCCCCTTATCCTCTTGTCTCGAGGATGATTGGATGATGAATGGCTTTTTACCCTTAGATGTTTGCCCCAGTAGGTTACCTTGAAGCAATTGGTTGAAGAGAAACCAGAGCTCCTCTTGTCTTTGAACTAGGCCTTGAATGACATTCCTCTGTCCCCGCATCTGGGCTTTCATAGCATCCATCTCAGCTTGTAGGTGTTCCAACTTTTCATCCTCAGCATTGCCCCTGACGAAGGTCTCTGTGAGAAGTATCCTTAACTCCTCTTGCCCCTTGGATAGATTCAGGAGGATTTCCCCGAACCGAGTCTCTTGAGTAAGAAAGTCCTGGTTGTCTTGTGGGCAAGCCATTGCTGAAATAAACAGCGAGAAGGGTGAGTGACCTGCAAAGAACGGGTATTTGTAATGCAATGATATGCATGATATGCATGCAATGTTTTCAAGGATCTCGCAGGGTAAACAGAGAAACTTGTTAGAGTTGGAAACTGGCAACTTGATTGAAGGAACTTCCTGTTGTGGAGAGCCCTTCTTCAAGGGTCAAAGGCTCACCATATCCAGTGGGTCATAGCCCCTGACGACCTTAGCTAGAGGAAAATAAATCCTCTTTTCCCCTTGCTGGGCAGTTGGTTCATCATGACCTGCATCACAAGCCCTTGAGATCCTTGAAATGGGTTAGGATGTATGCAATGGTATGCAATGGTATGATGTCATGCTATGCATGGGGTGATGTAGGTAAACCCTGCTATGAGTCCCAATTAAGGACTATAAACAGACCCTGCAAGAAATTCAGTATACTTTGTTATGAGTCCCAATTAAGGACTATAAACAAAACCTGCAAGAGATCTAGTAAACCCTGTTATGAGTCCCAATTAAGGACTATCAACAACACCTGCAGGAAATTTGGTAAACCCTGTCATGAGTCCTAGTTAAGGACTATAAACAAGACCTGCAAGAAATTTAGTACCCTGTTATGAGTCCCAATTAAGGGCTATAAACAAGACCTGCAAGAAACAAGTGTCAGGTAACAAGTACGCAAGTAGGCAAGTACAAAGGGACACAAGTCACACAAGAGAAGCCCTTAGAGTTTAGGCCAGCATGGGGTCTGGGTATTACCCTCTTGAAGTTGGTGGGCTCAACCTGTCCTATCATGAGTAACCGGGTTCTAAGGTTCCCAATATCACGGGATTGCTTTCGTTGTTCATCGTTTCGATTTAGCCACTGAACTGGCGACCGAAATATTCCAGGAAAGCAACCCTCAATTGAGTGTAGTATCGAGTATCAACCAACCTCGGACTGCACCAAAGTCAGTTATCTCACTACCCTAAAGAGGCCAAGATAGTTCAATTAAGGTTCCTAAGGTCTGTTGATGCTTCACGACACCACGCGGAGGCCCCGTACTCTCCTTGACTGAACTCAAGGGTTACCGGTACACACCAAAGTGCCACATCAACGTAGCAGACTGTTTCAACCATGTCGGTATACCCCGCACAGTTCCCTCACAGCCTTATTGCTACTTTCTAAGAAAGGTATCCCCCAGATCCGGGTTTAGGATCTATAGAACTCCCAAGACAGTCCCACAATAATAAAGCAAGCAAAGAAGACAATTGAAAACATAGTTATGACCTAGCCCTAAGGTACACCCCACTTTAAGTTTAACATCCCCAGCAGAGTCGCCAGTTCTGTGATCGGTGGATCTGGAACTGACTGTTTAACGCTGGTTCGCGAAATGTCGCGGTAAGCAAGAGTCGCCACCGTCTTTTATTTTCTCCAAATGGAAAGGACAAAAGCACAGAAAAATTCCTTAAAGAGATTGCTCTCGGTTCGGGAGGTAGGTTATAGAAAGGGAAGGTGTTAGTACCCTTTCTATCCATGGTTATCCATGGGCTCTTAGATACTTGCTCATTTGTGTTTTCAAAAATGGTTTGTTTGCTTTTCAACTGTGGGTTTTAAAAAGTTTCTTTGAAAATTCCAGTTCGACTCGTACGTCAGAGTGTTTGAAAAGTTTGTTTTGAAAGCTTTTGAAAATGTGTTGGCGCGAAAAGTCTTTTTGAGTTTGTTTTGAGATTAGAGAAAGTATCCTTGAGAACCTACCTACCCTAAGGAATTCGTCTGTGTAAATGTCCTTTAAAGTAGTGCCATCCCACCATTGAGAGGTAGGTAGCACCACCGTTGGAGGTGTTCGGGTCAATTCGAGTTTTAGGGACGTGGTGATCACCGGAGCAATGGGAAGACACCTTAGAAGCTACCCTCATGCCAGGTTCCCGGATCATGAGGACTTACTAAGACATCCTCTACTCGACGATCACCTTTCGAAAGGCAACAGTGAGGCGTACCCTAGGGGTGGTGTGTGCGAATTGTGTGTCATGTTTCAGTTATTTGTCTTGTCATGTTTGTTGTGTTCTACGCTTGATTTTATTTAAGTCCATACATTCTTTCATGCTTTTGTTAACAATTATAAAGTTTACGGGAAAATAAATCTAAGGCTATTACAAAGGCGCGGGTCCACATCGCCAAAATTAAACCGGACCCGATTTAGCGGAAAGTAAATGAAGCAATAAAGTAAAAATGCGAGAAGTAAAATCGTTACAACGCTTTGGGAGAATTACATAAATATTTAAGCAATAAAGTAAATGCGCGAAATAAAAATGATTAAAACGACGGGCGTTGGACCCTTTTTGCAAAATTAAAGTTAATAATGGAATTAAAATTAAAATTAAATGTTTTTGGTATTTTATGTTTTTTAAGATTTAGAAGGAGAAATTAATTAAAATTAAAAAGGAGGCGTCAAACCCTAATTCTAATGTTTTTTAAGTTTATTATGAAAATATTAAGTTTTTGACCTAATTTAAACCTAAATTATTTATGTACAATTTAATTATAAAATAAATAAAATAATATTATGGACATGATGAAAAAAGGGAAAAAAAATTAAAAAGGAATAAAAATTGTTATTAAACCTAAATTCTATGTTTTTGGATTTTTGGTTATTAAAAGGAATTAAAATTGTAACCTAATTAAAGCTAAATATTTACATGTCAATTTATTTAGAAAAATAATTACAATAAAAATATTTATTATTTTTTTGGCCTTTTCTGATTTTTTATTATGTTTTGCATTTTGTAAAGAAATAATTAATTAAAACAAATAAAATAAATGAAATAACAAAAATAAAATGTAAGAAGAAAAATAGAAAAAAAATGCAAACCAGGGAGGGGGGTAGCCCCAAATGGGAGGTACAGGCCTGGGATGCTGGCCCATTAACGTTTTGGTCCATTGACTTTTCCAGGTTGTGTGTTAGTGCGTTTGACCAGGACTTACGTGTTCCTCATATCCATGCCGTTGATTCGTATGCATTAGACGCGTGGCTCTTTGGATGTTGAAGCAACATGATGCGCTTCCATGTTGACGCTGCACAGGATTTTGCATTGCAAAATAATATGGAATTTACACAGACCTGGGGCTTGAACCCAGGTCTTGAGGGTTAACCACATCACGTTTTGCCAACTGAGCCACTAAATTTCAATTAATATATTATAGTAAATAAATAACAAAAAGCAAAACCAACGCGTAGTGGAGAAAAACGCGCGCAATTCAAACCACCGAATCACCAACTGACACGACGTTGTCTTCTTCAATTTTCCTGAAACATAAACTCAAAGGCAACAGTTTTGCAACCGTGGTGTTAGGCAGCTTTTGGAAAAATAGCGAATAGCTCAATTCTAAACATAAATTAGGCGCGACTATCTCAATTTCTTCGTCCAGATGTACTGATTGCAATGGTGGTACTGGGGACGTCCAATTTTTCCTCTAGTAAGAACCCCTAATTTGAAGCTCAGAAAACCCTAATATTCAATCATGGTATAATCTCGTATAGCACAGAAAAACGCAATTAAAGGTGTTAGTTAGCTTCAAAAACTCACAACAAACATGAATCAATAAATAAAAATGGCAAAGGATGTATGAATCATGATGTACGATTCCAAAAATTTTGAGATACAGTCTGAGTTTTATCTACCAATTCCTGGAGCTTTGTTTGTTGTTTGTGATTGGCACACGTTCAGGGAATCACAATGAAGCTATTGAGACAAGAATGGTGCTTTGAATCGACCTCTAAGGTTGATTTCAGAATTTGAGTTTTTCAAGCAATTTTCAAGTTTGTAATAGTTTCTTATGCGCAGCTTCTTGTGTACCAGGATTAGGTTTAGGTTCAGGCCTTTGTAGTGAATGTATTAGGTCAAGAAAATTGGATCAAATCTCTCATAATCATGGCTTTTGAATATTTGATTTCTTCATATCTTTTTCATATCTTTTTCAAGTATTCTTTGTGTCAATTAGGCTCCAATCACACCAATTCTTTCCATAATTAAACAAGCACGAAATATTGAGTCCAAATCATGCATAAAAAGATTGGTTTTGTTAGGTTAGATATTTTTCATGTATTTAAATAATTTAAATGAATTAATATTAATATAAATTCAAATAAATAAATAAAAATTGAGAAAATACTTCCCTTTGGGCCAAGTGGTCGTGCATAGGCTTAGAATGATGAATCATGGAAGAAAAATGGGCCCATTAGCATTTTTAGGTCATTTGAAGTAAAGTTGACTTTTCAAAATTCCCAAAAATTTCCCAACTTCCACAAGGCATAACTTGCTCAATTATTAAGCTTTTCACATGTTCTTGGACATTTTGGAAAGGTCTTTGAGTCCTCTAACCAATGCCTTTGGTCCCATGTCATTTTGATTTACCAATCTCAAGTTATGGCCTTTGACTTAAAGTCCCTTTTTGTTGACTTTTGAAAATGACCTATAATGTTGAAATTGATAACTTTTTGTGAGAGCATTTCTTGGACTTGGAATATGAAGATGAATTATAGGAAATGTCTTTCTCTTAAAAATGAGCTTTGGATGGAATTTTTCTGATAATCCATGTGAAAGTTATGCCCTGGTCAATTTCAGTTGACTTTTTCAGCTGTCCAAATATAGCAACTTTTGCATCTTTGATGATTTCTGAGCCAAATTTTGAGAATCATGATCAAGCATTGATCAAATGATGTTTGTGGCTTCAAAATGATATGTTGACCAAAAATTTGAACTTTTGACTGTCAAATGACCATTTTGCCCCTACAGTTGACTGTAGTGCAATCTAGGGTTTTGACTGTGCAATTTTGAGCTGAATACCTTGAAACTTGATATGAGGATACTTGACCATCTTTGTAGGCATGTGAGACTTGATTGGGCCTTTGAAAACTTCATTTTCTTGATCAGAATCCAAACCCTAGTTTTGACTGTATAGGAGACAGTTGAACTGTGCAACCCTTGGGGACTTTTGCAGCTTAGCTTGGCAATTTCTTGAAGAATATGGGAGGGCAAATTTTGGGGTACAACACTTAGCCCTAAATCTTGTGTTGAATTTGTCTTATAAAAAGTTTTCTGCTAAAAAACTCATTTTTCAAAACTTCGAGACAAGCATAAACTTTGCACTACTTGAATACCATTGTTTACATATGGCTATTTGTTTAATAGCGGAGAAATTCACACAATGAATATCCAATGAACAAAAGATCTCTCAGTGAACAAAATCAATTCAAGAAGGATGACACTTCCATTGACAAATCTCCTATCGACAGGGGGACTTAACATGTCACTATCCAGCACACCTGGGGCAGTCTAGTCAAGATTTCAAGAAATCTATGAAGAAGTTCAGAGTAACCAGGGGCAAGTCTCCATCTCCTTCACTTGGGGCATTGAATGTCAACCCTAACAAAGGGTTACATACAGTCAAACGTTTCCAGGTAGTGCCACAAACACTCGCTGCTAGGGGCAGTGACAAATCTCCCCAAAATCCTTCTCATAGGATGATTCCCCAGCAAGAGTATAATCTCTGACCCCCTTTTCCCAGCTGAATCAACCTCAAGAATCCTCAAGGACTTCCCCAATGAGTTCAACACCTCTCTAGCAGACTGACGACAGGGTTTATTTCCCCAACAACACCAGGATTCCCCAGCTTGAGTTTTCCTCTCCGACTACTACAAATCAAAGGACCACAACTCCTCTTCCCCAGTAGACTACTCTATAATCCCCAACAACTTACTGCGAAACCTGGACCCAACCAAGTATTAGTTCAACTTCGACTTCCCAGTAGAGCAACGGACGACTAAGACTCCTAAACTCTTTTCCCAAGCAGAAATAAGCATACTCCCCACAGAGTTTTCAACTTCCCCCAGCGGAGTTCTCCTCAAACAACAAAACAAGAATCCATTGGAAATATTCTAAGCAAAGTTTGAAGACACACATACCCTTCAACAGCAGTCCAAGATTTAATGACTCCCCAAATTTTGTCAAGGATTTATTTTCCCAGACAAAAATAAATTCATTAACATTTCATATTTCATACATCCTATTTACATACATGATAAGTGCATACAACACAATCTCATTCACTTTTGAGAACATCATGACATTATGCATTTCATGCATCACGACATTGCATACAGCTAACGTTTTACCTTTTCAGGAAAAGGTCAATCAACAAATAGCTACCATCAACGTTTTCAAGTTCCAGATTAATACCTGTAGCAAGCCAGAAAAACTATCTGCGGACGACTGATTGTAGATTAATACATGTAACAAGTCAGGAAAACTATCTACATGAAGAGATTGAAGATTAACACCTGTAACAAGCCAGGAAACTATCTTTCTTTCTCAGGTCAGAGATTAATACCTGAAACCAGACAGGACAACTATCTCATCGGCCAACCTTTTCAAGTTCCAGATTAATACATGTAGCAAGCCAGGAAAACTATCTGCGGATGACTGATTGTAGATTAATACCTGTAACAAGCCAGGAAAACTATCTACATGAAGAGATTGAAGATTAACACCTGTAACAAGCCAGGAAACTATCTTTCTTTCCCAGGTCAGAGATTAAAACCTGAAACCAGACAGGACAACTATCTCATCGGCTAACCTTTTCAAGTTCAAGATTAATACCTGTAGCAAGCGAGGAAAACTATCTGCGGATGACTGATTGTAGATTAATACCTGTAACAAGCTAGGAAAACTATCTACATGAAGAGATTGAAGATTAACACCTGTAACAAGCCAGGAAACTATCTTTCTTTCTCAGGTTAGAGACTAATACCTGAAACCAGACAGGACAACTATCTCATCGGCCAACCTTTTCAAGTTCCGGATTAATACCTGTAGCAAGCCAGGAAAACTATCTGTGGACGACTGATTATAGATTAATACCTGTAGCAAGCCAGGAAAACTATCTACATGAAGAGATTGAAGATTAACACCTGTAACAAGCCAGGAAACTATCTTTCTTTCTCAGGTCAGAGATTAATACCTGAAACCAGACAGGACAACTATCTCATCGGCCAACCTTTTCAAGTTCCAGATTAATACCTGTAGCAAGCCAGGAAAACTATCTGCGAATGACTGATTGTAGATTAATACCTGTAACAAGCCAGGAAAACTATCTACATGAAGAGATTGAAGATTAACACCTGTAACAAGCCAGGAAACTATCTTTCTTTCTCAGGTCAGAGATTAATACCTGAAACTAGACAAGACAACTATCTCATCGGCCAACCTTTTCAACTTCCAAATTAATACCTGTAGCAAGCCAGGAAAACTATCTGCGGACGACTGATTGTAGATTAATACCTGTAACAAGCTAGGAAAACAATCTACATGAAGAGATTGAAGATTAACACCTGTAACAAGCCAGGAAACTATCTTTCTTTCTCAGGTCAGAGATTAATACCTGAAACCAGACAGGACAACTATCTCATCGACCAACCTTTTCAAGTTCCAGATTAATACCTGTAGCAAGCCAGGAAAACTATCTTTCTTTCTCAAGTTATAGATTAATACCTGTAACAAGCCAGGAAAACTATCTTTCTTTCTCAGGTCAGAGATTAATACCTGAAACCAGACAGGACAACTATCTACTCGACCAGCTCAAACAACCCAACTTTCCAATACAGTTCAGAGGCGCTCCAAACACGGACGCCGTGCTGGCAATCATCCAGTTCCAGCTTATAGATACAGTCCAACAATCATTTCTGGATGGCATCTTTAAGCCCATCTCCAACAATTATCCATCATCTCTCCAAATGGCATCTTTAAGCCCATCCTCGACAAGTTTATGTCACATCTCCAAATGGCATCTTTAAGCCCATATCCTCAGCTATATTTTGACGAGTGCAAATTTACGGGCACTCTAGTGTCCAATGCTCTTTTACCTACGAGTCGCAAAAGGCAAAATTGCCAATCTAACTCTTCAGGTTCAAGAAGATTGAACAGGGGCAACTGTTGTACCCCAAAATTTTCCCTCTCATGTTTTCCAAAGTCTCCCCCCTGCATGGTTAACCAGAAACCCTTGCCTAAGGAAAAAGAAATTTTTTGAGTGGTGCTTTAAGTACCTTTCAATTGGAATTCTGAAAGATCCTTCGATTGGTATTTTAAAGGAGCCTTTCGATTGACATTCCAAAAATGCTTCAATTGGCATTATGGACAAGCACTTCGATTGGCATTGTATCAAGGCCTTCGATTGGGATTCTGAAAGACCTTTTCGTTTGGCACCCTGGGACAAGCCTTTCAATTGGCATGCCACGGGATCCTTCGATTTAGCATTGTGTCAAGGCAGCTTCGACAGGCATGTTAACCATGTCCTTCGATTAGCATGAACAACACCTTTTGATTGGCCTGTTAACAAAGCCTTTCGATTGGAATTTTAACAAGTACCCTTTGATTGGTATATGGACAAATACCCTTCAATTGGCATTTCAAAAGGTCCTTGGACTGGAACTTCAGAGTGTCCTTCAACTGGAACTTCAGAGTTTCCCTTAATAAGAACATCAGAACGAAATGACCCTCGAATGGCATTTCAGTGCAGAGTTTCTCCTAATCTAAGATGCTCTGATGAAGGAAGTTCTGAACACTTCGAATCAGAACTTAGACTCATCACAAGGCCAAGGGCTGGTCGAAGTTGTCTAATAGGGAATGTTCTAAATAGATTCGAATTGGACTTTGAAGCTGGCAAAGAAGGCCCATTCGAAGGGTACATAAGAGATCCATTCGAAGGACACACAGCTGGTGAAAACGAATGCCGTGTTGTCCTAGTCTGGTCGAAAGGTGTAGAAAGATGGAGGATTCGACTCAAAAGATCAAGTTGAACATTTAGACCCATAGGCTAGGCCACGTGTTTTCCCTTTTTAGGCCTTTACTCATTTGTTGTCTAAGACCACTTGCACTTAATAGCACATTATTACCTTTCAGAAAAGTTTGTCTTGAGCCTTACGCTTATTTTCCTTCAGAAGGAAGCAACCTCATCTGAACCATTCATCTTGCTTTTCTGGCACAAGTGGACATTTACTTTCCAGCTGGGCCTTATTTTATTATTTTTTGCACCCCAACTGCCAAGAGGCCCCCCCATGTACTTTCACGTTACATTATTTTATCATTTCTTTGCAAGGCTGGCTTTGGACAACATGTCCATTCTTTCTCTATAAATAGAGGAATTTTTGCAAAGCTAAGGGAGGACTTTTGGACAAGAGGAACAAATCTCCCAAATTTTCTCAAACACCACAAATCTCTGAAGTCCCTTCAACACTTGTGAGAACAAACCCAGAATCACATACTTACTTCCTTAGATTCTGAAGAACAAGTACTCTTCAGTATCCTTCGAATCCAGTTTGGAAAGAAACATAAGACTTGTTTCTTTCCTTCCTTCGAATCCAGCATTCCAAGCACAGCTGTTGGCCCCCTCTTTCAAATCCAGAACCCTGGGCCTCCACTCAAGGTCCCACATCCATTCAAAGCCTCCATCAAGGTAAGTCACTCTTACCTTTGAACCTTTCATTTCATGGCATAGTATGTGAATAATCTTCCCTTTCATTTCAAAACATGTACATAACACTTTGGTTCTTTTCGTTTCCACCTACTTAATATGTTTTCAGAGCTAACCCTTTTCGTTTTGCTGCTTGTTTGCTTAAATATGCATTAAGTATTAACTGATTGTAAGGCAATACTAGCATGGCCTTATGCCATGTTGCTGTTCAAAAAGCTCAAACGAAAGAAACAGGAGACAGGAGTATGAAATGAAGCCTTTGGTTTCCACACTGACTTCCAGGCCCAGCTAGAGACACGATCACACTGATTTCACTGGCCCAATCGAAGAAGGCAACAAGGCAGAAAGGCCCAGCCAGAGGCACACTTGCACTAAGTCCAGGCTCAGACGAAAGGCACTCCCATGCTGGTGCCAACCTCCAATCGAAGTACATGACCTGACTGGTGCCAGCCTCCAATCGAAGTACATGACCTGACTGGTTCCAAAGCCCAATCGAAGGCCATGACCTCACTGGTGCGAACTCCCAATCAAAGGAGGCCAGCAGAATGCAAATCGAAGGCTGCTCCTGCCCAAATCGAAGGAGCTCATTTTTTCTTCTTTTTATCTTATTTTTTCCTTTATATTCTTCTGCACTTCAATATGATTGTAATAGTGTAGGATATTTATTTGCTACGTTTTTATTGCTTTATACAAATGCTAGTAAATAGGTGTGTATGGAAAGATAAAACCAACAAGTAGGAAACCCCTAATCAAGACAAAATGCATGCAAACCAAACACACCATTCACACATGCACCCTTAGGGTATCTCCACTTGGTTGCCTAAACAAATGGGCCATGTTATGCATGTCAAGTATTTTGGCAAAACAAAAACAATCAAAATGATCATAGTCCCTCGATGACGCTATCTGAGTTGCCTAAACAAAATGATCAAGTCCCTCAAGAAAATTGCCAAAGATACTTGACACAATTGCTATCATGGTCTATACGATGACCCGCGCCTGTCCCGTTAACATCCTAACACAAGGTTGTTCATCAAACACAATGGTGAAATAACATTGTTAAAAGGGTTAAAAACATAAGAAAGATCTTTGAGTAAAATAGGGTAGACAACTCTTAGTTACTTGATCAAAAATCTTGCAAAACATCCTTGCCATTTTTCAAAACACACTCCAGAACACAATTCCAAAACAACTTTCAAAACATTGAATTATCTTTTCAAAAAGACGCACACCTTAGTATATATTCAAACAAAGAATCATTACAAAGGTTGCCTAGACAAGGCATCTTTTTCAAAACATTTTCAAAACCACACACACAAAACACCATTTCAAGCAATTGAAAAGCAAATGAAAGTGATCTAAAACAAGTAACTAAGAGCCCATGGATAACCATGGATGAAAAGGGTGCTAGCACCTTCCCTTTTCATAATCTACCCCCCGAACCCACGAAAACATCTCAAAGGTCTTTCCTGTGCTTTTTGACCTTTCCTTAGGATAAAATAAAAAGTCGGTGGCGACTCTTGCTAAACCGAAACATTTGCAAACACAAACGCAAAATCCCAAGTCAGTTCTCCCACCGTATCACAGTGTGGATACGTATATCTCTTTTACATAAATTGTTTGAACTTGACATATGCAAATTTCATTACATCATTATGCATGCATAATACTCTTCAGATGAATCATTTTTCATAATCATTTAAATTGGAATTGGGTACCATATCCATCTGTTAACAAGAACTTGTGAAAAACTGCACTTCTGTCAAAATATGTGTTATGAGTCGATACATACAGTTATGAGTCGACTCATATAATTTTTTTTTATAAAAAAATAGAAATTGAGAATTGGTTTCAGGTCGACACATCAAGATCTGCGTTGACACATATTACTTCCCGTCGACTCATAGGATTCTTGAGTCGATGCAAAACACCCTACAACTATGACGAATCCTGTGATGGGCATAATCCCTAGTCTATGTCTCCATGTACTACATTTCATACCATTAATTCATGCCTCTTTTTTTAATATTTGAATTAATGTCCCCTTCAAACAATTTATTTTGCTTATGTAAACTAACTCTTATCTGCATTAATTACTTTCAACTTGATTACTTCCTATTTACTCAATTATTTACTCAGTTATTGATAAAATTATGCCAAGATATTCTGTGTGAATGCCAAGACAATATTTGTTGACATTGCATATCAATTTTCTTATGTGTTGAGATTGCTGAAAATATTTCTTATTCTCTTTTTGATGTGGTCAAAGGGGGATAAGAAGATTGTGTTAGAGTTGGAAAGAAGATGCACAAACTCAGGGGGAGAAAGCTTATTCATCTACACTATATCACCACACATCATCAAATATTTGCCATTATCAAAAAGGGGGAGTTTGTGAGCAACCCCTTCATAATTGGTTTTGAATCATTGCAAATATATGTGAAATAATAAATACATGTGTGCATTAAAAAAATATAGTATAACATGTTTAAAATAAGTTTAAAAATGTGTTTTACTCATAATGCATCATTATGAGTCGACACAACATGTTTTGCATCGATCCATAACATACTGAAGTCCCTGGAATACTACTCCAACTATTATGCATCGATACAAAATCTTATGCATCGACACATAACACTTTGATGCCCCTGTAATGCAAACTTAAACTTGTATGCATCGACACAAAACCTCATGCATCGACACATGACATTCTGATGCTCCTGGAAAACATTTTTGAATTTATATGCATTGATACATAATATCATGCGTCGACTCATACCATGTTTTATGTTCAAAAATTAAAAATACAATCAGTATGCATTGACACATACGTGTTATACATCAACGGATGTAAAATAGTTGGTTTTGTAAAATGTTATGATATGATCTTGAATCGACTCAAAACAACATGTGTCGACCCATCCTGTAATTTATAACTAACATGAGTCTACTCATGACTAACATGCATCAACTCATAATATTTTCTTTTGCCTAACCGTTTTATGTTACATATATAAGCAAGTATTTTTCTCAACAGAAAAGCAATTCAACATATCAGAATTGTGTGCAAACATTTGTGAGCAGGTAGAAGCCTGGAAGAAACTTCATCTTCATCACCTTCTCAATCATCTTCATTCAACAACAACAACGAAAATCAAACATCCTTGTTGAATTGGATCAAGAGGTCAGAGATAACGTTCAACTGTGTATTGAAAGAATCTCAGCTGAGTTAAAGATTGTAAAGGAGGCTTCAAGAAATAAACCAAGGGGTTTGTACTTCAAGAAAGGGTGTTTTCTTGAGGGTTCGTTAGTCACGGTCGCACAATTCGGATTCAGCCGTAGCGAGGGGTTTGGAAATCAGAGGAATTTTTGCAAACAAGTCGTGGAAGCGGAGGATCGATTGTGGATCTTGCATGGAATCTTGATACAACTCATATCAAGTGGTGGTTCTTACAAGAAGAAGAAGATCATAGGGATTTCTATATGTCTGTGTAGTGTAACCTTGTTATCAAACATTCAACATATTATTATAAAAGTTCTCAGTTTCAATTGTGAAATTGAGAGGGAGACGTACCCACACGCGAGGACGAAAGTGGGGAACTTCCTTACCAAACTGCCTGCGTATCGTTCTTTCTTTCTTTCTCTTTATCTTTTTACATGTTCCATAATTTTGTAATTCAATTGACTTGCTGAGTTTTTCCTATCTAATGATAAAAATAGTGGTTCAAATACTTTCATCAAATCACCACTATTAAATCATTAAACAAGCATATGCCAAGTGTTTGACAAAATTCCTAACAAATTTCTTAATTCATTGGAAATACTGCTTTAATGATATGTGCATTGAAACGTTAAGAAATCTGAGTTGTATATTCATCAATTTCATCTAATAAAATCCAGCAAGTTTTTCACATGTCCGGTTTTCTAGTAGTCGGTTCAAAGTAGATGAAATTGATTCAGGATATTAATTTTCCGCTGCTTTCAACACGCTTTGATAAAATGATTTTAAATCCTTGAATAAGTAGGAGGTGATCTATTCACCCCCCCTCTCGAGAACTTGCCACACCATCTAACATTTTTTGTCCAAGCCGCCTTTTTCAGGTTTTCGACTTGCCGGGTGTACAATTTTTTTTTGTATTTATCCCTATCTTTTTCCCGAACCTTTTGGTTCGCCGGGATGCCCTTATTTTTGCCTAGGCCAATCAAACTAGTGGGTCTTGATTTATGTGTATTATCTTTTTACTACGTCCGCATTAATAGGGTGAGGAAGGTCATCACTATCCATGGTGGTCAAAATCATGGCTCCACCGAAAAATATGCTTTTGATTACAAATGGCCTTTCGTACGTTGGAGTCTATTTTCCCCTGGTATCACCTTGTGGCAGTATGATGCGCTTGGTTACTAGATCTCCCACTTGATATACTTAACGTCTGACTTTTTTGTTGTAATCCTTGATCATTTGTTTTTGGTATATCTGACCATGACAGACATCAGCAATCCTTTTCTTGTTGATAAAATTCAGTTGGTCAAGTTGGGTCTGGATCCAATCATATTCGTTTAAATCCTCATCCTTCATGATCCTCAAAGAAGGGATCTGGACCTCAATAGGTAGGACAACCTCCATACCATATACCAGAGAATAAGGTGTTGCCCCCGCTGACGTACGTGCTAAGGTGTGGTAACCATGAAGAGCAAATGATAACATCTCATGCCAGTCTTTGTATGTCACCGTCATCTTCTGTATGATTTTATTAATATTCTTGTTAGCAGCCTCCACAGCGCCATTCATCTTCGGCCAGTAAGGGGAAGAATTATGATGCTGGATCTTGAATTGTTTAAAGAGTTCAGTGATCATTGTATTGTTGAGATTTGTACCATTGTCTGTGATGATTCTCTCTGGCACACCATACCGACAAATCAGGTTATGCTTGATAAACCGCGCCACAACATTCTTGGTAACAGTAGCAAAAGAGGCATCCTCAACCCACTTCGTGAAGTAAACAATGGCAACTAGGATGAAGCGATGCCCATTGGAAGCGGTAGGTCTAATATCTCTGATCATGTCAGTGCCCCACATTGCAAAAGGCCAAGGAGCCGTCAAGACATTCAAGGGAACCAGAGGCACATGTACTTTATCAGCATATATCTTGCATTTATGACAAGTTTGGGAATGCTGATAATAGTCTGCTTCCATAGTGGACCAATAGTATCCTGCCCGTAGGCTCTTTTTTGCCATGGTGTGTCCACTAGAGTGGGTGTCAAAGGTACCTTCGTGTGAATCTGCCATAATCCCCTCTGCTTCGCTCTTGTCTACACACCAAAGTAAAGAAAAGTCATGGTTATGCTTGTAGAAGATTCCATTACTGAGGAAGAACTTTGCAGAGAACCTTCTCAGAAACTTCTTATCATTGACAGACGCCCCCTCAGGATATTCTTGAGCCTCGAGATACCTTTTCACTTCATGGAACCAAGTTTTGTATGCTACTTCTTCAGTATCAATCTCATAGCAGTATGCTGGTTCATACAACCTCTCAATAATGATCCGAGGAGCCTCGTTGTCCCATCTGACCTTGAACATGGACGACATAGTAGCTAGCGCGTCCGCTAACTGGTTCTCTTCTCGTGGAAAATGTTCAAAGGTGACTTCTTCAAAGTGTGGAAGCAATGTCAGCACATGTTCTTTGTAAGGGATGAGATTAGGGTGCTTAATGTCCCACTCCCCTTTGATTTGACTTATCATCAAGGCTGAGTCCCCAAATACGCTCAAGAACTTGATCCCCAGGTCAATAGTAACTTTGAGACCCATGATGCATGCTTCATACTCCGCCATAATATTGGTACAATTGAAACATAATCTGGCGGTGAAAGGAGTATGACAGCCCTTAGGAGATATGATTATAGCACCGATGCCATTGCCGAGTGCGTTGGAAGCTCCATCAAAAACCATAGTCCATCGGGATCCTTCCTCAGGTCCTTCTTCCCGTCCAGGTTCTTCATAGTCAATCACTAACATAATATTCTCATCCGGGAATTCAAAGTTCATGGATTGGTAGTCATCCACAGCCTGATGATCCAAATGATCAGCTAATACACTCCCCTTGATTGCTTTTTGGGTCGTGTATTAGATATCGTATTCGGTCAAGATCATTTGCCATCTTGCTATTCTTCCTGAGAGAGCGAGCTTCTCAAAGATATACTTGATCAGATCTATCTTAGATATCAACAAAGTAGTATGGATCAACATATTCTGTCTTAGTCGGCGAGTAGCCCATGCCAAAGCAAAACAAGTTTTCTCGAGCAGTGAGTATCTTGTTTCACAGTCGATAAATTTTTGCTAAGGTAGTATATTGCATGCTCTTTTCGACCGAACTCGTCACGCTGCCCCAGCACACACCCCATTGAATTATCTAACACTGTTAAGTACATTATCAAAGGTATTCCTTCAATTGGAGGCATCAGAATTGGAGGCTCTTGAAGGTATTCCTTGATTCTCTCGAAGGAAGTCTGGCATTCGTCATTCCATTTTACCACTTGATCTTTCTTCAGGAGTTTGAAGATTGGCTCACAAGTAGCAGTTAAATGGGAAATAAACCTGGCAATGTATTTACGCGTCCAAAGAAACCTCTAACTTTTTTCTCCGTGCGAGGAGCGACATCTCTTGTATAGCCTTCACCTTTGCAGGGTCTACCTGAATGCCCTTGTCACTAACAATGAAACCTAGAAGTTTACCAGACCTTACCCCGAAGGTACACTTGTTCGGATTTAACCTCAACTTGTACGTCTTCAACCTATCAAACAACTTTTGTAGATGATCAAGGTGCTCTTCCTCAGTTTGAGACCTGGCTATCATGTCATCGGCATATACTTCTATCTCATAGTGAATTATGTCACTGAACAAAGCTACCATGGCACGCTGATAGGTTACCCCAACATTCTTCAACCCAAACAGCATCACTTTGTAACAGAAAGTGCCCCATTGTGTGACGAAGGTTGTCTTCTCCATGTCCTTGGGTGCCATCTTGATCTTATTGTAACCAGAGAAACCATCCATGAAGGAAAAGATCTTATGTTGTGTGGTGTTGTCAACCAGAACATCAATGTGGGGAAGCGGGAAGTCATCCTCCGGGCTTGCCCTGTTCAAATCTCTATAGTCCATACACATTCGTACCTTACCATCCTTCTTAGACACCGGGACTACGTTAGCAACCCATTATAGATAGGAGGAGACATCTAAGAACCCAGTGTTGAACTGCTTCATCACTTCTTCTTTGATCTTCTATGACATTTTAGGACGCATACGACAGACCTTCTGCTTTGCTGGGGGGCAATCTTCTTTAGTTGGCAGACGATGAACCATGATATCCGTGTTTAGCCCTGGAATGTCTTTATATGACCAGGCAAAGATCTCGACATAATCGTGCAACATTCATATCAACCGTTGTTTGACACTAAGCTCCAGATTTGCACCTATCTTGACTTCTTTTTTGTCCTCTTTTGTACCCAAGTTTATTGTCTCAAGTGGCTCTTCATGAGGTTGTATAGCCCTTTCTTCCTGCTATAACAGTCTAGCAAGTTCCTCGAGTACCCCACAATCTTCCTCACCTTCGTCCTCGACTTGGTTGATCAGATTTTCAAAGTCATAACCGACAATAGTAGAGCTGTTATTAATGGGATCTATAGTGGATATGGATCTGCAGTTTGATACGTGAGTGTGTGTAAGAGCATAGTTGTATAGACAAAGTAAAAAGCAGAAAAGAAAGACAGAGAGCGTAAAATTTGTATGCAAGACGTCCAATACTTTATTAATGACATATGAGATTGAAACATGATAACCCTCACAAATAAACCATTGTGCCCTGGGTAAGACACATGGCCATTGAGTTTATATTGTTGATTACATATCCAAAAATAAGAAAGACAATTACTTCTGAATAAAAGTAATTGGTTCAAAGTCTTTTGCCGTCCAGTTACTGGGTCCATCGTTGGTAGTAGGGAAGATCCAACTATCCATGACATAGTCAATATCATTGTCTTCTAGAGCGTTGACTCCATGATTGCTGATGCCTAGGGGAGGTCCTCCAGCACGAGCACGACGAACAGCCCTTTGAGCCCCTGAAGAGAAACCCAAACCAAACTTATCAGATTTGTATGGAATGTCAGGGAGTTGGCCCCAGATGGTACACCCACCTTCTTCAATAACTGCTTTGGCATTCTTGAGAGAAGCCATTTTCAAGGGAGGTCTAGTGATCTTTGGTAGATTGGTGACAGTTTCAGTTGCAGCCATAGTCTGAGGCACCTCTTCGAAGTTCTGACATGGAATCTCAATGAACTCGCCATCCATTTCCACATACATGAAGGAATTCAAGTGTCTTACCATGTACTCTTCTTCACCATGTACAATGACAATCTTTCCTTTTACCGGGTACTTCATCATCTGATGCAGAGTGGACGTGACAGCTCCCGCCCCATGGATCCAAGGGAGACCCAATAAACAAGAATAAGATGGTCTGATATCCATCACGTAGAAGGTGGAGTCAAAGGTCTGAGAACTAACTTTGATGGGGATGTCCACCTCCCCGTGCACCATTCTTTTCAAACTATCAAAAGCCTTCACTACAATGTTATTGGGCTTTAGGGTCAAACCTTCGCAGTCCAATCTATTCAGAGCCTTCTTAGGCAGCACGTTGAATGATGAACCAGTATCTACTAGAACATGGGCCAAAGTAGTGCCCCTGCATTCGATGGAGACATGCAGTGCATCATTGTGTTTTCTCCCTCTGGGTGTCAGATCAACATCAGAAAAACCCAAATCGTTGTCAGCCGTCAAACTGGCCACACAATCTTCAAATTGGTCAGCAGAGGTTTCTTGTGGCACATGGGCGGTCTTGAGGAATTTGACCAAAGCTTTTTCATGAGCTTCAGAGCTTAATAGTAAGACTAACATAGAAATCTTGGAAGGGGCCTTCCCCAGCTGTTCGACCACATTGTAGTCGCTTTTCTTTATTATCTTCAAGATTTCTTCCATTTCCTTCTTGGAAGCGTCTGGAATAGATTCTGATTGTCCCTTTGTCTGGACAGGCTCAATCAATTTGTCTTTGCCCAGAGTCTCGGCCGACTCGGTGATAGGGGTGGCAACAGGGGTAATCATAGGAATTGCAGTGGTAGTATTAGCAAGAACAACAAGAGGAATGGTCACAGGACTAGTAACAGCTTTTGGAGGATAAATCTGAGGGGAGAACACTCTTCCACTTCTTGTTATTTTGCTGGTCCCAACAATGTTGCCAATGTCGGGATCAATATTTTCAGAAATTTGGTCTTCAGCAGCCAACAGGTCTTGCTTGACGCCATGGTAGTAGACGTCAGCCCAATAGTTCCAAGGAACAGCCTTGTCCGAGGAGTATGGGATTGGCCTTGGCATAGTAATGATAAGAGGGGCCAACTTTGGAGCAGATGTAAGCCTGACGGGTCTTTTGGTGGACACCCTGGGAGGATTGGCGAAAATGGTTATGATTGAAACATCCTTACAAGGAACAGTTGGGACGGGAGTCTTTTCAAACAAAATCTCTCTATCATCCATCAGGCGTTGAACACCTGATTTCAACAAATAATAACCAGTCGGAAAAGATAAACATAAGTGGAAACCTTTGCCACAGCCCGGAAATAAACCGACTTTCAACAAGTTCCACTTAACGGTCATGAGAGGAGTAACAAGTTCCTCAACAAAAGTAATGAACATATCATCGTCAATATCATTAATACTACGGCCGTGCTTAGGCATGAGAGAAGTTATAACATTGGGAATATCAGGAGCGTCAAATTCAATCTCCTTCGCCTTAATAAGGTCTTGCACCCTATTCTTCAAAGCCCAACAGTCGTTTGTATCATGGCCTGGACTCTCTAAGTGGTAAGCACAACGAGAATTTGGGTTGTAGTGAGGAGACGCGGTGTTGGGGTTCTTGGGAGCTTCCCTCAAGGTAACCATATTGGACTTCAGTAGATGAGGCAAAACTTGAGACAAAGTCATATTTATCCGGGTGAATTGCCTTACAGGTCTTTCTATCTAGGCTGATTATTTCATTGTTGAGTAGCTGCAAGCTTAGATATCATAACAGACCATACCGTTGGACGGTGCTCGATTCGGCCCTGATTTCGTTGATTGTAAACAACACTAACCTTCTTTTTCCCTACGAAAGGTCTCTTTCCCGCACTTGAAGAGGCATCCTTCTGAATCTTGCCACTTCTAATCCCAACTTCCACTCTTTCTCCTGTCAAAATCAATTCAGTAAATCCAGTTGAGGAACTTCCAATCAGATGATTGAAAAATGGACCAGATAGGGTACCCAAAAACGTATCCACTAACTCCCTATCAGACAAGGGGGTTGGACTCTTCCTGCTAAATCCCTCCACTTCTGAGCATAGTCTTTAAAACCATCACTTGAACCCATAGACATACTTATGCGTTATGTATAGGTGGGAGCAAGGTCTACATTATACTGATACTGCTTGTGTAAAGCAGCAACCAGGTCTTCCCAGTTACGAATATTGGTCCCCTCCAGCTGGTAGAACCACTCTAGTTGAGTCCCAGATAAACTGTCTTGAAAGAAATGGACCCATAAGTCCTTGTCTGTAGTGTGAGGCTGAATCTTTCTCACATAAGATCGGAGATGCATCATGGGACATGAAACCCTATCATATTTGGAAAACACCGGCAACTTGAAATTTTGCGAGATGAAAATCCCAAAAAACAAACCCAATTGTTCAAAATCCAGTCCAGGCACCTTCTGGATTTCCATTATGCTCAAACTCTCTTCCAGCTGTTTGTATTTTTCATCGGCCGGAGGATACTGCTCCTCGTTATAGTGAGTCTCATTATCAGATTCCCTTAGACTGGGATCTTCTTCTCTTGTTTCCCCTTCTTGATTATCTCCTACTTTGGACGAAGATGCTAGCTCTACAATTTGCCTTAACGGTCCTCTGAACCTTCTTCCCAAATTCACCACACCCACTGGCTTCTTGGGTTTCTTGGTCTTCTCTTTAACAATCAGGACTTTCAGTTCTTCTTGCACCTTGGCCAGAGCCATGATCATTTGTTGAAACTGAGCATTTTGAGTCTGTAGATCCTTCACTATTTGTTCGAGAGCCATTGCTGAAATAAACAGCGAAGAAGATGAGAAACCTGCTTTGAAACCTGTTTATGCAATGATATGTATGACATACGTATGCAATGATTTCAAGTATTTCTGAGACTTAAATATGCTTAAACAGAAAGAGAACAAACGTTAATTGCATTCAGAAATTTTCCTGATCACCATGATGCCTCTTGGGCTTACAAAGGAAGCAACAAAGCAAAAATAAACTCCCAAAGCAAAGAAAGACTCAAGCTTCCCACAAGCGCATCCTCTTTGGTGCAATGTAAGCATTTATACTCATCTCTTCGTGAAGTATCCTGGTGAGCTATAAAACCTTCTTCTTGCTGGCGTAGAACTGGGTTTCAAAGGTATCATGTTCTGCTTTGAGTTGAATCCAGGATTTCTGTAACTCTTCAAAATTAATTGGCATGTCAGGATGAAGGACAATGTAATGAGTGTCTCCCTCAGTAATTGGCTCCATAATGACAGGTAAGACGGCGGGGTAAGGCATCATAAGACATTGAGCACGAGCCCGTACCCATTTGAGGTAAGGCTCGAGACGGATGTAATTCTTGTGCCCCAGTGTCTTGCTATCAACTCTATTTACCATTCCCCAAGCTCGAATGAACCTCTTACAATAACCCTGGACATCATTCTCATAGTTAAATATGATTCCTTGGATGAGTGCATCGTGAGGACCATCCCTTCTAGCATAATCAAACTGTCGCAACGCTAAATAGGGATTATAAGTGACTCCTCCCCTAATTCCTAAGAGAGGGACATTAGGGAATTCCCCACAGCGATCAATGATGGTAACATTCTCCAAGGATCGAGAACACCAATGAATATCCGAATGTGTAAGGGACATCAACCTATGAAACCATCTCATACCCTTCTCATTTTTCAAAACAGATAGAGGTAAGTGTGAAGTCAACCACCTAGACAATAGAGGAGTGCAATACAGAAGGGTCCCTCTTCTCTTTAGAATGCGAGTATGCAGAGAGTGTAGAATATCCCCAAGTAAAGTAGGCACCGGATTATGAGACGGAAAAACGTTAACCGCATTCACATCTATGAGTTGGTCCGGGTTAGGGAATAGTACTATCTCATAGATGAGAAGGGCCAACACATCTTCAAAATCTTGTAAATCTAGGGTATCCCAAAAATGGCGAGCTTTCTCAAATAAAAACTTAGCTAGAAATCCTTGGGCACCTCTTCTGGTTTCCCAATTTGCCACTACATCAGACCATTGTAAAGACAGAGCTTGGGAAATCTCTTCAGGCTTTAGGTGTCTTTCCATACCGTTGAATGGTAACTGATTAAGGATAGGTACCCCCAATAACTACGAAAACTCCTCCATTGTAGGCACTAACTGGTAATCAGGAAAAGTGAAGCAGTGATATAATGGGTCAAAGAACTGAAAGAGCACCTTTAACATTTCTTCATCAGGATTTGAAGTGACCAAGTTGAGAAGTCGACCATGTCTTTCAGTGAAGGGAGAGCTTTCAGGAATCCTTGATGCTAATTCCTTGACTTGAGGAGGTACCTTCACAATGTTGACTTGGATAGTGTTCCTGCGAGCGGATGTCATATCCTACAAAACAAGAGAAAGATAAACCCTAGAAAATCCTTGAAATGGTTAGTATGATATGCCATGTTATGATGTCATGATTATGCTAATAAATCATAGATATAACAAGCACAAGAAATTCACACAAAGACCTTAGGTTTAAGGCTTGCATGGGTTTTAAGGTAATACCCTCTTGAAGTTTTGATTGGTTCAACCTGTCCTATAAATAGTAACCGGGTTCTAAGGGATCTCAATATCACTGATCTTTCCCACAAGTTTCGTTCCGATAGACAACTGACTTTCCACCAAACAAAACTCGGGAGTCAAATCTCAATGAGTGTAGTGTCGAGTATCAACTGACTTTGGGGATACACCAAAGACGGCTCTCTCACTACGTCCTAATAGCCAAGTTGTTCAATTAAGGTTATAAGGTCAGTTGATGCTTCATGACACCATGCATCGGCCCCGTATTCTCCTTGATTAACTCAAGGGCTACCGGTACCCACCAAAGTGTCGCATCAACGTAGCTATCGCTTCAACTATGTTGATATACCCCGTACAGTTTCCACGATCCATTGCTACTTACCTAAAAGGTTTCCCCAAAATCGGGTGTAAGATCTATAGTAACCCAAACAATACCCTTAAAAGTAAAGCGATCAAAACAGAAAAAGAAAACAGATTAGAAATGAACTAGACCCTAAGGTAAACCCCACTTTTATTATATTCCCCAACAAAGTCGCCAGTTCTATGATACGGTGGCAAAACCGACTGTTATACTGGTTTTGCATTTGTATTCAGAAATGTGTGGTAAAACAAGAGTCGCCACTGACTTTTGTTTTATCCAACAAAGGGAAGGGTGAAAAGAACAGAAAAAGACCTTTTTCAAGATTTTCTGAGTAAGGGGGGTAGATTATGGAAAGAGAAGGTGTTAGCACCCTTTCCATCAGTTATTTTCCATGAGCTCTTAGGTACTTTCTCATTTTTGAAAATTGCTTTCGTGTTTGTGTGTTTTGAAAAGGTTTTCGTTTGCTTTATGATAACTCTTGTATCAGTCCTCAAGAGTGTGATAAAGCATTTTTGAAAGTAGTTTTAAAAGTGTGGTGTAAAAATGAATTAAATTTGAGCAAGTGTTTAAGAACAATCTACCTACTCGAAAAAGGGCGTTCATTTCCTCTTTTAGTTTAGACAATGCTATCCTACTATTAGTGAGTAGGTTCCCTATCGTTGGATGTTAAGGGACTATCGTAAGGGACGTTTATGGTCATTGAAGGCAACATGTAAAGATACATTAGCATTTCGAAGAGACTGTCATCATCATATATTCGTAGACAACTCGAGGGACAAGATCATTTCTCGTAGGTAACTCGAGGGACATTTAGGGACCATGATCTTTTATGATGACTTAAAACTGAGAGTCTTTGCTAAGAGTATCCCTACGTTCGAGGGACATGACTATTTCCGAAGGAAATCAAAGTGGGAGATACCCTAGGGGTGCAAGTGTGCAATAGTGTGCTTTTTTTAGATATGTTATTTTGATGTTAGTGATCTAAGACTAATTATTTATTTCTTGCCATACACACCTAATTTACTAACAATTTATGTACATGCATATAATATAGTGCGGAAAGTAAAACCTACAGCTATTACAAGACTTCGGGGTAACTACAATTATATTTGACTGAAAATGTAAAATATGGAAAATAAAACCCTATTTAGGCTATTACAAATCGGGCACAGTTAAAATAATAAGAAAAATATGAAAGTAAATAAACGCGCGCATGAATTGAAAATACGTCTAACATCCTAAGTGAAAGGAGTTTTTGTTATGAAAAGAAATTGAATTAAAAATCCTAAGTCTATTAAATTTTAGTTTTTTAAGAAAATATTAAAATAATTAATTAATTAGTTGACAAAATTAATTTAATATAAAAGGCTAAACCTAATGTTTTTGTGATTTTTTTAATGTTAATTAAAACTTAGAAGAAGTAAGGATCAACAATCAAAAGAAAAGATGAAATCGAAAGACAAAAACAAAAAATGGAAAAAGTGCATTCTTGGAAATAAGGCCTGGATCGAAGAGGCTTGGGAGGCCTTTCGATCTAATGAAGGATCTTGATCGAAGGTGCCTGAGAGACTGCAAGTCTGGGGGCATTCGATTTGGATGTGTCATCCTTCGATATGGGATATTGGACCTGCAAGGAAATTTGTTAGAAATTGAAAATGCAAGGCCTGAGATTTGAATCCTGGTCCCTTCGATTACACGATTTCCCTTTCACCACCTGAGATGATTGCTTATTCGAAATACAGGACACCTGCTTTTGGTCCTGTAAATTAGTTAGTTTGAAACTAAACAAAATAGAAAACATCCCATTCGAAATCAATCCTTGAACTCAGATCTGGGTTTGTTTCGGTTTGCCACAGCCGGTATCATGGGTTTCAAAGGTAAACAGCTATGAAAAGACCCTATCCATGGTGTTCGAATGTATGAACATTGAAACTTGCCTACATTTTGTTAAATCACTCACAAATAAAAACAAAAACTATGAACATGCAATCATGAGTCTAATTTAAGATTAAGTGGGATTAAACATTTTTACCACTGGAGTCGTTTGGATCTGCAGTCCTGGGTGTGAGATGGTTGGGGCACGAGCGAGTGTACGTCTGTGTTAACTATAATAACACGATCAAAGTGTTAATCTGGACGGAAGGTGCCTGCAATGGTATGGAGTTTTGACAAATTTAGAACTCGATGCTACTTTCTGGACCTTCGTGGGGCAGGCTGCGTTTTTTGTGAGGCAATATATATGTGTCTCCGTCTTTTTTCTATGAGATTATGAGGTTTATATAGACAATAGATTTTAGGTCAACATTTATGTATCAAATCTTGGTCCATTATGATGAAGAGATTTGATTTGATTTCTTCATAAAACTTGCTATATTTGATTCAATAAAGTGACAATCAATTTTCATGCGTTACTGCCAGCCTGTTATGAGTTGTTTGGACCTCTAATATGATGAAAATCGAAAGCTGACATGCCCCTGCAGATCCATTTTCCTTCGAATTTGTTCTCTTCGAAGGCTCTGAGCTCCAACTCGAATTACTCAGAGCTTTCCTCATCATAGTATTGTTTCTTTCAAAGGCTCTTAACTCTAATTTGAATTGCACCATCTTTAATGTCATGGCTCCTTTGATTGAGCCACCCTCTGCTTCGTTTTCTTGATTTGAAGAGAATCACTCTGGTCGAATCAGTTCTTGTGGAGTTGGGAACAAACAAGGCAAGAATCTAGCCTTTAACTCAGGAATTAAATCCATGATCAATATTGAATTCTTGCCATATTTGTAAGGAAAACATGCCATTTTGAACTTTGGGTGAACCTGAACAGATTAGGGTAGGTGTTTTGTTCGAATTTGGCTTAAGGCTTTCACCTTCGATTAAGTATCAAGTTTTGCCCTCTTTGATGGCTTTGAACTTGATCCAATCGAAGCGTTATCTTATTAACTAATCAAAGTGTTGTACTACACTCCTTGATGGTTCTAAATACTTATTCGAATTGCCAATATTCTCATCATCAGAGGTTCTACGTTTGAACCATAGTCTGCAGAAAGGCTAAGAGTTATCCTCTCCAATCAATATGAATTCGAATGCCCATCATCAGAGCTTCTGGAACCCTCTTAGTTCTTGCTATTTTTGATCTCATTTTCTCTAACTTGGACAATCATAATATCGACCTGTTGATATGCCAATCAAAACATCACTTGGTTAACATGTGTTGTACCCCAAAATTTTCCCTCTCATTTTCTCAAAACATTTCTCACAAGGTCTTCAATGGCTCAAGTTTGTAACACTTATACATCAAATTAGGGTTTGAGTTTACACAAGGACAATTGGACTTTTAATGCCTCAAATGACTTTCATGGATCATTATGGACCTTCAATATTTCTCATGTCAAGTTTCAAGCCTTGAATCATAAAATTGTTCAATCAATTGATCAGATGACCTAAAAACAGTAGTACTGATGAAAAAGTCAACTATACTCTGAAAAGTCAAATTTTGACTTTTTGGTCAAAATTATATTCCAAAGATCAAAATTCATCAAGACATTTAAGAATATCAAGCTTGATCATCAAGAAGTCAAGAAACTCAAAAGTCAACTTGAAAATTCAAGATTTCCAAGACTTAGAAATTTTCTAAGTATTTTTACACATGATAATTTCATCACTTCATGCCAATTTTTCACCAAGATGCAAGACGATTCAAGGAAAACTTTCAACATGAAAGTTGTAGATCCTTATGAGATCTACAAATTTGCTTTGCTGATCAAATCCTAAAAGTGCTTGGATTATGAGTTATAAATTCATGAAGTCATGACATTTTCATTTAACACTTAGAGAAATTTTCAACAGATTTTAGTCAGGATTTTATCCCAACTTCTTGGCATTTTTTCACATAGCTACAAGATGATTTTGTCAAAATAGCCAACATGAAAGTTATAGAGGATGTTTCAAGCTTTCCAAAACATCCAAGAGCATGAATTTATCATACTTGAGCTAGGAGATTCAAGGGAATGAAGTTAGGCATCCATCCTTGAATTGCAAGTCATTCTATTGAAGAACACATAACAAAACCCTTATGCTATGCTGCATAAGCTTATGTTGCAGGCCTTCTTGCTTACAAATATCTACATAATTTAATGTTTACATAAAAGCTTGAGCTATTACCCAAGTGTTTTAGCATTTTCCAAAAGATCTTTCCATTTATGACATAAAGGCACCATTGTTATTCTTGAAAAGCAAGCCTTTTGGTACAAAGTTTGTCTTAAGCCCATACCTTGCTTGTTGCTGATTATACTCCACCATAAATTATGGGAAGTAGCTCATCTATACCAGCAACTTTGGTACTTCATCTTGGGACTATGGAGTACTTGACATAGTTTGATCTTTGTAATCCAACCAAACCATAACATGCTGTCTTGCAAACCTAATCAGCTCATATGCACAAACCTCTTGCCTATAAATAGAAGAAGCATTTGCAAGAGAAAGAGGTCAGAAAATTAGAGAGAAAAGTAAGAATTTCTCTTGTGTAGAAGCCTCAAGAATCCTTGCACTTTCAAAGAAAACAGAATTGTCCACAAAACCCCCATTGTTGAGCTTTGAAGTCCAAATCGTTGAACCTCTCACTCCTTGCAAGTTTTGTCCAAACAAACCATCTAAACACTCCACATACATCATATAGAAGTTGTTCAAACACAAGAATAACTTCTGTAACATTACTATCATCACTTCCCAATCTCAACAACAACCCATACATCAGCACAAACTCAAAGCACAAATTTCAGTTTCAAGTTAAGTTTTCTTGACTTTGAACTTTTCATACAAGCATCATTAATGGTTCATTTATGAAGATAAAATGTAGATATCATTGCCTTGAAGCTAACCATATGATTGCTTTTCATTTTCACTAACCATGTATTGAGAATTGACTTTTACATGTAGCAAAACAATAATAAAAGCAAAAAACAACAGTTATGAGTCGACATGAAATACTATGAGTCGACACATTATGTTCAAAACAGGTTATGAGTCGACACGAAACACGTATGCGTCGACACAAAATGGTTATGAGTCGACACGAAACCAGTATGCATCGACTCATACTGAGTTGTTTTGACTTCCAGGAGCAAGAAACATACATGAGCCGACACATGAGCCAATACGAAACATGCATGAGCCAATACATGAGCCAATACATAAGCTCGTGTGTCAGCTCATAAAACATTTTTTTAATCTTTTTTTAATTTTATTTCTATTTTTTATTTATATTTTTATTATTATTATTTTCATATAAAAAATTCAAAAAAATATTTTATTTAAATATGTATGCATACACTTTTGTTTTATTCCTTTTTCTAAACTAAAAAAGACAAAAACATTTTTTTATTAAAATCAATTTCTTTTCTTAAAATTAATTTAATATTTAGACTTAGGTTTTATTTCAATTTGTTTATTTTGATTAAATTAATTTAGACATTAGGATTTTAATTAATTTCTTTTCAAATCAATTAGAACCTTTTTCATAAAAAAACATAAAAAATAATTTCTCTCCTCTTTATATTTCTTTGTACATTTTATTATTTCGCACTATAATTATGTAATTGTCAAAGCCTTGTAATAGTAAATTAGGTTTATTTGCTTTCATCTCCCCATTTGTAAATTTGTACCCCATCCCTAAATGATGTAATAGCGTAGGACTTTACATTTCCGCAATTTATCGCTTTCAAATGTAAATGCTAGTAATTAGGGTTTGTATGGCAAGACTAAAATCAACAAGTAGAAAACCCTAATTCAAGACAAAAATGCATGAAAACAAAACATTTTGCACACTTGCACCTCTAGGGTAACCCACACTTGTTGCCTTCGAATAAAAATAGTCATGTCCCTCGAACGTGGGATACTTTAGCAATGACCCTTGAATACAAGATCGTAGTCCCTCGGTGACCCTTCGATGTTGCCTTTGGTAAAACGATCTTAGACCCTTACAACAAATTGCTAAGGTATCCTACAATGTTGCCTTCTATGACTATACGAACGTCCCACGCCCGTCCCTTCACATCCAATGATGGGGCTTCTTACCAAATCAATGGTAAGATAGCAACATCTAAAGGAGGAGGAAAAGTACATTTAAAACCTTTTGAGTAGGTAGGTTACTCCTAGTTGCTCGCTTGCTCACAACAAAAACATTTTATACACCAACATTCTCATTTTGAAACATTTTTAAAAGACAACACTTTGTACACGTTCTTATAGAAACGAGAGCCATTACAAAGACACCTTTTCAAAATCACTTTCAAAAACACATTCCATAAACACCTCTTTGAACTATTTTCAAAACAACACTTTGTACACGTTCTTATAGAGATGAGAACCATTACAAAGGCACGTTTTCAAAATACTTTCAAAACCCACACCACAAGTACATTTTCAAACAAAGCAAGTGATCTAGCAAGAAACTAAGAGCCCATAGATAACTATGGAGGAAAAGGGTGCTAACACATTCCCTTTTCATAACCTACCCCCGAACTCAAGAAAATAATCTCAAAGGTCTTTCCTGTTCTTTTTACCCTTTACTGTCTTGGATAAAAGAAAAGTCAGTGACGACTCTTTCTATCCGTAACAATTGCGATAAAACGCAAAACACCTAAGTCAATTCTCCCACTGTATTACGACATGCCTGTCGAAAGGCACTTTGTATGCTCTAACGAAAAACAACCTTATTTAAGATGCCCATCGAAGTTTCCTTGTTGGAAATGCCCATCGAAAGGCCCTATACCAATCGAAGGACCTATTGCAGATGCAAATTGAAGGACCTTTTGCATATGCCAATCAAAGGAACTTATGCAGATGCCAATCGAAGCATACTTAACCATAATTTGGAAAACTTCCTTTTCTTTAGGAAAAGGTTTATAACCACCTATGCAAGAGGAAATCTTAAAAAAAAAACATGAGAGGGCAAATTTTGGGGTACAACAGCAGGTTATTGAGACTCTTGTTTTAAAAAGTTAAGGTAATTACCACAAATGAACCATTTTGGGTAAGGAGGAAAGAAAGCCAGGGAAGAATCAGCACTGGGCAAGTTTGGGAAATTTGGTGGATGAAGTTTGAAAGCTAAGTCATATCTATGTCTAGGTTTGACACTAGTAGGAATATTTAAACGAGGATGTTTTTTAGTAAATTTCTCTTTTAAAGTTTGTGCTGCATTAAAAGCAGTTCGACTAAGGTTGTTGGGATCATATACAGTTTCAAAGTATTTTTGGAATGCCTGGATTTCCTTGATGTGTACGTGTTTACCTTTGTGGCTTAAATCTTACATAGGAGCAAAGTTTGTTCCTGCTTTGTATTCTTTTAGTTTGGAAGTAGTAGATACTAGGCTTTTATATAATCCAGTAAAGATTAACTCACTAAGGCATATTTTTCGACCACTGTGGAGTTGGTTTGCTAAAGTTAGGAATCTTCTGGCTACTTTTAAAGACTTACTGTAGAAAATACACCTAGATAGCCAGAGAGAAAGTAAAGTTATGTTCTCAATGTTAAACACTTCATCTCCTTTGACATGATAGAGATTCATATATTTGGTGAAGGCACCTTTGTCGACATTAAAATTGACGGTGTTTGTATCCTGTTGATAAGGATTAAAGGTTTCTCCAATAAGAGGGAGTCAGATGATAACAACCACATCAAAGAGAGTGAGAGTTGTCATTCCACAAGGGAGATGGAAAGTATTGTAAGTACTATCCCAGAAGTATAATGAGTACATGAGCATGGGTTGGTAATATCTAAAACCTATCTTCGACATTTGAATCAAGTCAAAGATGTCTAAGTCTTTCCAGGCTTGAGATTTTACTTTTTCAATTTTATCCAGCCAAACAAGATATTGTTTATCTACTACAGGGCAGGACCTAAAGGGTCTGAAGTTTTAAGTTACATATTCGAATTGAAAAGGTTTATCTTCAACTACAGTACTTTAGGGAGCATCTTTTTAGGTTTTCTCTACAGAAGATTCTGCTAATTATTTATCAGGGTTATTATCTTTCTTCTTAAATGGTTTGGATTTATTTATCAGGTTATCTTTCTTCTCTATTTATTCTAAACAGGTAGCAGATAACATGGGGCCCATGTAACCTAGGGTTTTATCAGCAAGGGTAAAAGGGATTATGACTTGAGAAGCATAAATTGTTTGTTGTTTAACAGTGACGTGTGGTGTGGAACCAATTATTGATTTCCAACAAGAATGGGTTTTGTGATGTGATTAATTGGTTCGAATGCAACATCATTTGTAGTCTTCACTTCCTTGTTCTTCACATTTTTGTTAGATTTGCTTCTTTTTTTGGATGGTGCCATGATTGATAGCTTCAATTTCATGATCGTTTGAAGGTTTTTTTGAGAAAGAAAAAGTGTGAAATTTTGAAAACCAGAAGATTAAGAAGTTGAAAAGTGTTTTTGGAGAAGAAGAAGAATATTTATAAGCTGAAAACTATTCAGTTTATATTTTAAATATTAGAGTTAGTGGGACACATGGTGATTTATGATAAGTTGGTATAAGAGGTTGCTTATTTAAGAGCCACATTGGGAACCTACGTCTATAGAAAATGATGGAACTGCTGCACGAACATCTTGATTAGACGTTTTGAAAAAGTAAGTCATGATTGTTATGATGTTACGACAATTATTGTCTATCATGAATATTGTGTTTTCGTTGAAATATAGATCTTTTTACAAAAATGTATGTTTCTTCTAGAGATTCGAAACACACATTTATTGGAGGAAATTTGTTAACTGGAAACATTGACTACATGGGTTTTAGCTGAAATAATATGTTCTTGAGAATATAGTTCGAAAGAGAAGATAAAATAGTCCATGTGAATATTTCGACATATTAAGAGCTAATAAAGCCTTTATTTTGCTAAGTATTGGTGAATGGTTCGTATGTGAACCATAGAGATTTGAAGTTATTCGAAGTATTATTAAAGCATATTTTGACCGCTTAAGTGATTGACCAATTGAGTAAAACGTATTGATTCTTACTTTGTCATTGTATCCCATACGGTTACGCATATCCGATCTTTTCAATAAAGGATCATTTAGACGATTGGAGATTCAGGGAGCTTTTACATATATTTCTGAAAAACAATTTTAAAAAGCATAATTAATTTTTTAAATGATCTATTCAATCCTCCTTCTAGATCGATCACATCGTCTAACAGTTCGGGTATCGAGTTTGAGTTTCTCAACTTGCGGACCCGTTGACCCAGCCTGTTGATGTGTGTGACATTAATAATTTCTTATTTTTATTATTATTTTAAATGAAAATATAAAATTAATATCTCACTACTAAGCACAATTTTGCCAACATTATTTATTCAACACTAATATTACTACTAGACCAATGAGTTTATGGAATTCAAAGACTAAGTGTTGTTATTTATTTTCTTTTGTATCATTCCTAACTTATGTATTTTACGAAAGTAACGTGTCTTGTGGAACTTTCTACTATTATCAAGTGTTATGTCACATGGATGAATTTTGTTAAACATTATATGTTGTTTTTCATCCCATTTGAGTTTTAGAAATGAATGTAATTGTATTAAAATGTGTTACAATTATTTTATAACTAAAATAAAACTATAGCAAAAAACAATTATGTGAAACATAACCCGCAAACCCAACCCATAAAATGAACGGGTCGATTTGGGTCGGTTTTGACCATGAAATTGCATTTTGAACGATGAACACAACCCATTGAAATTTGAAAGAGTCGGGTAACGGGTTAGGCCAAACCTGGTCCAACGCAACCCGTGTACACCCTTACTTGCAAGATGATATATCCTCTCTTATGAACAAGTGTTAAAAATCTCACATCGGACAATATAAGTTTTAACATGCCTTTATAAGTTAGGGCAATCATCATCCTACAAGTCGGTTTGAAAAGATCAGTTAAGCCCAACTACATTTCGTAACATGGTATCAAGAGTCAGGTTTAAGATCTGGTGGACCACTTGCTATCAGGTTTTCTCTATCGAGTAACCCACCATTGATTTCCATCATCCACCCCTATTGGCTCACCCACTGTTTATTTACACGCTCCAGATGTTCATTCCTACACGTAAGAGATATATAAATATGTTTAGAATAAATTGAATTGATAATTCTGTCATTGTGTTATAGTGTTATAAATATACAAATTGATAACGTAAATTGGAAAGAGTCAAGGGAACAAACACCATCAATTTAGATCTAATTGTTAGCCTAAATAAAGGGAAAACAGATATAAAAAATAGAAACTAATTGTTTTACCCCAAAATTTGCCCTCCCATTTTCACTCAAGACATGCCTCTAGAGGTCCTCAATTGCTCAAGGATGACCAAGAATTGACCATGCAAATTCTCCTCCTAAGCCAATGAATCTCAAACTAGGGTTTCAATTTCAACAAGATGTATGAGTCCAAAGGATCCCAAATGTTCTCCATTGTCCTAATATGTACCCAAGATCGTCCATGCCAAATTTCATGCTTTGAACAATAAGTTTGCCCAGTCAACTGCTCAAATGCCTGAAAATCAACTATACTAGGTCAAAAGTCAATTGTCACCCAAATATAATAAAACTTCAAGATTTTGGGTCAAAATCAATATTTTGAAGTATTATCCATAATTTTATTAAGGGTTGATCATAATTCCTCAAGGAATTCTCCTAACTCATCAAAAGTCAAAAATGGCAAGTTAGGGTTTCTATAGGAAAAGTAAACCAAACTTTGACCAGGCATAACTTTCTCAAACTTTCTCAAAAAGTTTTCCTCAAAGGCTCATTTTGAAGAGAATCCAATTCCCTACAACTTCTATTCATCCCTCAAGTTCAAGAAGTGCCTCAATCAAAATATATAAGCTCAGACATTACAGGTCCTTTCAAAAAGTTAACAAAAACACCTTTTGGGTCAAAGCTCCTTACATGAACATGGAAGATCCAATTGAGATGAAACCAAAAGGGTTGTTTAGAGGACATCCTAAGATCTCTAAAAAGTACAAGAACACCCTCATAGGGTTAAAATTGAGAAAGATATGCATTTCAAAAGTTGACCAATTTTAGGGAAATGCACAAAAGTCAATGTGAGCAAATTGGATCTTTTGGACTAATGGGCGTGGGTTTTGGATCTCAAACATATCCATCGACTTATTTAAGATATTTAAATCCATTATATTATTTTTATGAGATTTTTTTTTATTTATTTGAATTTTTATTCATTTAAATCATAATAAATCAAATAAAATAGTGAAATAATGAAATAAAATCCAAAGATTTGTTTTATGACCATATAATGAGTCTAGGATCTGATGAGCAAGTCATGATTTCAAGCAAGGGTTGATTGGAAATAAAAGAGCATGTTTGGAAACTTAAAATTTCATAGGAAAATCAAATCTTTCTCTCATAAATCTTCAAGATTCCATCCAATTTTGTTGACCTAATGCATCATAGTATATATGCATAACATGTCCAGACTAGAAAAACAAGGATTGGCCGCATATAACACACACAAAACTTCCAACTTTTTCACAGAAAAGTGGCAATTGGTTTGACATTTGCACAGGGATTCAAGGAGCTTTGACGCTTGCAATCGATTCCTGGGGATGTTCTGAAGCTAACAACATCATTCCCAAGCATCAAAGCATCCAAAATCATCACGTACATCGTCACGGTTTGCACCTTCTTTTTTGAAATCGATTTTGATCATACATGCATTAGAAATAGATTTTGAGTATACATTCTTGTTTGTATGAGCACTTAGAACGTGTTTGAATGATTAATTTCCAATTTTGATGCATATATGATAACCTGCCATTGTTAGGGTTTAAACGGTCATTTTAGGGTTTTCAGATACAAGAGAAATTGGGCTTAATAAAGGGTACCATCATGCTCAGAGGATCAAACTCAGTTGATCCATGACCTTGAATTGGATTTATATTGCTTGTATGAGATTTTTGAGATTTACAGGTTTTTAGTGACGGATATAGTATGTAGGTAAAAGTCCATGAGCTAAAATGACGGGCAGCTGAAGAAGATGAAGGTGTGGCATGACCTGGTTGGGCCATTTGAAACAACGCACATTTTTATAAAAGGGATTTCTGGGCATTTTATTTTGATTATATTGTTTTTTATTTGTTTAATATAACGAATAAACACTTGGCTCAGACGGTAAAGGAAGCGCGTTGGAAGGGAGAGGAACTGGGTTTGAGTCCCAGGTCTAACATTTTATATTTTCTAACTTGTTTCTTGCAGATCCAATAGGTCTCATCCCCAGGCGCGCATCATACACCCTCAGATCCAGACATCCAATCTGCATGGTTTTGGATCTAGCGCCTCCAGCATGTAGGCACACCTTGGACCTCCATACCACAATAACATGGGATCAGGCGCTAACAGTGGGCCAACCAAACTTGGGCTTAGACAAATTCAAACAACACACTCCAGTTTGAATTTCACACCCCTTCAAGCCCATTCTTCTTTTCTTTTTATTATTCTTATTTAATTTCTTTGTCATTTTTAATTATTTCAAAAAATAATTTTTTCTATAAAATCATAAAAAATCAGAAAATCATAAATTAGGATTTAGAATTTTTTAATAAAATTAATTTTTTGCAAATTAATTAATTAAATTAAATTTTAACCTTATTTCATTAATTAAAATTAATTAGAGAATTAGGTTAAAATTCAAATATTTTTTCATAAAATACAAAAAAATATTTTTAAATGAGCAATTAGATTTTTTTAGGGTTTAAAACTTTTTCCCGTTTTAATTTTGCGTGCTATTATTCTTTCCATACGATTTATTTTTTTACATATATGTAATTGCGTCCGGTTTATAATAGTTAACTAGGTTTTTATTTTCACATTTTTACTTTTCAGTCCATTGCTTATGTGTCTACACCAAAGCCCTGTAATAGCGTAGGACTTTATTTCTCGCTTTTTCTTTACATGCTTGTATATAATTGTTAGTAACTTAGGCGTGCATAACAAGAATCAATTGATCATTAGATCACTAATTGCAAGATAAACATAACTAAAAAAATGCATTGTTGCACACTTACACCCTTAGGGTATACCTCACTTGGTTGCCTCAGAAATAATGGTCATGTCCCTCGAACGTAGGGGTATCTTAACAAAGACCCTCAGTATAAAAGTCATCATAAAAGATAATGGTCCCTAAACGTCCCTCGAGTTGCCTACGAGAAATGATCTTGTCCCTCGATGTTGCCTATATGATGACAGTCCCTTCGAATGCTAAGATATCATTACATGTTGCCTTAAATTACCATAGCGTCCCTTTCGATAGTCCCTCAACATCCGACGATAGGGCTACCTACTCACTAATAGTAGGATATCACTACCTAAAGGGTAGGAGGAAAAGAACACCCTTTTTCGAGTAGGTAGATGACCCTTAAGTACTTGCTCAAACCTGAAATTTTCACACTTACACATTTAAAAAAAATCTTTTCAAAAACGCTTTATCACACTCTCGAGGACTAATACGAGAATTACCATAAAGAAAACAAAAATCTTTCAAAACACATAAACACAAACAGTTTTCAAAATGAGCAAGTACCTAAGATCCCGTGGAAATCCACGGATGGAAAGGGCGATAACACCTTCCCTTTCCATAATCTACCCCCTTACTCATAAAATCTTGAAAAAGGTACTTTTCTGTTCCTTTCACCCTTTCCTTTGTTGGATAAAAGAAAAGTCGGTGGCGACTCTTGCTTACCGCGAAATTTGTGAACAAAAAATGCAAACCAATATTAACAGTCGATTTTACCATCGTATCAAAGAATTGGCGACTTTGTTGGGGTTAAGTAAAAGTGGGGTTTAACTTAGGGTCTAAATCATTTCTAAATTGTTTGTTTATTCTGATTGCTTTACTTTTAAGGGTATCTGTTTGGGTTATTATAGATCCTACACCCGGATCTGGGGAAACCTTTTAGGTAAGTAGCAATAGATCATGGAAACTGTGTAGGATATACGGAAACGGTTGAAGCGATGGCTATGTTGATGCGACACTTTGGTTGGTACCGGTAGCCCTTGAGTTAATCAAGGAGAATACGAGGCTACCGTGTGGTGTCATGAAGCGTCAACTGTCCTTAGAATCTTTAAATGAACAACTTGGCCTAGGACGTAGTGAGATGGTCGTCTTTGGTGTATTCCCAAAGTCGGCAGATACTCGATGCTACATTCATTGAGACTTGGCTCCTGAGTTTTGTTTGGTTGTGAGTCAGTCGCCCATCGAATGAAGCTTGTGGGAAAGGTCAATGTATTGAGATCCCTTAGAACCCGGTTACTATTATAGGACAGGTTGAACCAATCCAACTTCAAGAGGGTATGACCTTAAAACCCATGCAAGCCTTAAACCTAAGGTTTTGGTGTGATTTGCTTGTGCTTTCTATATCTATGATTTCTTAACCATTTCAAGGATCTCTAGGGTTTGTGATGCAGGTTATGGTAAATCAGAAGTCTATCAAGGGGCAAAGGGGATTTATTTTCCTCTAGCCAATGCCGTCAAAAGATCAAAACTCAACAACTTGAGTCAGGGGCTATGACCCACTTGATATGGTGAGCTTGACTCTCGTAGAAGGACACTCAATAATACGAAGTTCTTCAATCGAAGCTGCAAATTCTGACATTTTCTTGTTTACCCCGCGAGATCCTTGAAAACATTGCATACATATATCATACATATCATTGCATAAACAGGTTTCTCATCTTCTGCGCTGTTTATTTCAGCAATGGCTCTATAACAAACAGTGAAAGATTTACAGACTCAGAATGCGCAGTTTCAACAGATGATTATGGCTCTGGTCAAGGGGTAAGAGGAATTGAAAGCCCTGATTGTTAAAGACAAGACTAAGAAGCCAAGGAAGATAGTTGGTATGATAAATCTGGGAAGGAGGTTTAAAGGACTGCTAAGGTAAGTGGTTGAGCTGACATCTTCATCCAAATAAGGTGATAATCAAGAAGGGGAGACAAGAGAGGAAGACCCTGATCCAAGGGAATCTGATAATGAGACTGATTAGAATGAAGAGCAGTATCCTCCGGCCAACGAAAAGTACAAACAACTGGAAGAACGTCTGAGTGCAATGGAAATCCAGAAGGTACCGGGACTGGATTTCGAAGAGCTGGGTTTGGTTTTTGAGGTTGTCATCCCACAAAAGTTCAAGGTGCCGGTGTTTGCAAAGTATGATGGGGTCTCATTTCCCAAAATGAACCTCTGATCGTATGTGAGGAAGATTCATCCTCACACTGCTGACAAGGACTTATGGGTCCACTTATTTCAAGATAGTCTGTCCGGAACTCAATTGGAATGGTTCTATTAGCTGGAAAGGACCAACATCCGTAATTGGGAAGACCTGGATGTTGCTTTCTACAAGCAGTATCAGTATAACGCAGACCTTGATCCCACCCGTACACAACTCTAAAGTATGGCTATGGGTTCGAGTGAGGGCTTTAAAGACTACACTCAGAAGTGGAGAGACTTAGTAGGAAGAGTCCAGCCTCCCATGGCTGATAGGGAACTAGTGGATATGTTTCTGGGTACCCTCTCTGGTCCATTTTTCAATCACCTGATTGGAAGCTCCTCTGCCGGCTTTACTGAATTGATCTTGACGGGGGAAAGAGTGGAAGATGGAATTAGGAGTGGTAAGATCCAAAAGGATGCATCCTCCATTATAGTAAGGAAGCCATTTGTTGGGAAGAAAGTGGTTAGTGTTGTGTACAATCAAAGGAATCAGGATCGAACTGAACGCCGTCCGGCGGTATGGGCTGTTATGATCTCTAAACTTGTACATATTCAGCAAAGGAACAATCAGCCTAGAACAGAAAGGTCGGAAAGACAATTTACCCGGATAAATATGATAATGTCTCAAGTCTTTCCACATTTACTGAAGTCTAATCTGGTAACTTTGAAGGAAGCTCTGAAGAATCCCAACACTGCCTCTCCCCGCTACAATCTAAATGCCCTTCGTGCTTATCATTCAAAAAGTCTATGTCATGATACAAACGACTACTGGGCTTTGAAAAACAAGGTGAAAGACCTTCTCGAGGCGAAGGAAATTGAATTTGACGCCCCTGAGATTCCAAATGTTATCACTGCTCCTATGCCCAAACACGACCGTGGTGTTAACACTATTGAAAATGATATGTTTGTTACTGTCGTTGATGAACTTGTTACTCTTCTCCTGACCGTTAAGTGGAGCTTATTGAAAGCCTGTTTATTTCCGGGTTGTGGCGAAGGTTGCCACTTCTATTTATCTCTACCGACTGGTTATCAGTTGTTGAAGGTAGGTGTTCAGTGCCTGATGGATGATAGAGAGATTTTGTTTAAGAAGACTCCCGTTCCAACCATTTCTTGCAAGGACATTTTAATAATAACCATTTCTGCCAATCCTCCCAGCGTCTCCACCAAAAGACTCATCAGGATTACATCTGTTCCGAAGGTGACTCCACTGATAATTATTATGCCAGGGCCAATCCCATACTCCTCGTACAAAAATTTTCCCTGGAACTATGGGGGTGACATCTACTACCACGACGTCAGGCAAGTCCTGTTGGTTGTTGAAGACCAGGTTTCTGAGAATGTAGATCCCGACATTGACAACATTGTTGGAACCATTAAAATAACAGAAAGTTGAAGAGTGTTCTCCCCTTAGATTTCTCCTCCAAGAGCTGTTACTGGTCATGTGATCATTCCTACTTTTGTTCCTGCTGATACTACTACTGCAACTCCTGTGATTACCCCCTGTTGACACCCCTATCACCGAGTCTATCGAGACTCGGGGCAAGGACATATTGGTTGAGCATGTTCAGACGAAGACGCATTCAGTATCTATCCCAGAGGCTTCCAAGAAGGAGATGGAATAAATTTTGAAAATTATAAAGAAGAGTGATTACAATGTAGTCGAGCAGCTGGGGCAGACCCCTTCCAAGATTTCTATGCTAGCCTTACTGTTGTGCTCGGAAGCTCATGCGAAGGCTTTGGTGAAATTTCTTAAAACTGCCCATGTGTCACAGGAAACCTCTACTGACCAATTCGAAGATTGTGTGTGATATGGTGGGAGAACTGACTTGGGATATTTTGCATTTTATCGCAAATGTTGCGGTTAGCAAGAGCCGCCACCGACTTTTCTTTTATCCAAAAGGAAAGGCTGAAAAGAGCATGAAAGACCTTTGAGATTGTTTCTTGAGTTCGAGGGGTAGATTATGAAAAGGGAAGGTATTAGCACCCTTTTCATCCATATTTATCTATGGGATCTTAGTTGCTTGCTAGATCACTTGCTTTTGTTTGAAAATGTACTTTGTGTGGTTTTTGAAAGTATTTTGAAAAGGCGTCTTAGTTTAGGAAAACTTTGTAATAGTTCTTGTTCGTAAGAACGCATACAAAGTGTTGATCTTTTGAAAATGTTTCAAGTTTGGAAAATGTTTTGAAAGTGTTTTTGAAAGTGTTGGTGTTTGTTTTGAAAATAAGCAAGTGTGTTTGATTTGAAATTGAGCAAACAAATAAGGAACAATCTACCTACTCAAAAGTCTTAGTTCATTTCTTCATTTCCTTTGACATTGTTATCTTACCATTTATTTGGTAAGAAGCCTTATCTTTGGATGTAAAGGGACGAGCGTGGATCATCGTATAGCCATGATAGCAATGTTATAAGATATCTTAGCATTTCTCTTTGAGGGACTAAGATCATTTTTGAAAGGCAACTTTGATAGCGTCATCGAGAGACTATGATCTTGTATTTTTTGATTGCTTTGCTAAGATATCCCACATGCATAACATGGCCATTTTTGTAAGGCAACAAAGTGGAATTACCCTAAGGGTGTAAGTGTGCAAATGTGTTTGATTTACATGCTTGTTTATCTTGAATTAGGGTTTGCTAACTTGTTTATTTTAGTCTTTCCATACAAACCCTAATTTACTAGCATTTATATAAAGCGATAAATTGTGGAAAGTAAAAATACTAAGCTATTACATCATTAGGGGAGGGGGTATACAAATTTAAAAATGGGGATTTTGCAATAAAATTAAATCTAATTAACTATTACAATCATATTGAATATTATACAAAATTGAAAAGAAAATAATGCAAGAACGTAAATGGAAAAAGAAATGATTTTTGTTTGTTTTTTGAATGAAAGGGTTTTGTCTTGACCTAATTAAAGAAAATGATTAATGAAAATTAAATAAAATTAACTTAAACTAATTAAGAAAAGAAAATAATATAATAATTAATCCTAAGTCTAAATATTAATTATTAAAAAAAGAAATTAATTTATTAAAAGAAAATGTTTTTTAGTCTTTTTGTTTTTTATAAATGAAATAAATAAGGTGGGAAAATAATAATAATAGTTTTGGATTTTTGCTTAGTAAAGATGAAAATAATAATAATAATAATAATAATAATAATAAAAATATTAAATAAAATAAAAATATAATGAAAAATATAATGAAAAATGAAATAATAAAGAAAAAATGGGCCAGGGGTGTAAAAGTAGTCAGGGGTTAGCAAAAGAAAAAAAAAGGAAAAACCCATCTGTTTAGAGGCCCAACGCCTGTTTCAAACAAAAAAATGGAAGAAAAATATGAAAAAGAGCCAAAAGGGTACCACTGGGGCTCAAACCCATATCCCAAAGGTGACAGGCACGCGCTTTAACCACTGAGGTGGTGATACATCCGTTAACTTAAACAAAACAATAAATATGTGACATAAGTTTTGCCCTGAATGTAACTTCATCTTCAACCTCTAGCCAGAGAACCTGTAACTCATTCATTTCTCATCCATTCACAAAACTTCCAACATCAAACTTGTTATAAATTTCCTCACGATTCTGAATATGTAAATAACTTAAGCTAATTCTCAAAGATGAGCATGAATTTCTAACAGTACCAAATTCTGACCTAAATATTTTCAGAGGTTCAAACTCAAAATTCTCCCCACTCAAGCAACATAAATGAAATCTATGGACATGTATAGTTTTAGGGCAATGATATCTACATTTTATCTTCACAAATACAAGCCTAACAATGCCTAAATGAGAAGATAGAAGTTCAAGAAAAATACTTCAAAATTGGAAATCGTGAAATGAGTTTGAGCTTGATTCAAGCTGCTGCAATGATCAATTTAGCTTCCTTGAGTCTCTAGGAAGCTAATGCAATGCTTAGCTTGAGTTGAGAGTGGCTGGAATGGTCTGGAGAAGTCCAAATGCAATGCTCAGTTTTTGGCTATGGAGGTTGATGAAGATGATGTTACAGTCGTGTAACAGGGTGTGGGATGGTTTATATTTTATGTAAGGAAGCTTTAGAAACTAAAAGGCCAAAGAACGCACGAGGTAAATGGAAGATTGAAGTTCAAAGTCAGAAACGGTGCAACAGTGAAGTTTTTGGGCAATTTTTTATTTGAGGGAGTTTGGGAGTGTTTAAGGGTGTTAATGCTCGTGTCCTTGCTTGCAAATAACTTGTATAGTTATAAGCAAGAGGTCTTAGGGTTTGAAGTTGACAAATCCGTGATATATAAAGTTATGGCTATGTTACTTGATTTTGAAGAAAAGTGGGGAAAACAAGTTTCAATGTGTTGTACAAGCATGGTTTGAGTTGGTAGGAGGTTCTAGCCATGTTGATTTTGGTTTTTGACTTTGCTTGTGTTCAGATGAAACAAGTTAGGAGCTCTATGCATTGACTTTGTGATTAAAGTCACTTTTCCAAAATGGAAGTGTGAACTTTGTTCCATTAATGGAATAATCACTTGTAAAATGACTCAAGCACTTGGATCATAGCTTAAATAGTTATGTAATCTTCTGATTATGGATATATTTAGATTTTAGAAGCCTGCAAAGTAAGATTTATGCAGCATGGGTGTGGATCGGATCAAATGTTCATCATGAAAATGACTTAAAAAACAAGTTTGAAACCCTAACTTCTTGCCTTCGATTCTATTAGCTCAAGAATGACCTCAATGAGTTCTTGTACATTTTGGAAATCTTGTAGCATCCTCTACAACCTTTATGTTGGAAATTTTTGAAGATTCATCTTGGAACTATGTGAAAAATTTCCATGAAGTTAGGTCAAAATCCTGCCTAAACTAGGGCAAAATTTCAATAAGTTTCCAAGTTTCATGAACATGTATTCACAAAATCATAACTTGAAATCCATGCATTTCTAGGAGAATATATGTTATACAATGTTTTATATCTCATTGAGATTTACAACTTTCATGTTGGAAGTTTCCTTTAAATCATCTTGCATCATGGTGAAAAGTTTGCTCAAAGTTGTGAAAAAAATATGAAGTTTTCAACACTTAGAAAAATTTCTAAGTTTAGAAATCTTGACTTTTTGATTTCTTGATGAAAAAGTTTCATATTTTGACATGTTTTGATGAATTGTGATCTTTGGCACTTGATTTTGACTAAAAAGTCAAAGTTTGTCTTTTCAGTGTATATTTGACTTTGGATCAGTTGACTGAAAATTCATCTGTCAATGAATCAATCTTGAGAGATGTTTTGAGCCATGCCATTAGGTCAAAATGATGCATTTGAATCCTTGAGATCATAACTTAAACCAATCAATCATTTGCTAGGTCAAAAATCAGAAATTGCACCTTCTTAGTCAAAACCCTAATTTTGACCATTTTGCCCTTTTGATGATCTGATCAAATTTCTTGAGGAATTGGGATCCAAACTTTATCAAATGACATATATGAGTTCACAATGTTGACATGGTTAAAAAAATTATGAAGTTTGACTGTAAATTGACCATAATTGACTTTTTCCCCAATACAGTTGATTCTAGGTCAACTGATCAATTGACTGAGCAAAAATGTGATCCAAGACTTGAAACTTGACATGAGAAATCTTGAGGGTCCAAAATGATCCATGAAAGTCATATGGGTCATTAAAGTCCATTTATCCTTGTGTAATCCCAAACCCTAATTTTCAGTCATCAGTGCTTAAGGAGGTGTCTTGAGTTGATCAACCCTAGTGCAGTCTTGAACCAAAGGAGATCTTGTGAGAGATTACTTGATAAATGAGAGGGAAAATTTTGGGTTACAACAACTTCCCCTGTTCAATCTTCTTAAACCTGAAGAGTTAGATTGGCGGATCCTCCATTCGTGACTTAAAGGTGGAAGATGATTGAACACTCGAGTGCCCAGAAATTTGCACTCGAAGATGGATTGGGAATGGGCTTATATATGACATTTGGAGGAATGTCAATAAAGACTAGTAGAAAAATAAACTTAAATCTTTGGTCGATTTATGCTAGAACTTGATTTTTTACCTGTGAGAAAAAGGTTAGTCAAATGCAGATGTATGCATGAGATCATGCTAAATGCATTTTGTATGTATATGCTATGATGTATGAATGTGAGATGTATATTTGTCCGGGAAAATAAATCCCTGACTATTGTTGAGGAGTTCCTGGGAAGTTGAACCCCGGATCGCTGTTGGGGGTGAAGATTATATATATCTTCAAACTTGTTGAAAGGATGCTTTCGTTGTGGAATATCTCTTGAATGCTAGCTGTTATCTGGTCGGATCCAGGCTTCACAATTTGCTAAGGATGAGGAAGTCAACTGCTATCTAGTCGGATCCATGCTTCACTATAACTTACTGGGGAAGAATAAATTAACTATTATCTGGTCGGATTCAGGCTTTGCAGAAAATTTCTTGAAGTTGAATTGTTATCTGGTCGGATCCAGGCTTCACAACAACTTGTTGGGGATAAGGAAGTTAACTGTTATTTGGTCGGATCCAGGCTTTGCAGTAACTTGCAATGGTAACTACTATCTGGTCGGGTCCAGGCTTCATGGTTTTGGAAAAGTTATACTATTATCTGGTCGGGTCCAGGCTTCATAGTGTCTCTCTGGGGACCATAGCTAGTTGTTATTTGGTCGGGCTCCAGGCTTCACAATAACTTGCTTAAATAGACGAAATTGAGCTGATATCTGGTCGGGTCCAGGCTTTACAGTAACTTAATGATATTGAAATGCTATTTGGTCGGGTTCCAGGCTTTGCAGATTTCTGAGATGGATAAGGTTAATTGTTATCTGGTCGGGCACAGGTTTAACGATAAACTGCTTGGGGGTTTAGTTGTTATCTGGTTGGATTCCAGGTTTCACAATGAATTTCTGAGGGTAATTGCTATCTGGTCGGATCCAGGCTTCACAATAACTTGTTGGGGTAGAGGAAAACTCTACTAGGGAAAAGAAATTAAACCTGGTTTGGTTGAGTCCAGGTTCTCATATATCTTGAAGAGTTAAACTATTATCTGATCGGGTCCAGGCTTAATAGTACTTGGAAGGTTTTCACTGTTATCTGTTCGGGTCCAGGCTCTATAGTGACTTGAGTAGTTGAATATTATCTGGTCGGGTCCAGGCTTCATTGTAGTTTGAAAGTTATACTAATATCTGGTCGGGTCCAGGCTTCATAGTAGCTTTTGGAGATAGTAAAGGTTTTGTTGATGACTTTACTGGGGATTAGGGGTTATGGCCCTATGATTTGCAATAGTCTGAAAGGAAAACTCAAACTGGAGAATGTGGACTTAGTTAGGGAAGACAGATTCAGCTTGGGGAGATATACTCTGCTTGGGGAGGGTATACTCGGTTGGGGATACCAGGCTTAGCTGGGGAGGATAGACTATGCCGGGGGAGTACAGACTCGGCTGGGGAGGATAGACTAAGTTGGGGAATTTTGTGATTCCTTGATTGTTGTATGTTGGGGAAATAAACCCTGTTGATGAATACTCGATGAACTGTTGACGAAGTGAGTTCTTTGAGGAAGAGATCCACAAGGTTTATACTTGTAAGATTCAACTTAGCTGGGGAGAGAGCTGCCAAGAGACTGAGACTCTGGCTAGAGATTATCCTATGCAAAGAGACTTCGCGGGTAACTCTGTTGAGGATTAGTTCACCGTTTTGTAGGGGATAATGTTAATGAAAATAACTCTGTGGGGATATTCCATATACATTAAAGATATGATTTGATACTGTTTAGCAGGACACATGTTCCAAATATTTTTAATTATGTCCATATGCATATGTTCAATTTTAGTCATTGATCAAATTTGCATTCAAAACAAAAACATAAAGTTTGCACTTCAAAGTATATTTGTATTGATATTTTTCCCATGAATAGGCATTTTTTGTACAAAGAGACGGAGATCCTAGTAAGAGGAAATCTTCAATAGGAAAACAAAGATTGAAAACAAAAACAAATAGCCATGCGAAATAATCTCATTGCATTCCAACTCTACTATTGCCCCAATGTCTTCAAATGCCCCTTTCCGTTGACAGTCTCCATTGTTGACCAATAGTAGCCAGCTCTTAAGATTTTCTTGTCCATCGTATGTCCACTTGAGTGAGTTCCAAAGAGACCATCATGCATGTCTCCATAATTTCCTCTTCCTCATTCTTGTCTACACATCGGAGTAAAGTAGAATCATGGTTGCGCTTGTACAATATTCTGTTGTTTAGGAAGAATTTGGCTGAAAATCTTCGTAAGAACTTTCTGTCATTGATGAATGCTCCCTCAGGATACTCTTGTGCTTCAAGATATCTCATCCCCTCATGGTACCATGGCTTTTCAGTGTCAGTGTCAAGCTCACAGCAGTGTTTAGGCTCGTCGAATCGCTTAATTATAATCATAGGTGCTTCTTTGTCCCATCTGACCTTGAACATTGAAGACATGGTTGTTAAGGCGTCGGCTAGCTGATTTTCTTCCCTAGGGAAATGCTCAAAGGTGATCTCTTCGAAGTAAGGAATTAGGGATAACACAAGTCCATTTTAAGGGATGAGATTAGGATGTTTAGTGTCCCAATATCATTTTACTTGACTAATAACTAGAGATGAATCCCTAAACACATTCAAATGCTTGATCCTTAAGTCAATGGCAGCTCTCAGACCCAAAATGCACACTTCGTACTCAGCCATATTGTTCGTGCAATCGAAGCATAATCTGGCAGTGAAAGGAGTGTGGCAACCTTCAGGGGAGATGATCACAACACCAATTATGTTACCCAAAGCATTGGAAGCCCCATTGAAGACCATAGTCCATCGAGATCCTTGTTCAGGTCCATCATACGGTCCAGGTTTCGCATGGTCGGTCACCAACATGATGTTCTCATCTGGGAAGTTAAAGTTCATGGACTGATAATCATCAACAACTTGATGGGCCAAATGATCTGCTAGTACGCTTCCTTTGATGGCCTTTTGTGTCGTGTATTGAATGTCGTACTCAGTCAAAATCATTTTCCACCTGGCTATCCTTCCGGAGAGGGAAGGTTTCTCGAAGATGTACTTGATTAGGTCCATATTAGAAATCAACAGAGTCGTATGAGTCAACATATACTGTATTAGCCGGCGAGCAGCCCATGCCAGAGCACAGGAAGTTTTCTCGAGCAGTGAATATTTGGTTTCACAGTCAGTAAACTTTTTGCTCAGGTAGTAAATAGCATGCTCTTTTCGGCCAGACTCGTCATGTTAGCCCAAAACACACCCCATAGAGTTCTCTAGTACTGTCAAGTACATAATCAAGGGTCTTCCATCAACTGGAGGAATGAGAATAAGAGGCTCTTGTAGATATTCTTTGATTTTGTCGAAGGCAGCTTGGCATTCATCATTCCATCTGACTAACTGATCTTTCTTCAAGATTTTGAAGATTGGCTCACAAGTAGCAGTCAATTGTGATATGAAGCGGGCAATGTAATTGATATGACCCAAGAATCCTCTAACTTCCTTTTCAGAATGAGGCACTGACATTTCTTGGATGGCCTTTACCTTGGCAGGATCAACTTTAATGCCTTTATTGCTGACAACAAAACCTAGAAGCTTTCCAGATCGTACTCCAAATGTGCACTTGTTTGGGTTTAACCTCAACTTGTACTTTTTCAGCCTCTCGAATTGTTTATACAGGTGATCAAGATGTTCATCTTTATTTTGTGATCTGGAAATCATATCATCCATATAGACCTTTATTTCATGATGAATCATGTCATGAAACAAAGCTACCATAGCCCTTTGATATGTTGCCCCTGCATTCTTCAATCCGAACGGCATGACCTTGAAGCAGAAGGTGCCCCATTGCGTAACGAAAGTAGTCTTCTCCATGTATTCCGGAGCCATCCTTATCTGATTATAGCCAGAGAAACCATCCATAAAAGATAAGACTTTATGCTGAGTAGTATTATCGACTAAGACGTCAATGTGTGGTAGAGGGAAGTCATCCTTGGGGCTTGCCCTATTCAGATCCCTATAGTCTATGCACATGCGAACTTTTCCATCCTTCTTTAGCATTGGTACCACATTGCCCATTGGGGATAGTATGTCAAAACTAGGAACCCTGCATCAAACTGTTTCATTACTTCAGCTTTGATCTTCTCAGACATATCAGGCCTCATGCGACGAACCTTTTGTTTGACAGGAGGACAATCTTCCTTTGTCGGCAGACGATGAACTACGATGTCAGTATCCAACCCTGGCATATCTTCATAAGACTAAGCAAACACTTCCACATAATCATGCAACATCTAAACTAACCTTCTCTTGACACTGCTTTCCAGTTAGCACCGATCTTGATTTCCTTCTTGTCTGTCTCAGTACCCATATTGATGACTCCAACTGACTCTTCGTGCGGCTGAATAGCTTTTTCCTCTTGTAATAGAAGTCTGGCTAGTTCTACTGGTATTTCACATTCTTCCTTGACTTCTTCTTCGGCTTGGTTAATTGGAAATTCAAAGTTATAGTCTGCAACAATAGAGTCTTTAGAAATAAGATCTGGAGTGGATGCGGATCTGCAAGAGTGTGTGTGTGCATGTAAGATACATGGCTGATTTAAAAAATGTATTTGAAGGAAAAGAAAGACAATGAGCATAAAGATTTGAATGAAAAAGAGTCCAATGTTTTATATTGAATGATCATATGATTACATGAACATAAATAAAACCCTTGACAAATGGACCAAAGTGCCCCAGGCCAGACACACGGCTTAAAAGTCATTGTTAAATAATACAGACAAAATGTTCTTGAATTTAAAGAAAAGAAATAACAAGTAGATTAATCCTCAATGAAGTAGATGGGCATGAAGTCCTTGGCATGCCAATTCTTCAGCTCCATTGTAGTAGGATACACCCAATCCTCAAATGCAGCTTCTTCATCAGAATCACCTATAGTGTTAACTTCATGTCTTCCAATGCGGAGAGGTGGATTTCCTACACGCGCACGCCTCACTTCCTTTTGATATTTGACAGTGAATCCCAAACCAAACTTGTCCGCTTTGAATGGGATATTGAGGAGTTCCCCCAAGTATCACAGTTTCCTTCTTCAATTGCAGCATGAGCATCTTTGACTGAAACCATATTCAGAACGACTTTGACAGCTTTGGATTTATCTGAGTAACATTTGGTAGAAGTAACCATTGGCGGTACAACTTCAAAGTCTTGACACAAGGTCTCAATGAATTCTCCATCCATATCTATGTACTTGAACGAGTTGAGGTGACTTACCATAAACTCTTCTTCTCCATATACGGTGACAATTCTTCCCTTGACTGGATATTTGAGTTTCTGATGGAGAGTTGAGGTTACTACCCCAGCTTTATGGATCCAAGGACGACCCAACAAACAAGAATAGGCAGGACGGATGTCCATGATGTAGAATATGGAGTTGAATATTTGGCAGCCCACCTTGATTGGAAGATCTACCTCCCCATGAACTGTTCTTTTTGATCCATCGAAGGCCCTTACAATGATATCACTTGGCTTTAAAACTAAACCCTCACAGTCAAAACAATCTAACGACCCCTTGGGTAACACATTTAGAGAAGAACTGATGTCGACTAGAACATGTGCTAGGGTGGTCCCTTGCACTTGACAGAAACATGTAGAGCTTTATTATGATTCTTCCCAAGCGGTGTTAAGTCAGCATCTGAAAATCCCAAGCCATTATCAGCCGTTAAGCTAGCCACACAATTCTCAAATTGGTTCGTTGTGGTCTCATGAGGGACATGAGCCTTTTTCAAGAACTTGATTAATGTTCGAGCATGGGCATCGGAACAGGGTAGTAATGACAAAATAGAAATCTTAGAAGGGGTTTTCCCCAACTGTTCCACAATCTTAAAGTCGCTCATTTTTATTATCTTCAAGATCTCGTCAATCTCACGAGCGAAGGGTTTTCCATCAGCAACGTACTTTGCAGGTATTTCTGTCACGACAGGCTCAACAACCTTCTCCTTCCCTCTCGTATCAGTACTTGTTTTGGCAGCAGTAATGCAGATGAGTGCCTTTGTAACAATTGGTGGAGAGATATTAGGTGAAACTATTCTCCTAATTCTGGTTACTTTGCTTGATCCAGTTATGTTACTAACATCATCAGCTTTTTCTTCTTCGATCCAAGTGTCTTGTTTAATCCCATGATAAAACACCTCAGCACCATAGTTCCATGGCACTGCCTTGTTTGAAGAATAGGGAATTGGTTTGAGATTGGTAATTATTAAGGGAGCAATAGTTGGTTTGTTTGAAATCCTAATAGGACCTATGGAGGTGATCCTAAGAGGCTTGTTTGATATGGTAATAATGGAGAGATCTTCACATTTGTTAGTCAAACTTTTGGTAAGCGGAGTCTTCTCAAATAGAATTTTGTGGCTATCCATCAAGCGTTGTATGCCTTCCTTTAGCCCTTCGCATCCATTGAGTTGTTTGGTACAGCAAACACAGTCTTTCACACAACCAAGGAAGATCCCGGCTTTCAACAAATTCTTTTTGATGATATTCAGCGGAGTGGTCAAGTCTTCAAAAGAAGCAACAAAATTTGTATCTTCAACAACATTAACACCCTTGCCATGATTTGGCATAGGCGCGGTGATTACATTCAGAGTTGGAGGAGGATCGTACTCAATAGTCTTGTTATCAATCAAATCTTAGATTTTATTCTTAAATGCCCAACACTGGTCAGTCTCATGCTCGGGGTTGTTTGAGTGGTAAGCACATTTAGCGTTTGGATTATACTTTGGTGAAGAGGTATCTGGGTTGGCAGGAGGATCGCACAATGTCACTAAATTAGCCTTGAGAAAATGTTGAAGGGCTTGAGATAGTGACATGCCTAATCTCGTAAATTATCTTCTCGGAGTTTCAAAATGTTGATGATTAGCAGATGGTCTTTGAGTAGGAGTTGGATTGGAGATTCAGACAACGTTAACAGATGGATGATCATTCTTCTTGGTACAAGCCCTTTCCCTGTACACAACATTGATTTCCTTCTTTTCAGCTGTTGTACCCCAAAATTTGCCCTCTCACTTATCAAGAATTTGCTCACAAGATCTCTTTAGCTCAAGACTGCACTAGGGTTTGATCAGCTCAAGACTCCTCCTTAAGCACTGATGACCAAAATTAGGGTTTAAGATTTCACAAGGATTTATGAACTTCCAATTCCCCATATGACTTTCATGGATCATTATGGACCCCCAAGATCACTCATGTCAAGTTTCAAGCCTTGGATCACATTTTTGCTCAGTCAATTGAGCAGTTGACCTAAAATCAGCTGTATTAGGGAAAAAGTCAACCATGGCCAATTTACAGTCAAACTTCATAATTTTTTATCCACATCAACATTTTAAACTCATATGTATCATTTGATCAAGTTTGTACCATAATTCCTCAAGAAATTTGATCAAACCTCCAAAAGGACAAAATGGTCAAAATTAGGGTTTTGACTGGGAAAGGGCAATTTCTGATTTTTGACCTAGAAAATGGTCAATTGGTTTAAGGCACGATCTCAATAGTCCAATTGAATAATTTTACCTAATGACATGGTTCTAAACATTTCAAGTCCATTGAATTGACAGATGAATTTTTCAGTCAACTGGTCAAAAGTCAATTGTATACTGAAAAGTCAAACTTTGACTTTTTGGTCAAATTCAAGTGCCAAAGAGCACAATTCATCCAAACATGTAAAAATATGAAACTTATTCATCAAGAAATCAAAAAGTCAAGATTTCATTTTGAAAAGTCAAAATTTCTAAACTTAGAAATTTTTCTAAGTGTTGGAAATTTCATGTTTTTTCACAACTTTGAAAAAAAAATTCACCATGATGCAAGATGATTCAAGAGAAACTTCCAACATGAAAGTTTTAGATCTCCATGAAATCTACAACTTTTCTGCACACAACTTCTTCTAAAAGTGCTTGGATCTCAGGTTCTAATTTTAAGAACATGTGGTCATGAAACAAAACACTTATTGAAATTTTGCCCTAATTTGGTCAGGATTTTGACCTAACTTCAATACACTTTTTCATATAGCTCCAAGGGGAATCTTCAAAATAAATTCAAATATGGGTTGTAGATCACATTGCAAGCTTCCCAAAATTTCTAAGAACTCCTTGAGATCATTCTTGAGTAGGGAGAATTGAAGAGATGAAGTTAGGGTTTTATCACTTTAATTACAAGTCATTTTAGTGATGAACAAAATTCAAATTCAAACTATGCTGCATAAACACTACTTTGCAGGCCTCAAACTTTTTAGGCACTCCATAATTAATGGTTTACACAGCTGTTAGAGGCCTCACTTCAAGCATTCAATGCATGGACATGCTTTATATCCATTTTTGGAAGAAAGTTCACATTGCCATTTTGATAAAGTGACTTTTTGTACAAAACTTGTTCTTGAGCCTTGCACTTGTTCTCTTCTGATAAAACAAGTCCTATAACTCATGAGAAATGTTTCAAACACTTACAATCACCCATCCCATGCTTGTACCTCTTCTTGAAACTTGTTTCCCTCTTTTCTTCAAAATCAAGTAACCTAGCCAAAAGCTAGGAACTTGTACTTCTGATTGTCCAAAACTCTCAAACACTTTTTTTTATAGATACACAAACCATTTTGACACAAACACACGAATGCTCAAGCCTTGAAAGAACCTAGAACTCAGAATCATACTTCATACTTCCATTTTCACATAAACTGACCAAAAACATAAAACTCACAATCTACTCGTGCGTTTCTTGGCCTTTTTGTTTCTAAAGATTATAAACATCATATAGATTTGACCCCACACCCTATTATAGAATTGTAACACCATTAACACCATCCTCCATTTTCAAAAACTTAGCTCTGCACATTGAATTCTCCAGACCATTTCAGCCATCCATTGTTCAAGCTAATGATTGTATTAGCTTCATGGGACCTCAAGGAAGCTAACCTAATCATAACCATCACTTGAAACAAGCTCAAACTCCAAACACGATTTCCAATTTTGAGGTTAGTTTTCTCAACTTTGAACTCTTCATACAGGCATCATCGATGATTTATTTATGAACAAAACATGTAGATATCATTTCCCTAAAGCTAACCATGTCCATAGTTTCCATTAATTTTGCTTGAGCTTAGAGAATTTTGAAATTGAAATTTCTGAGATTTTTAGGGTTCATATTAGGGCCATTAAAATTCATGCTTATCTTTGATCTATAGTTTTAATGCTTTACATTTCTGAAACCGTGAGGAAATTTGCTACAAGTTTCATGTTTATAGTTTTCATTTTTGATGAGAAATAAGCAAGTTACAGTTGGTCTGGATGGAGGTTGAAGATGAAGTCATCAGGGCGCGTTTTGCCTCATATATTTATTAATTTCCCTATGTTAACGGATGTATAGTCACCTCAGTGGTAGAAGCGCGCGCCTGTAACCTTTGGGACTTGGGTTCGAGCCCCAGTTGTACCCTTTTGCATTTTTTTTTACATATTTTGCATTCCTGACTTTTTTGCAAGCGTCTGGGCCTTATTGGGCTTGTATTGTTTTTTTTTTTGCTTACTAACCCCCTTGCAGGCTGTTTGCACCCCTGGCTTAAGTTTATTTTTCTTTCTTTTTTATTTCATTTTTATTTTCTTAATATATTTTCTAAATACTAAAAAAAATCATAAAAATACAAAAATAATAGATTTATATTTTTTGGCTTAGTTTATTTTATTTTTCTCACAAAAAATATTTTATTTAACTATACTTTATTTATTTTTTACAAATTATCTTATAAATTAAAATTAAAATTAGGTTATTATTTATTTTCTTTCACACTAATTAAAATATATTATTTTTGATATAAAAAAGACTAAAAATATTCCATAATACTATAAATTATTTTCAAGACAAAAATACAAAAAAAAACACTTTTCTCATAAACTTATTTTCTTTTATTTTAATTAATGAATTAGGGTTTTGTTTAAAAATATTTTCTTAGCAAATTTAGGATTTACTTTTTATTAATTATTTTCTTTAATTAATTAGGTTAAGACAAATTCCCTTTTTCTCATAAAAAACAAATATCCACTTACTTCACATTTTACATTTTTGTACATTTATTCATTTTGTACATTGTATTCATTTAAATCCTTGCATATTTGTACCAATTTAATATGGTTGTAATATACTAACTAGGTTTACATTCATACAATCCCCTTTCAATTTGTACACCTCCCTCCCACAAATATTGTAATAGCGTAGTAACTTTAAATTCCGCAATTTATCACTTTTATATATAACATGCTAGTAATTAGAGTTTGTATGGAAAGACTAAAACTAATACTTAGAAAATCCTAATTCAAGACAAAAACAAGCATGAAATAATACACTTGTACACAAGCACCCCTAGGGTTATTCCACTTGGTTTCCTTATACAAAATGGCCATATTATGCTTGTGAGGTATCTTAGCAAAAACAAGCAAATACAAGATCATAGTCCCTCGATGACGCTATTTAAGTTTCCTTTCAAATGATCTTAATCCATAAAGAGAATGCTAAGATACTTTACAACATTGCTAATCATGGTTATACAATGACCCACGCCCGTCCCGTTTACATCCAAGTATAGGGTTGCTTACCAAATCATTGGTAAGATAACAATGTCAAAGGAAAAGGAAATGAACATGAAAGACTTTTGAGTAGGTAGAATGTTCATAGCTACTTGCTCCATTTCAAAACAAAAAAACATCCTTCCTATTTTCAAAACAAACACCTACACTTTCAAACATCTTACAAACTTTAAAACATTTTCAAAAGATCAAACATCTTTGTATACGTTCTTAGAAACAAGAATCATTACAAAGAGTGCCTAAACAATGACCTCTTTACAAAATAATTTCAAAAAACCACACAAAGCATGTGATACGGTGGGAGAACTGACTTTAGGTTTTGCGTTTATTTTTGCAAATGTTTCGGTTGAGCAAGAGTCGCCACCGACTTTTTATTTTATCCTAAGAAAAGGTTAAAAAGCACAAGAAAAACCTTTAAGATGTTTTCGTGGGTTCGGGGAGTAGATTATAGAAAGGGAAGGTATTAGAACCCTTTCTATCCATGGTTATCCATGGGCTCTTAGTTACTTGCTTAGATCACTTGCCTTTGCTTTTCAATTGTTTGAAATGGTGCTTTGTGTGTGTGGTTTTGAAAATGTTTTGAAAAAGATGCCTTGTCTAGGAAACCATTGAAACAATTCTTTACTCGAATGTTTTACAAAGGTGTTTGTCTTTTTGAAAAGATGTTTCAATGTGTTTTGAAAGTTTGTTTTGAAGTTGTGTTGTGATGTGTGTTTTGAAAAATGGCAAGGATTGTTTTGCAAGATTGATCAAGTAACCAAGAGCTATCTACCCTAAATTTCTCAAAGATCGTTCTCATGTTTTAACCTTTTTAACAATGTTGTTTCACCATTGTATTTGGTGAACAACCTTGTGTTAGGATGTTAACGGGACGGGCGCGGGTCATCGTTTAGACCATAGAGGCAATAGTGCCAAGTATCTTTGGCAATTTTCTCAAGGGACTTGATCATTTTAGGCAACTTGATAGCGTCATCAAGGGACTATGATCATTTGATTTGTTTTTGTTTTGCCAAAGACACTTAACATGCAACCATGACCCATTTTTGAAGGCAACAAGTGGAGTAACCCTAAGGATGCAAGTGTGCATTGTGTTTGTTTTTCATGCATGTTTATCTTGAATTAAGTCAAGCTATTTGTTGGTTTTATTTGCATACAAACCCTAGGTCTATCATGGCATAATTTGGAAACTTTTAAATGTGCGAGAATTTAAAGTCCTAAATTATTACAACATGATTATGGGGATGGGGATACAAGTTTGAATTTGGGGGATATTTGACAAGGAAATAAAATCTAAGTTATTACAACCATATCGAAGGTATAGTATACAAATATTTAATTGTACAATATTTAAGTGAATACAATAAATATACAAAATGTATTATGCACAAAAATGATTTTTGTTATGTATGTAAAAAATTTCATGTTTGAAGTATAAACAAAATAAGAAAAAGTCATTTTTTGATTATTTTTATGGTTTAGGGCAAAACCCTAATTTTCAAGTAAATAGTATTTATTTATTAATTATGTACAATATATATTAATTTATACAAAAAAAAATAAAAAGTATATTGTAAAAAAGTATTTTTGATGTCAAATATTAAATAAAAATAAAAATGTATTATTTCTCTATTTTTGTCCTAAATATTTAATAAAATATGTATATGTATATTTATATATATTTAATATGCTAAATATGTACAAAAAATAAAATGTTAATTATTTACAAAAAAATGTATATTTTAGAAAATGTTTTCAAAATGTAAATAAAAATAATAACTAAAAAAAGATAAATATTTTGTATTATTTTCTAGGGTTTTAAATAAAAAGGAAATATATTTATTTACATACAATATTCTAATAAAACAAATAAATGCCAAATAAATATAAAAAAAATGTGGAAAAATATTTTTAGTATTTTTTATGTTTGGAAAAAAAATATAAAATCAGAATCAAAAAGAAAAATGCAAAAATGACAAGTATTTCACATAATGGGCCAGGGGGGTGCAAATGGAAAAAAGGGGTGCAAAAAGTAAGTTGACTCAGGCCCAGCCCAAGTCAACTCTGTCTTCAACCTCCAGCACCTGTTTGAATCAAAAACGCGTGTTTCCCTTGCTTCATACAAACTCCTGATTCTTTAATTTTTAGCCAAAACTCATAACATAAACAATGTAGAGCATCAAACCACGATTTCAAACATATAAAAAACTTTACCTAACTCTAAGAAACCAGGGATAATTTCTTCACCCCCAATTTCTGACCTAGTTTTTCTTCAATTTCATGGTTAAAATTCTCACAGCATGCTTAATATAAATGAAAAGTGATCATATGTATGCCTTCAGGGCTATGAGTGGGACATGTTTCATTCACAAACCTAATCCTAACTCTTCCTAGATTGAGAGATAGAAGTCCATGGTTTTACCTGTTTCAGCTTGAATCGTGTACAACAATGTGGCCAACTTCAATGGAGTTTGAGCTTCTGTATAACTTGCCTAAAGTCCAAGGATGCTTCCCAAATGCCTAGCTTGCTTTGAAACCAACTGTACCGTGCTATGGAAGTTCACCTGCACAGCTTGAAAGCAAAAATGGAAAACGTGGTTAGGGGTGTTACAGCTTGAGTTCAAGGCTTGGGATAGTTTCAGTGGATGATATGGAAGGTGTTTGAAAGGTTTTTAGTCAAAGTGCACGAGCAAACTGAGTTGTGCAACTCAATCTGCAAGGATGCCCTGTTTTTGCAGCAAAATGGTGCTTCTGAGTATTGGGAGGTATGAGGGATCAATGAATCGTGCTTTAGGCTTATTTTGGTGTATGGAAGATGTGTACAAAGTTTGCTTAAGCTTTTGTTTACAGGAATGAAAGATGGTATGTGTTTTGCCAAGTTTCTTCTACTTGAAGCAAGAAAGTGCAAGTTTCAATACAGGCCTGTACAATGCCCTAAAGTATGCTGCAACTTTGGCTCTTGGTAACTGGAATTTGTGGACTCAATCTTGCTTCAAAGATCTGGCCCCATGTCTCAAGGATTCATTTTTGACATAAAGTGACATTAGGCCAAAAATGGGAACTTTGCTTTTTCTAATTAGGGATTAGTTTAACATGTAATGCCCAGATGGCCAAGATAACATCTTAATTCAATGGTTAAGCATTAAATTATGAAGTGTAAATTGGTCTTGAGGCCTGCAAGCTAGCATAAACCAATCTGATTTGAAAATGCCATTTGTTATGAACATGTATTGGTCATGAACAAAAGTGAGTTTTGGCCAACTTTGTGAATTCGATTCTCTCTAACCACAAGGGTGTTTGAGAAGTTCTTGGACAATTTGGAAAGCTTGGAATGTGTACTATAATCCATCTTCGTAATGCAAATTGAAACTCCAAGTGGAACCATGTGAAAAATGGCCAAGAAGTTGGACAAAAATCCTACCTAGAATAGGGCAAAATTTCTCTAAGTTAAAAATGTTTTGCACCCTTGTTCCAAAAATCATAACTTGAGATACAAGCTTCTTTTGAGGAAACTTTGTGAATCAAAGTTGTAGATTTTTGCAATTGACTACAACTTTCATGTTTCAAGTTTTGTTTGAATCCATTTGCATCTTGGTGAAAAAATGGGACAAAGTTAGGAAAAAATAAGGAAATTTCATAACTTAGAAAATTTCTAAGTTATGAAATTTCTTCATTTTAAACCCTAATTTACAATTTTGGGTTTCTTGATGAACAAGTTTCATAATTTGACATGTATTGATGAAAAATGAACCTTGGCACTTGGTTATGACCAAAAAGTCAAAGTTTGACTTTTCAGTGTACAGTCAAATTTTGATCAGTTGACTGGAAAATTCATCTGTCAATCCTATGCATTTGAGATCTTTTGAACTTGTTGAATGTGTAAAGACAATGTCATTGAATCCTTGAGTCCATATGTGAGCTTTATTTTCCATTGGTTAGGTCAAACAGTCAAAAATTGCCTTTATGCAGTCAAAACCCTAAAAATGACCATTTTGCCCTTTTGGTGATCTGATCAAATTTCTTGTGGAATTGTGATCCAAACTTGACCAAATGGTTCATATGAGTTTATTATGTTGATGTGGGTCAAAAATCATGAAGTTTGACTGTCAATTGGCCACAACTGACTTTTTCCCCAATACAACTGATTTCTAGGTCAACTGTCCAATTGACTAGGAAAAGATGGGAATCAAGGCTTGAAACTTGGTATGGATAAACTTGTGAGTCCAACATGAAGCATGAAAGTCACTTTGGGCATTTTTGGTCAAAACATCCTTGTGCAAACTCAAACCCTAATTTGGGTCAACAGTGCAAGGAGGGGTCTTGAGCAGAGCAAACCCTATCTTGATCTTGAGCTCCAAGAGTCTTGTGATGAGAAAATGTTGATGAAATGAGAGGGCAAATTTTGGGATACAACAAAGCACAATTTCAAACAAAAGCAAGTGATCTAGCAAGTAACTAAGAGCCCATGGAAAACCATGGATGAAAAGGGTGTTAATACCTTCCCTTTTCACAATTTACCCCCTGAACTCAAGAAATAATCTCAAAGGTATTTCCTGTTCTTTTTCACCTTTCCTTTTGGATAAAAGAAAAGTCGGTGGCGACTCTTGCTAACAGCAACATTTGCGATCAAATGCAAAACATTCAAGTCAGTTCTCCCACCGTATCACAGTAGCAAAAGGTTTTTTGACAGGATTGGAAGTGGAGGCAGACGCCACAAAGATCTTCCCACTTTTGATTCCGCTTTCAACTCTTTCACCGGTTAAGATCAACTCGGTGAATCTGGAAGAGGAACAACCTACCAACAAGTTAAAGAAAGGACAAGATAAAGTGCCCATAAACATGTCGATATGCTCTCTATCAGTCAAAGGTGGTTGAACCCTACTGGCGAGGTCTCTCCACTTTTGTGCATATTCCTTAAATCCTTCATTCTTACCCATGGTCATATCTTTTAACTGGACTCTTATTCGCGCCAAGTTGGTGTTATACTGGTACTAATGGTAGAATGCGGTAGCTAAATCCTCCAATGTATTGATACGGGAACCATCTAACTGGTAGAACCACTCTAGTTATGTTTCGGTCAAGCTCTCTTGGAAAAAGTGAACCCAGAGTTTCTTATCAACAATGTGCGGCTGTATCTTGCGCACATAACATTTCAGGTGAAGTTTTGGACAAGAAACTTTGTCGTACTTTGCAAAGACTGGTATTTTGAATTTGTGGGAGCAACTTGGATTTCAACAGCTTCCAATCTATCTTCTAACTTCTTGTACTTGACATCAGCTGGTGGATACTGCTCGTCGAAATAATCATCATCAGATGCTTGATCATTAACACTGTTAGCCTGGATACTCTTAACCTTACCAATCTGGTTCTCATCTTCTTCAGATGAGTCTTCTATTACCGGGATCTGACGAACCGACTCTTTGAACCTTCTACCCATGTTGAGCAGAGGTTTCTTCTTGGGATTCTTCTTAACTGCCAGCAATGCCATCATATCTTGCTTCCCCTTGGCTAGGGCCAGTAGAGTCTCTTGGAATTGAGAGTTTTGTGCCTGAACATCCTTCACAGTTTTCTCTAGATCCATCTTGCTGAAATAAACAACAGAAAGATAAAGAAACCTGTTACGCAAAAACCTGTCATGTTATGATGCATGGAATACATATATGCAAATGATTTCAAGGGTTTATGGAATTTAAATTTGCATAGACAAAATAATGAACAAACGTCAATTTTCATTAATTAGCTTGAAAAGATTATAACATGCCTCTTGGGCTTACAAAATAATTTTCTAAGATAAAAAGACTGAACGCATCCTCTTCGGTGCAAGGTAGGCGTTCATACTTTGTTCTTCTTGTAGCTGCTTTGTAAGCTCCAAGACCCTCTTCTTGCTAGCTTAGAATTGAGCTTCAAAAGTATCTCGTTCTTCCTTTAGCTAAATCCATCCTTTTTGCAAGTCTTTGAGAGAAGTTGGCATGTCGGGGTGAAGGACAGTGTACGAAACATCTCCTTCAACCACATGTTCCATGATAATTGGTAAGATGGAGGGATAAGACATCACAAGTTTCTGAGCACGAACTCGTACCCACTTAAGGTAAGGCTCGAAGGGAATGGAATTCTTGTGTCCTAACGTCTTACTATCCACCTTGCTCACCATCCTCCAAGCTCGGATAAATATTTGACGGCAACTTTGATCGTCGCTTTCATAGTAGAATACCACTCCTTGAATGAGCATCTCGTATGGGCCATCCCTTCGGGAATAACCAAACTGTCGTAAAGCTAAACAGGGGTTGTAAGTGATACCTCCTCTAATTCCAAGTAAAGGGACATTAGGGAATTCACCATAATGATTGACGATAGTAATGTTCTCCAAGGATCAGGAACACCAATGAACATCTGAATGTCTGAGCGTCATTAACCTATGGGACCATCTTGAACCTTGCTCGTTCTTCAACACAAATCGAGGAAGATGCGAAATAAACCATCTTGCCAAGAGAGGAGTGCAACACATGAGGATCCCTCTCTTTCTCATAGTACGAGAATGAAAAGAATGAAGGATATCTCCTAACAAAGTGGGCACTGGATTGCGAGACATGAAGATTTTGACAACATTTACATCTATGAGTTGATCAGGGTTCGGAAACAGAACTATCCCATAGATGAGAAGGGCCAATATTTCTTCAAAAGCTTGTAAGTCCAAAGAGTTCCAACAATCTTGAGCTTTCTCGAACAAGAACTTGGCTAAGGAACTTTTGACACCACTCCTTGTTTCCAAATTAGTTGTGATATCAGATTGTTGCAGGTGTAGTGCTTGGGCAATCTCTTCAGGTTTTGGATCTCTTTCCGTACCGTTGAAGGGTAGTTTCTTGATAATGGGAATCCTCAAGAGTTGTGAAAATTCTTCCAAAGTTGGCACAAGTTGATAATCGGGAAAATTGAAGCAATGGTGTAGAGGATCAAAGAATTGGAAGAGCACCTTCATCATATCTTCATCAGTGTTAGAGGTAACCAAGTTTAGGAGACAAACTTGTCTTTTGGTGAATGGAGAATTCTCAGGAACCCTTGATGCCAACTCTTTGAGTTGAGGAGGGATCCTTACGAGATTGACTTGGATAGTATTCCTGCGGATATAAGCCATGTCCTACAAAACAGAACAAAGATAAATCCAAAAAATCCTTGAAATGGTTAGTGAATATGAGTATGATGTTATGATGTTCATGATGTCATGTACAAGTAAGTATATACAAACAAGGCAAACAAGTCCTTAGGTTTAGGCTTGCATGGAGTCTCATAGGTAAGTACCCTCTTAAAGTTTAGTTGGCTCAAACCTATCCTATAAATAATAACCGGGTTCTAAGGGATCTCAATATAACTGATTTGTCTTTTCGGGCATTGTTTCAGCACAAGCCTCTTTCACGACGACCAAGATATCCCGAAAATCAAACCTCAATGAGTGTAGTATCGAGTATCTACCAACTTCGGACTGCACCAAAGCCGGTCATCTCACTACGTCCTAATGGCCAAGTTGGTCAAGTAAAGGTTCTAAAAGTCAGTTAGTGCTTCATGACATCACTCAGCGGCCCCGTATTCTCCTTGACTACTCAAGGGCTACCGGTATCCACAAATGTGTCACACTAACATAGTTATTGCTTAGACCATATCGGTATACCCCGCACAGTTTCCATAATGTATTGCTATTTACCTATAAGGTATCCCAAATCCGGGTAGAGGATTAGAACAAGCCCAAACAAGGAACCAAAATGTATAGCAGTTTCCACAATGTATTGCTACTTACCTATAAGGTTTCCCAAATCCGGGTAGAGGATTAGAACAAGCCCAAACAAGGAACCAAAATGTAAAGCAAACAAGTCAATCAATGAAATCAAATAAAGGTGATCTAGCCCTAAGGTAACCCCACTTTTAAGTTTCTCCCCAGCAGAGTCGCCAGTTCTGGGATACATTGGGAGAACTGACTTGGGATATTTTGCATTTTATCGCAAATGTTGCGATTAGCAAGAGTCGCAACCGACTTTTCTTTTATCCCAAAGGAAAGGCTGAAAAAGAACAAGAAAGACCTTTGAGATTATTTCTTGAGTTCGGGGGGTAGATTATGAAAAGGGAAGGTATTAACACCATTTTCATCCATAGTTATCTATGGGCTCTTAGTTGCTTGCTAGATCACTTGATTTTGTTAAAAAATGCGCTTTGTGTGGTTTTTGAAAGTGTTTTGAAAAGGAACCTTTGTTTAGGAAAACTTTGTAATAGTTCTCGTTCGTAAGAACGTATACAAAGTGTTGATCTTTTGAAAATGTTTCAAGTTTGGAAAATTTTTTGAAAGAGTTAGTGTTTGTTTTGAAAATAAGCAAGAGTGTTTGATTTGAAATTGAGCAAGCAACTAGGAATAATCTACCTACTCAAAAGTCTTAGTTCATTTCTTCCTTTCCTTTGACATTTCTATCTTACCATTGATTTGGTAAGAAGCCTTATCTTTGGATGTAAAGGGACGGGTGTGGGTCATCATATAGCCATGATAGCAATGTTGTAAGATATCTTAGCATTTCTCTTTGAGGGACTAAGATCATTTTTGAAAGGAAACTTTGATAGCGTCATCGAGGGACTATGATCTTGTATTTTTTGATTGTTTTGCTAAGATATCCCACATGCATAACATTGCCATTTTTGTAAGGCAAAAAAGTGGAATTACCCTAAGGGTGCAAGTGTGCAAATGTGTTTGATTTACATGCTTGTTTATCTTGAATTAGGGTTTGCTAACTTGTTGATTTTAGTCTTTCCATACAAACCCTAATTTACTAGCATTTATATAAAGTGATAAATTGCAGAAAGTAAAAATACTAACCTATTACATCATTAGGGAAGGGGGTATACAAACTTACAAATGGGGATTTTACAAGAAAATTAAATCTAATTAACTATTACAACCATATTGAATATTGTACAAAATTAAAAAGAAAATAATGCAAGAATGTAAATGGAAAAAGAAATGATTTTTGTTTGTTTTTTTTAATGAAAGGGTTTTGTCTTGACCTAATTAAAGAAAATTATTAATGAATATTAAATAAAATTAAATTAAACTAATTAAGAAAAGAAATTAACTTAAAAAGGATTTTTTAGGGTTTTTTATGAAAAGGTTTTAAATTAAGGAAAATAATATGGAAATTGATTAATTAAAATAAACCTAAGTTCTAAATTAATTTTAATTAAGAAAATAAAATAATATAATAATTGATCCTAAGTCGAAATATTAATTATTAAAAAAAGAAATTAATTTA